>JAYESA010000007.1:36252218-36722218 GCA_036927795.1 Iris macrosiphon
TATGTCAATTTTTATTTGTACCATTTTCTTGAGTTATAAGTTTTAATCTTGATTTCCAAATTCTAGCTCAATTTTAAGAAATTAGAATATACAAAAGTATATACTATTGTATTGATAGAACACAATGTAATGTTAGGATACCTTACGGACACTCCAATATAAGACTTCTGACAAAGTAATATTGTGATTAGCATTAGGCATGATAATTTTGGTGTGTACAATATATATATATATATATATATATATATATATATATATATATATATATATATATATATATATATATATATATATATATATATATATATATATATATATATATATATATGTGTGGGGGGGGGGGGGGGGGGTTATTAGTATATATACACATAAATAGATAATTTTATTATGTAATATCTATGGAGTTTATTTATATATATATAAGTAGGTGAATACTTGTATATATACCCAATTTTACATTGAACCTATGGACACAAGTCATATTCGACAAGAGATTGAAAATATAACTATTCATTTTCTATAGTTGTATGTGTTTGGATTTGGTTAGTATATAATTATAAATATGTGAGTGTAAACATGCAAAGTATGTATATGAAATTATAGATGCTTATTGTGTTCGACTCGGTGTCGAAAACTTATTCCCTATTACACTAGAATCATGTCGTAAATGAAACTATGCTATATTAACACAAGCGCTTGATTTAGAGATATATTTATATATATATATATGTAAATATGCATATAGTCTAAAGTGTGTATATATATATATATATATATATATATATATATATATATATATATATATATATATATATATATATATATATATATATATATATATATATATATATATATATATATATATATATATGAGGAAGCTTTGTTACGGACGCGTGGACATGGAATGATAGTTTGGATACGCGAGTTGAAAATGATTCAGACCTATCAAAATAGTTATATATGGAAGTATAATACGGATACACATAATTGTGGTATTTTAGTAAGCCGACACAGAACTCGGACACGATATAAATACTTTGGTATTAATCGGTATCAAAATTTTGAGATGATTATATATATATATATATATATATATATATATATATATATATATATATATATATATATATATATATATATATATATGAGTATTGTGTTTTCAGTTTTATGACTTTAATAAAAATTATGGACAATGGATATTTGGCTAAGAGTAGAATAAATTTTTGGATAC
The DNA here is from genome assembly GCA_036927795.1 of Iris macrosiphon. NCBI lineage: Eukaryota > Viridiplantae > Streptophyta > Magnoliopsida > Asparagales > Iridaceae > Iris > Iris macrosiphon. The sequence goes on from JAYESA010000007.1 coordinate 36,253,450, forward strand.
AAAAAATCATGTCAGACTTGGTTCTTGGCCATGGAATTAAAAAAATTAATTGTTATTTAGAATTTTTCATAGCTATTTACCCATGTAAGTCCCTAGAGATGGAAATATATGGAATTATCAGGAGGTACTTTTAGCAATAGGAGAATGGACCGAATCGGGTTACTTTTAATTTCGAAAATCCCAAAAGTTGTGGATTAAAAATATAATTTTAACATATAGCTGAAATAAAAATCTAAGTTTGCAAGTAGCAAACTAAAGAAACAGAGTACTTTAGTAAATGTATATTTGGTCTAATAAACTTAATTAATTGTTATTTAGAATTTTTTATAGCTATTTACCCATGTAAGTCCCTAGAGATGGAAATATATAAAATTATCAGGAGGTACTTTAGCAATAGGAGAATGGACCGAATCGGGTTACTTTTAATTTCAAAAATCCCAAAAGTTGTGGATTAAAAATATAATTTCAACATATAGCTGAAATAAAAATCTAAGTTTGCAAGTAGCAAACTAAGGAAACAGAGTACTTTAGTAAATATATATTTGGTCTAATAAACATAGATACAAATAGTTCAATTGACACACAGAATCCGAGTGGCATAGTCTATCTTAGTTTAATATTTGGAGTTTGCATGTTGTAAGTTATTTTTCGTGAATTAAAATTATAAACTAAGATTTTTAGGGATCAATTCTAAATCTTGAAATATATATATATATATATATATATATATATATATATATATTCAAGGTCATTTCCTTATTAGATTGTCCTAGAGTTGAAAGGACCAATATCTTACAAATTGAATACTAATGCTTGTATACTATTGTACATAGATATATAAATTTTTATGATTGCAGGTTTGACCCTATGATTTGATTTCAATAATTAGCATGGTTCTTATGAATCCCTGTGACTTGCTAAGTAACTAAGTAAGATTACTATAATTGCTAAAGGTAAAATGGCTTGATAAGAAATTTTTCATCTTTAAAAGTTACTTCACTATTTATATTAACTGCGTGAGATTATTGGTGTTGAGAGTTGCTCCATCGAAGGGGTCAGTGAACCCAAAAATTCTATGGAGGATTTCTTCGTGTCATTTATTAAATTATAAAATTTTTGGAGTCCAGAATACAAATGAGACACTTCCAAAATTTCCAAGAAATTCTAGAGAGCAATTTTGGAAAAATCTAAATAATTGATTAGTCTATATTTTAAACCTTTTAGTAGCTATTTGATTTAGGATCAAATTCTAAAAATCTTAGATTCCAGATTTAGACCATAGAACACATATGACACAATTACACGTGCACAAAAGAGCAACAAAAAGTTTTAATGTTTTATATTCCATGGTAAAGAGTATATCTTCCATGATTTTTGGAATTGTCCTACCAAATAGAATATTACTGCTTTATCGTGATGCCAAGAGCACACAAAATAGATACATGTTTGGATATTTAATGCTTCCGCAAAGACGGAACTATTTGCTAAGTAGTATCTTCGTAAAACGTGTGATAGATGACACACAAGACGAGGTATAAATCAGACGTGTAATTCAACTTAATTATATGTTAGATATGATTTGTTTGTGAATTATAGAATTGCATTGGGATGGAAGAGAGCATTTGGATTATACCGTCGAACTCTTTGCAATATTAATTATTTTAAAAATTAATATTGATCAGTAGTTCCGGAATACATATGGCCATACGATGACCGATGTGAGGCTTAAGCTCACTTACTTGCCATTAGATCTGAATTCTTGAAAGAGATGAAGAAATTCGATAATTGTGTATATCCAATGTTGACATATTTTCCAAATTCTTGGAAAAGTTCAAGCTATTCAACAATTATTTATATTATCACATGATCCGAATTCTTGAATTAAAACAAAAAATTCGACAATTGTTTATATCATGTGCTATCACATTAAATTTGATTCAGTGGTTATTATAATAATATAATGATATCACAATACCTGTGGGAATGGAATCTAGTACCGTCTATCCAGGAAATTTACATGATCCCGGGTATATGAGATTATTGTCGAGACAATAGGTGTTGGTGTTGTGATCCAAAAGTATTCTCTAAATTGTATTGCATATAATTTTTTTTTTTTGTGACTTGTGATTGTGAATTATGATTTGGACACCAAGTAGAATATGTTTCGGGATAAGCGTGTGGATTATGATTTGGACAGTAAGTAGAATAAGTTTTAATAAAAGTTGGAATACCCTGTTTTAGGATTTCGTTATAAAAGATGGAACATCCTACTTCATGATTTTATTAAAAGTATCTAAGGAATATACTATTCCATTTCTTTATCATGAAACTCGAGAATCAAATCATTTTCAGATTCTCATTTTATTTTATTTATTTTCTTCGTCCTTGACTGAATGCTTGCATGTCGTTTGACGAACTAGTTTTGTTCACTAGATTTTGTAGAAACATATTCAAGGAAGCAAAAGTAGTACTTTAACAAGGAGCTGGAGAACAAGAACGATATGTTGCAATGGAAGGTAATTTTAATTGGAATCAGATTTTTATTTCCATAATGTAATAAGGTATAAATGTATGATGTGTATATTAGGATAAAAGTTTGTAATTGGATAGAATAACATGTTTCCTATTTGTAGTTTTAGAATGTTTCCCTATCCCGATCATTTATTCATATTATTATGCAAATTGTGACTTGTGATATACCTATCTTAGAACCTTATAGGCAAAATTCACGAGTATAGATAGCGGAGTATTCGTATATTATGTAGCCTGGGGATGATGTTACGTACTCGGCTTCCCATATTCCGGGAGTGGGATGTAACACATCTTTTAGTGGTGGCCCATGCAGGTCTAGCTTTTTGTAAAACCTATATAGGTCCCGAAAGATAAAGAACCTAGGATATGATGTAGGTCATGATTCAAAGTCATTGCTGGTAAAGGTAATATTGAACAACTTGTTGGAATTGTTCAGATAATAGAGAACGATGGTTGACAGTTCAAATTACATGGAATAAAGATATTCAGACTCGATCAGTTAGATTTTAGACTGAAAGTTCTTTGAAGATAGAAGATAAATTTGTACCAAAATAATTTTGAGTCTAGCTAGATTCTTTTATAATGAAGTATTGAGATATAATACAGATGGAGAAACTAATAAAGTTAGCTTGGCAAGTTATTCGGTAGTAAAAGATTGATTGATTTCCTAAAAAGGGATTGGACGATATAAGATAAAATACTTGGGATTCCAATAGAAATATTGGTTGGATTTGGCCTAAGCATAGTAATATTAGATGGATGATATTGATGGATAAATATTTCGCTTGAGGACTAAGGATCCCGTAGCCAATAGGATAATGGTGATTTAAGAGTTCCAATTTGAATGGGTGTAGAATGTCATGTGAGATAAGTATAGGTATAAATTATTTTAGAGTGATAATAGGGTAAGTTAGTGCTAGTAGTAATCTTACTCAAGGAATAGATATATTATTAATTATATATAGTATTGTATATATTTTATTATGGAATATGACTCCTCGATATCTAGATCTCATCAGTTCTTAAATCCTGACTCGTTCCATTCCTTGTTAGATCTTTATATATTTATTTTTCATAAATACTTGACCTCCTTACAATTTTTTGATCTCCTTGCTTCACCCATATCTTATTAACTTAGAATCTTGAATTATATTATTGTTTCTCTATCTAAATTTTATTTTTCAAAGGTATTTTTGATTTCAGTAAGTGTTCCTTTAAATAACCAATTGTTCATTAGATTTTCTGTAAACTTATAGTTTGAATTGGACTTTCTCTGGAAAAAAAATCTTGTGAAGGAATATTTATTTATTTGTGCCTAAATGATATAATTTTAAGGGTCTCTTGTTCGAATTATTTATGATGATTGAGAATTATTCCTGAAAGATTTAGATAGTACTAGATAAAGATTTAGAATAGTAAAATGGATGGCTTGATCGAGAAAATTAATATGGATTGTATATAAAATTATGGCTCGTGTTGGATATGATTGAGTTTGAATTGAGTAAGAAGATTCAGTGATGCGAATGAAAGATAGTATGATTGAAAGTTTGATTGGAGGATGTGAAAAATTGTATTACTCTATGATTTGAAATAGACGAGAACGGACTAATTTGATCTTAAGTTTGAATGAGTTGATTTTGCATTAGGTTCGATAGATAACATTTGGTTGAAAAAAATTTGAGTTTGTGAATGGATGTTTCCTCGGTTATATAAATATTTGATGATATTAAGGTATATCGAAAATTGATAGACGTTGACCGAGGATATCCTGTTTGGAGGAATAATGAGTTTGATGCATAATGAATCACCAAGTTTTGTTGTCTCGATTGATGCTAACTTGTGGATTATATAATAATATAAAAAATTTGATGACTTGTTTTAAGTGACTATGAGCATAAATGAATGGATATTAGTTGAATTCGGCGCGATGAATGTTGAGATTTTTGGTGATTGATTGACAAAAGTGACGGCTTCGAAATTTTTTTTTAGTCTATATAACTTGGATGGAATGAATATGTAGGATGAATTAATTGGTGACCATGAAATTCTTTTGACTTATGGATTGATATTAAGTTGGTTTGATTATAAAGTAAACAAGATACATTGATTAAGGACGAGCATTATTGGAATTGGAAGTAGATTATGATTGGTGGATTCATGATTGAATGTAATATTCATAATTGGTGACTTAGAATTATTATTTTGGTTTGGTGATTGAGATATGAGAATCTTGATATCCCTATATTACTCACTAATTGTGATTCAATTTCCTAAGATGAGGTATTTATTGATTGAAATTTTCTGTGACTGAGTATACAATATCTTATATTTATTGATTTGATGCGGCAGTGAGACCTGTAGTCAATCAATTGAATCATAAAAAGAGGTATTCTTGCAACCATCCAGATTAACGAGGTATTATATTCTTGAAATATGATTCAGGAATTTAATAAGATTTTGAAGATCAAGACATAATTTTTCACAAAGGATTTCAAAACTTGATATTCAGATTTTGATTTCATTCTACCTCAGTTCGGATTTGAAAACCATTGACCCAAATAATTAAAAATAACATTTAGTGTTTTGATAGTATAGATATATAAGTTTATCTTATATTACCTACTAATTTTTATACTATGATAAAGTAATGATGATAATATTTAAAAATTTTGAAAATTGAAAAATTAAAATTAAATATTGATTCTTGAATATATTTTGGATTACTAAGAATACCCTGACCTGTAAGGCTACTTCACAATCATAATTCCTAATCTTCTATGGATATCAATGACGTGGTAGCAAAAGCTGTAGCCATGAATCCTGATAGTGATATGGTATCTTGATTGCAGTCATGTGTGATGTGGTGTGGTACTAGATTACTGTATCATGTCAGAAAACGAGAAATAAAGAATATGATTTTGATTTTGTAGAACCTATACGGTTATGGTATCTGACAATTTTATTGATTATATAAATTTTATAGATCCTTGATAATTTAAGTATCTCTGAATATCCTCTATTTCATGAAGCTTATAATGAATATAATTTTGAAGTGTTTCTTTTGAAATAGATTATTATTTTGTCTCTATAAGGTGGCTAGAATATCATGTTTTCTCTATATTTACTTTAAAAAGTTTATTTACAAATTTTAAATTTTGAGGATAATTTTTTTGTAAGGTGGATAGAGTGTAATGAATGCATTTTCGTTCAATAATATTGTAATTTCAATTTTGTATATTACTTTAAATTGATGATGATAACTAATAACATAACAATTATTATTATTACTATCTATTAAAAAAAGAAGAAAATTTGATTTCATTAGTTGTCTTTTGTATATTAATCCCTATAATAAATTAGATCCTTTGTAAATTTGATTTATGCAACCAACATCATAGAAAATTTCTTTTTGCATATTAACCTAGACACATAAGATAACCATGTGTCAATTTCTTAAACAACCCAAACCATGAGTCACCAACCCAACTCCCTCCCTTCTCTTCCACCTGTAGGCACAACATCTTTCTCTCTCCCTCTGTTACTTCAAACAAAGAAAGAAAAAAAATGATGAGAAGGAAGAAGCAAACTCTCCTCCTGACCTCACATCCGACCCCCACCACCATCACTCCACCTCTTCTCCTCCCACCTTGTTGCTGCGGCTGATCTTCCCGCTACTACTGCTGTTGCTGCGGCTACACCTCTCGCTGGCTGACCACCACCGGCCGCCTGCACGCGCACGTCCGCCGCGTCGGCTTTCGGTCCTTTCTCCTTCCCCATCATTATCTTTATCATTTCCATCATCTCCATCACCAAACCCACAAACCCTAATCCCCTTTCTTAAAACAAATAAGAAAGAAAGAGGAATGTGGAGGAAGAAGAAGTTGGAAGAAGGAGGAGAATTAGAAGAAGATCAGTAAAGCCCCAACCCCCAATTTCAAACCAATTATCCAAAGGCAAGCCCTCCGCCTTTATGTGAAATTTTATTTGTCCCATTTTCTTGAGTTATAAGTTTAATCTTGATTTCCAAAGTATAGCTCAATTTTAAGAAATTAGAATATACAAAAGTATATACTATTGTATTGATAAAACACAACGTAAAGTGAGGATACCTTACGGACACTCCGACATAAGACTTTTGACAAAGTAATGTTGTGATTAGAATTAGGCATGATGATTTTGGTGTGTACAATATATATATATATATATATATATATATATATATATATATATATATATATATATATATATATATATATATATATATGTGGGTTATGAGTATATGTACACATGAATAGATGATTTTATTATGTAACATTTATGGAGTTTATTTATATATATAAGTAGGAGAAAACTTGTATGTATACCCAATTTTACATTAAACCGATGGACACAAGTCATATTCGACAAGAGATCGAAAATATAACTATTTATTTTTTATAGTTGTATGTGTTTGGATTTGGTTAGTATATAATTATAAATATGTGTGTGTAAACATGCAAAGTATGTAAATAAAATTATAGATGCTTGTTGTGTTTACTCGGTGTCGAAAACTTATTCCCTATTACACTAGAGTCATGTCGTAAATGAAACAATGCTATATTAACACAAGGGCTTGATTTAGAGAGATATTTATATATATGTAAATATGCATATAGTCTAAAGTGTGTGTGTATGTGTGTGTGTGTGTGTGTGTATATATATATATATATATATATATATATATATATATATATATATATATATATATATATATATATGTGTGTGTGTGTGTGTGTGTGTGTGTGTGTGTGTGTGTGTGTGAGAAAGATTTATTACGGATGTGTGGACATGGTATGTTAGGAATGATAGTTTGGATACGTGAGTTGAAAGTGATCCGGGCCTATCGAAATAGTTATATTTGGAAGTATAATACGGATACAAATAATTGGGGTATTTAAGTGCACCGACACAGAACACAGACACGATATAAATACATTGGTATTAAGCGGTATCAAAATTTTGAGATGATTATATATATGTAAATATAATTATGAGTATTGTGTTTTCATTTTTACGACTTTAATAGAAATTATGGACAATGGATATTTAGGTAAGCGTAGAATAATTTTTGGATACAAAAAATCGTGTCAGGCTTGGTTCTTGGCCATGGGATTAAAAGAAATAATTATTATTTAGAATTTTTTATAGCTATTTACCCAAGTATAAGTCCCTAGAGATGAAAATATTTGGAATTATCTGGAGGTACTTTTAGCAATGGGAGAATGGACTGAATCGGGTTATGTTAATTTCAAAAATTTCTGAAGTTGTGGATTAAAAATATAATTTCATCATATAGCTGAAATAGAAGTCTAAGTTTGCAAGTAGAAAACTAAGGAAAAAGAGGACTTTAGTAAATGTATATTTGGTCTAATAAACATAGATACAACTAGTTCAATTGACACACAGAATCCGAGTGGTATAGTCTATCTTAATTTAATATTTGGAGTTTGGATGTTCTAAGTTGTTTTTCGTGAATGAAAGTTATAAACTAAGATTTTTAGGGATCAATTCTAAATCTTAAAATATATATATTCAGGGTCATTTTCTTATTAGATTGTCCTAGAGTTGAAAGGGCCAATATCTTATAAATTGAATAATAATGCTTGTATAAAATTGTACATAGATATATAATTTTTTATGATTGCAGGTTTTACCCTATGATTTGATTTCAATAATTGGATAGTTCTTATGAATCCCTGCGACTTGCTAAGTAACTTAGTAATATTACTAGAATTGCTAAAGGTAAAAAGGCTTAGTAAGAAAATTTCCATCTTTAAAAGTTACTTCACTATTTATATTAATTGTGTGAGATTATCGGTGTTGAGAGTTGCTCCACCGAAGGGGTCGGCGAACCCAAGAATTCTATAGAGGGTTGCTTCAGGTCTTTTATTAAATTATAAAATTTTTGGAGTTCATAATAGAAATGAGAGACTGTCGAAATTTCTAAGAAATTCCAGAGGGCAATTTTTGAAAAATTCAAATAATTGATTAGTCTCTATTTCAAACCTTTTAGTAGATATTTGATTTAGGATCAAATTCTAAAAATATTAGATTCCAAATTTAGACTAGAACGCGTATGACATAATTATACGTGCACAAAAGGGCAACAAAAAGTTTTAATATTTTATATTCCAAGGTAAAGAGTACATCTTTCATGCTTTTCGAAATTGTCCTACCAAATAGAATATTACCGCTTTATCGTGATACCATGAGCACACAAAACAGATACATGTTTGGATATTTAATGCTTCCGCAAAAACGGAACTACTTGGTAAGCAGTATCTTCGTAAGATGTGTGGTTACTGACACACGAGATGAGGTATGAATCAAACATATAATTCAACTTAATTATATATTAGATATAATTTGTTTGTGAATTATAGAATTGTATTAGGGTGGGAGAGAATATTTGGATCACACCGTCGAACTCTTTGCAATATTAATTATTTAAAAAAAGTAATGTTGATCAGTAGTTCTGGTATACGTATGGCCATACGATGACCGAGGTGAGGCTTAGCTCACTTACCTGCCATTGGATCCGAATTCTTAAATGAGATCAAGAAATTCGATAATTTTATATATCCAATGTTGACATCTTTTCCGAATTCTTGGAAATGTACATGATATTCGACAACTGTTTATATTATCACATGATCTGAATTCTTAAATTAAAATAAAAAATTGGAAAATTGTTTATATCATGTGTTGTCACATTAGATGTGATTCAATGGTTATTATAGTGATATAATGATATCACAATAACTGGGGGCCTGGAATCTAAGCATCGTCTATCCCAGAAATTTACCTTATCCCGGGTATATGGGATTATTGTCGAGATAATAGGTGTTGGTGTTGTGATCCAAAAGCGTTCTCTAAATTGTATTGCATATAGGAATTTTTGTTTGTGACTTGTGATTATGAATTATAATTTGGACACCAAGTAGAATATGTTTCGAGATAAGTATGAGTATGGATTATGATTTGGACAGTAAGTAGAATAAGTTTTAATAAGAGTTGGAATACCCTGTTTGAGGATTTTGTTATAAAAGATGGAATATCCTACTTCATGATTTCATTAAATGTATCTAAAGAATATACTATTCCATTTCTTTACATGAAACTCGGAAGGTGATTTTAATTGGCATCAAAATTTTATTTCCATCATGTAATAAGGTATAGATGTGTGATATGTATATTGGGATAAAAGTTTGTAATTGGATAGAATAGAATGTTTCCTATTTGTAGTTTTAGAATGTTTCCCTATCCTGATCATTTATTTATATTATTATGCAAATTGTGACTTGCGATATACCTATCCTAGAACCTTATAGGCGATAATCGTGAGTATGGATAGCGGAGTATTCGTATGTCGTGTAGCCTGGGGATGATGTTACGTACTCGGCTTTCTGTATTTTGGGAGTGGGACATGACACGTCTTTTAGTGGTGGCCTATACAGGTCTAACTTTTTAGAAAATCTATGTAGGTACCGTAAGATAAAGAACCCAGGATATAATGTCGGTCTCGATTCAAAGTCATTCTTGGTAAAGGTAATATTGAAACACTTGTTGGAATTGTTCAGATAATCGAGAATGATGGTTTGCCATATTCAAATTACATGGAATAATGAGATTCAGACTCGATTAGTTATATTTTAAACTGAAAGTTCTTTGAAGATATAAGATAAATTTATACCAGAATAATTTTGAGTCTAGCTAGATTCTTTTATAACAAAATATTGAGGTATAATACAGATAGAGATATTAATACAGTCAGCTTGGCAAGTTATTTGGTAGTAAAAGATTGATTGATTTTCTAAGAAGGGATTGGACGATAAAAGATAAAACACTTGGGATTCTAATAGAAATATTGGTTGTATTTGGCCTAAGCATAGTAATATTAGATGGATGATATTAATGGAGAAATATCTCTCTTGAGGACTAAGGATCTTGTAGCCAATAGGCTAATGGTGATTTAAGAGTTCCAATTTGAATGTATATAGAATGTCATGTGAGATAAGTACAGGTATATATTCTTTTGGAGTGACAATATGGTAAGTTAGTGCTAGTAGTAATCTTGCTCAAGGAATATATATAGTATTAATTATATATAGTATTGTATATAGTTTATTGTGGAATATGACTCCACGATATCTAGATCTCATCAATTCTTAAATCCTAACTCATTCCATTTCCTTGTTAGATCTTTATATATTTATTTTTCACAAATACTTGACCTCTTTACAATTTATTAATCTCCTTATTTTATCCATATCTTATTAACTTAGATTCTTGATTATATCATTATTTCTCTACCTAAATTTTATTTTTCAAAGGTATTTCTGATTTTAGTAAGTGTTCCTTTAAATAACCATTGAATTTTTATTAGATTTTCTGTAAACTTATATTTTGAATTAGGCTTTATGTGAAAAAAAAAATTTGTGATGGAATATTTATTTATTTGTGCCCAAATGATATAATTTTAAGGGTTTCTTGTTGGAATTTTTTATGATGATCGAGAATTGTTCCTGAAAGATTTAGATAGTACTAGATAAAGATTTAGAATAGTAAAATGGATGGCTTGATCGAGAAAATTAATATGGATTGTGTATAAAATTATGGCTCGTATTGGATATGATTGAGTTTGAATTGAGTAAGAAGATTCAGTGATGCGATTGGAAGATAGTACGATTAAAAGTTTGATTGGAGGATGTGATAAATTATATTACTCTATGATTTGAAATAGACGAGAACAGACTAATTTGATCTTAAGTATGAATTAGTTAATTTTTTATTAGGTTCGATAGATAACATTTTGTTGAACAAATTTGAGTTTGTGAATGAATGTTTTCTCGGTTATATAAATATTTGATGATATTAAGGTATATCAAAAATTGATAGACGTTGACCGAGGATATCCTGTCAAGAGCGACATCGATCCGTAGCCCCCTGATGCTTGCCTTCTTTTTGGAGGTAGGGGTATGTCATGATGGCAGGGACACAGAGACACAAGTACACAGCCTCACAGCGTGGATAAAAAAAATCTAGAATGCGCAGCCCCCCATAAAGTTTTGCTGCATGGATGAGCAATCGTCTGCAGCATGCACACATAGCCTATCTGTGGCTTGGCCGCATGGATGAGAAATCAGTCCATCTGTAGCTTGGAAATATATATGAGAAATTATCTGTGACATGCGCACATAGCCTATCTGTGGCTTAGCTGCATGGATGAGCAGTCATCTGCAACATGCGCGCAAAGCCTATCTGTGGCTTGGCCGCATGGGTGATGAATTAATCCATTTGTAGCTTGGCCGCATAGATAAGGAATCGGTCCATCTGTAGCTTGGCCGAATGGATGAGACCTTCTCTTGCTCATGCGTGCAGACTTAGCTATCTCGAGACATCCCCTCCTGCGTGTGGCTGCGACTTGAAAGTGGCATGCGGTCGCTATACACTTTTGCAATATTTGTTGAGACTGATATGTGTTCTCTTTATGCAGGTTTTACCACCCTTCGTGGTGCCCATGATGGAGCATGGAAGGCTATCTTAGAACTTTTTATTCGAAGAGAATGCCAACCTTATGCGACGGTTTGCCAAGAATTGATCCATGAGACGAGGGTGAACATCCTGCGTCATGCGCGGAGCTGTCCCTGTTTATGCGATGTGCTAGCTACGTTTCTTCCCTTTATGCGGCTTGCTTTCAACCAGGGACCTGCGATGTCGATGACAGAATTTAGATTTATTGCCATTCGTTTCTTCGTTCTTTTCGTATGGTTGAAGAGCTCCTAATCCTGCTCCTCCATGGCTATCCACCAGTATGGTTTCTTTTCTATATACTGAGGTTTGCGCTATGGAGGGGTGGTCTAGAATGTGTTGCTGCTTGCTTCTGGCTTCACTTGTGTCAGTAGCAAAGCAACACGGGTGGGCGCTTCTAATGAGAAAGGTTCGTATCAGCGAGACTTCATGAAAACCATTAAAAATGAGATTCCATCATATGTACTCATGACCTTGAATACTAATAAAAAAATCCTTAAAATTAGATTTTTATCATATATTGTAAACCACCTGATTTTTTTCAAAATTTTTAAATTAATTTTTTATAATTTTCTGGAATTTTTCTGGTATTTTTACCTAATTAAAACAAAAGTATTTTGAAATTAAATGATTTTTAATTGATGTTAATTAATATTAAAATATTATAAAAATAATATTTTTAGGTGTAAAATAAAAAACTAGACAAAGGATAATTTTTCGTGAATTTATTGGACCCCGAAAATATTTTTAAAGACCTAGAAACTAAGTTGTAATTAACCCTAAATAAACCCTAGAATTAAACTCGGTTTATTTTGAAATAAACCAAACCAACCCAAACCGAACCAAGGAAAACCGAACCGAACCCAGCTCTTAACGGGTCGGGTCGGATCCGAATTGAACCCGACCCGGACCCGTTAACCCGATCGAAACCTTAATCCTAATTCCTTTCCCTTTACTGTTCTGGCGCCCTATATAACCCCCTCGATAACCTCGCTCCGCCGGCCGAAACCCTAACCTCCTCCACCCAGAACCCGCAGCGCCCCGCTCCGATCACCCTCGGCCGCCCTAGCCCGCTGACACCGTCTTCCTCCTCCAGAACCTTCTTCTCCCGATAATCCGTCGAAATCCCCCGACGAGCTCCGCCTGAACCCTAACCCCTCCGCCTCGACCAGAACCTCTCCCCTCACCGTCCTCCGCCCTCTCCCTAACCCGCAGCCGCTCGACCCAAACCCCGGCCGCCCAACACCCTGTCTTCCTCCTCTGCCTCGACAACGAGCAGCAGCAGCCGCTGCTCTCCCCGCGGCGCTTCCACCTAGCCGTCTCCGCCTCCGTCAGGGCTGCTCTCCTCCGGTGAAGCCCTGAGCAGCCACGGCAAAGCTCCGACGAGTCTTCGCCTGAACCCTAACCCGGACACAGCAGTACCCGGACACAGCAGCATCGTATCGTAGTGTCGTATCGCCTCGCAGACACGAGAAACCCCGTTCTGCGTAGCCCCGTTCAGGTAACCCATTCTCTCTTCTTGTTGCCCCTTTTTTGTTCTGTCAGTTATGACGCGTAGGCTGTGTAACCCTCTCGATGCCCGTGCAACCCGCTCGGTGTGTCACATCCTTTGGCGATCGCAAACCGTGATCCAAAAATAGAAAAATCAACACCTCATTTTCCCCCGAAACTGAGTGTGCCCCGCCAAACGGGATGACTTGGTCGCGTGCGGTCTTCACCGAAAGGTGGGCGCCATTGATACGGACGTGCGGGATTTCACAGAAGTTGATTTGGATATGCGTGCACACCGGAATCAATGCAAATCCGCCGACAACGCCCCGTATCAGCCTGTTCTGGAATAAGTCGTAACTTTGTGTACACACGTCGAATCAAAACGAAACTTGCGCCATCGTACTCGTAGCAATACGCTGGTCCTGTGACCCAAGTATGGTTCGATTCTGAGAACGTTGACAAAATCGCGTATAATGGGCCCCGCGGCTCCACTTGACGGGCGATTTTGTGATCGGCTCATCGGAATCTAGTTCTGAAAGTTCCGTTGGGTTCGTATCATAGTTCTGGACTTGTTGACACTAAATTTGATGAATTTGGAGACCATTGGTTCTGACACATTTTTCGGTGCGAAGCGGGCCACATGTGGACCCCACTTTGACCAAAAACTGTTATTTTTGTCCCTGTGTCCAAATTGGACTCAAGGACAGGCATTTCTAGCTATTTAATATTTTCTAAACCTGTTGGTGATGTTTATTATAGCTTTTGGAGGAGTACCTGCAGAATCCACTGATACAGGGACAGTTGTTGGTATTCAAACCCCAGGCAAGTGTACCTTGCCACCTTTGCAGTTTTGTTACTTATTTCCTTGACTTATTTATATATTGTTGTACATACTTGACCTAGGACCATGCGACTTTACTTAACGTCCGGTTAATAGTCGGGTGCCAACCCCGTACGCGGAGTTGTGTAACGTCACCTAGAGATGGATATCGTGACCCTTTATATTCTCGTACTTGTCTTATCAAGTACATCATAACCCATGACACTTGATACTATTCATGAGACAGAATCTTCCTGAGATATTCATGGTAATTCTATGTAGGTTGCAGGATTTATGACATAGATATTATATTCATAGACATTATATGACTTGCTGCATTAGATATGATCTTACGTGACATGGACATGAGGCATCGTAGATATGAGACGTACGATTACATTGGGTGGGGAGAGACACACAGGCTACAGGCTGATTTTATATATATACTATATAGTAAATTACATAGTAAAATACATAGTAACTCTGCTACAGGCTCCCAGACACAAAGCTTGTAGTGGTCTCAGCCTGAGTTTTAGTGATGCTCTCAACTTGCATAACACTTAGCTGGTTATATAGTTTACCCTATTGTTTCATTTATTTATGCACTGCATTTATTTCGGCATGAGTTATTTTGTACCTTGCTATGTCCCCTGAGGACCTGGATCCGGATTATGTCCCTAGAATTAGCAGACGAGATCTATCCCGAGGTATACGGGACAGCAGCAGGAGCAGGAGTTGATATAGGAGCATACCGATTCCCGAGGACGAGGTATTGGCTGAAGACTTTTCTTGAGTATCTGTGTTTCATACTAAGTATCTATTTTGTTCAGACATTTATGTTTTGGTCTGTTGAACCATTGTATCAGATTCATTATCGGGTTGTTCCCCGAGTTTATGTTTTATTGAGATTGATATTGCTTTATACTCTGATATTGTTGTATTTATTTCTGTGGATGAGATTAGTATATTAGACCTTTATTATTGTACTACAGCTTAAGTGCATCCTGATGGGTCCATTAAATTGGGTTATCCATCGGTGTGTGCTGTTGGCCATTGCCATGTGTCTAGTCCCTTGATATTTTGGGACTGGGCGTGACATAGTTTTTATGGTGGCCCATGCAAGTCAACGACTAAAATTGCTTTGGTTTCAACTTAGGGACTGAGCAAGCCTGCAATAAGAATAGGATAAGGATCTCATCCACTTGCTTGAATCGTTCTTGATATCTATATCGGATTCAAATTAATTTCTTGACTTGCATCTTGCCTTGATTCCTGTGTGCCTCTTATAGTTTATTTTTGATGCAGAGTAATGGATTCACGAGCAAACAACGAAACTCCAGCAAGAACACCAATAGGTGCTGTAGCCACCTACGGAGAAAATGAAGTGACGCCATTGAGTGGAGATCCCTCTACTCACCGAAGCAGCCAAGCAGATCACCATGCTTCTAGATTTTGGCGTGATGACATCCCACCGCCTCCACAGTTCGTTCCACCAATGCCCGTATTTCTACAAGGGTAGCCTATAAATTGGCAACAGATATTTCAAATAATCTATGCAATGATGCAAGACCAGCAACAAGTCCAACACGAGGCTCAACGTCGCGAGGCAGATTACTTGAGGACCAGCCTAGTAACCGCACTGGAGCAGGCGAATCCACAAGCTAGGCGACCAGTGAAATGATCTATCACTGATTTTCGTCAGCTCAAGCCCCGTACCTTTTCTGGCAAGGAGGAGCCCACTGAAGTTCATGAGTGGCTCACCAACACTCAACATCAATTAGAAGCAGCTGAGCTTCCAAGAGAACGTTGGATGACTGCCGTCAGAATGCAATTGACGGGCAATGCACATCACTGGTGGCTATCTGAGGAGACACGGCTCGGACCAAACCGAGTCACTTGGGAAGAGTTTTCCAGACTCTTTCAGGAGATGTACATTCCGGCTATCGCTCGATCAGAACTTCGGGACAAGTTCAATCGCCTCACTCAGGACAGTATGACAATGGAGGAGTACAACGCAGAATTCATTCGTCTGAGTCGCTTCGCCCCAACCCTGATCCCGACAGAAGAAGAGAAGGCTGAGAAGTTCTTTGACGGACTAAACTTCGAGCTACAGAGACTAATTGGATCCGTCGCACCTACCTCTTACTCGGACGTTCTTGCTGTAGCCCAACGCATGGAACGCGTCACCAGGAGAGAGACCAGTCTAAAACGGTCTTCCATATCAGCCAGAGCACCACAAGAAGAAGCTGCAAAGAGACCTCACCTGAGCCAGCCACCCAGGGCATCTCCGCAGATACTACCTACATGTCAATATTGTGGCAAACGAGGCCATATTGAGAGGGAATGCAGACGCAAGTTGGGATTATGCTTGATTTGTGGATCCAACCAATATTTAGCCAAGGATTATCCTGAACATCGAGGGAGAGCAACAATGGTAAACCGTCAAGCTTTACCAGCACCGAGGCCACCTTTGGCACCTCAAGCAGCACTTTTCCAGCAGGCCCAACAACAGCAGAGGGCACCAGTGCAAGGACGCGAACAAGCTTTCGCGATGACCTTGGAGGACGTGCAGACTCGTGGAGTAGCTAATGCGCATAAGTTTATGTAGTTATCTGTTTCTAGTATTGCTTTAGTTCGTGCCTGTTGGTTCGTGACCTTAGCCTTAACCTGACAGTTTTAAACTTGCTAATAATCAATAACCTAGAATATTTTATAATTGATAACCTAGTATATTTTTAAGTAATAACCTAGTTTTTTTCTAAACTGTAGTTTTCAAGATTTCCTTCATCCGAAAAATTGCATAACTTGTAATGCTTAGGGAAATAATTTTTCCTATGTGTTATTCTTACACCCTCAACCTTGATTCTCCTTGATCGTGATGTGCTTCGAACAATATTTGCAATCGTTTCACCTCTGTTGACCGGTTATCCTTTGATTGCGAGGACGCAATCCTCTTAAGGGGGGTAGATTGTAAATCCCCTGATTTTTTTTAAAATTTTAAATTAATTTTTCACAATTTTCTGGAATTTTTCTGGTATTTTTACCTAATTAAAACAAAGGTATTTTAAAATTAAATGATTTTTAATTGATGTTAATTAATATTAAAATATTATGAAAATAATATTTTTAGGTGTAAAATAAAAAACTAGACATAGGGTAATTTTTCGTTAATTTATTGGACCCCGAAAATATTTTTAAAGACCTAGAAACTAAGTTGTAATTAACCCTAAATAAACCCTAGAATTAAACCCGGTTTATTTTGAAATAAACCAAACCAACCCAAACCAAACCAAGGATAACCGAACCGAACCAAACCCAGCTCTTAACGGGTCGGGTCGGATCCGAATTGAACCCGACCTGGACCCGTTAACCCGGTCGAAACCCTAATCCTAATCCCTTTCCCTTTACTGTTCCGTCGCCCTATATAACCCCCTCGATAACCTCGCTCCGCCGGCCGAAAACCTAACCTCCTCCGCCCAGAACCCTTAGCACCCCGCTTCGATCACCCTCGGTCGCCCTAGCCCGCTGACATCGTCTTCCTCCTCTAGAACCTTCTCCTCCCGACAATCCGTCAAAATCCCCCGACGAGCTCCGCCTGAACCCTAACCCCTCCGCCTCGACCAGAACCTCTCCCCTCGCCGTCCTCCACCCTCTCCCCAACCCGCAGCCGCTCGACCCGAACCCCGGCCGCCCAACACCCTGTCTTCCTTCTCTGCCTCGACCACGAGCAGCAGCAGCCGCTGCTCTCCCCGCGGTGCCTCCACCTAGCCGTCTCCGCCTCCGTCAGGGCTGCTCTCCTCCGGTGAAGCCCTGAGCAGCCACGGCGAAGCTCCGACGAGTCTCCGCCTGAACCCTAACCCGGACACAGCAGTACCCGGATACAGCAGCACCGTGTCGCAGTGTCATGTCGCCTCGCGGACACTAGAAACCCCATTCTGCGTAGCCCTGTTCAGGTAATCCGTTCTCTCTCCTCGTTGCCCCATTTTCCGTTATGTCAATTGTGATACGTAGGCTGTGTAACCCTCTCGATGCCCGTGCAACCCGCTCGGTGCATCGCGTCCTGTGGCGATCGCAAACCGTGATCCAAAAATAGGAAAATCAATACCCTATTTTTCCCCGGAACTGAGTACGCCCCGCCAAATGGGACGACTTGGTCGCGTGCGGTCTTCACCGAAAGGTGTGCGCCATTGATACGGACGTGCAAAATTTTGCATAAGTTGATTTGGATGTGCGTGCACACCAGAATCAACGCATATCCGCCGACAATGCCCCATATCGACCTGTTCTAGAATACATCATAACTTTGTGTACACACGTCGGATCGAAATAAAACTTGTGCCATCGGACTCATAGCAATACGCTGGTCCCGTGACCCAAGTTTGGTTTGATTCTGAGAACGTTGACAAAATCGCATATAGTGGGTCCTGCGGCTCCACTTGACGGGCGATTTTGTGATCGGCTCATCGGAATCCAATTCTGGAAGTTCCTTTGGGTTTGTATCATCGTTCTGGGCTTGTTGGCACTAAGTTTGATGAATTTGGAGACCATTGGTTCTGACACATTTTTTGATGCGAAGCGGGCCACTTGTGGACCCCGCTTTGACCAGAAAATATCATTTTTGCCCCTGTATCCAAATTGGACTCAAGGACAGACATTTCTAGCTATTTAATATTTTCTAAACCTATTGGTGATGTTTATTACAGCTTTTGGAGGAGTACCTGCAGAATCCACTGATACAAGGATAGTTGTTGGTATTCAAACCTCAGGCAAGTGTACCTTGCCACCCTTGCAGTTTTGTTGCTTATTTCCTTGACTTATTTATATATTATTGTACATACTTGACCTAGGACTGTGCGACTTTACTTAGTGTCCGATTAATAGTCGGGTGCCAACCCCGTACGCGGAGTTGTGTAACGGCACCTAGAGATGGATATCGTGACCCTTTATATTCTCGTACTTGTCTTATCAAGTACATCATAACCTAGGACACTAGACACTATTCATGAGACAGAATATTCCTGAGATATTCATGATAATTCTGTGTAGGTCGCAGGATTTATGACATAGACATTATATGACTTGCTGCATTAGATATGATATTACGTGACATGGACATGAGACATCGTGGACATGAGACGTGTGATTACATTGGGTGGAGAAAGATACACAGGCTACAGGCTGATTTCATATATATACTACATAGTAAATTATATAGTAAAATACATAGTATCTCTGCTACAGGCTCCCAGACACAGAGCTTGTAGTGGTCTCAGCCTGAGTTTTAGTGATGCTCTCAACTTGCATAACACTTAGCTGGTTATATAGTTTATCCTATTGTTTCATTTATTTATGCACTGCATTTATTTTGGCATGAGTTATTTTTTACCTTGCTATGTCCCCTGAGGACCTGGATCCGGATTATGTCCCCAGGATTAGCAGACGAGATCTATCCCGAGGTATACGTGTAAACTCCCTCACCCAAAATAGGTATTTTGTGTATATTTTATATTACTATATTTATTATAGATATTGAATTTATTTAGAGTATTCTCTTAGTTAATTAGAAAATAAATTTTTTTAGTTTATTTACTTATATAAATATTTATTTAGAATTAGTTTTAGGCTATTTTAGATTATTGGAATTTTTCCATAATTTTTAGTTAATTAAAAACTAGTAACACTAATTTTCTAGGACTTTGAAGAATTTATTTTATGTTCAAACTTAATTAAAAATATCCCAAACTTTTATTTTAGGTTCTAAATAGTCAAATATATTTTCTAAAATTTTCTGGGAATTTTCTGAATATTTTAGTATTTATTGGGAGTTATTTAGGCTAATAACTAATTTTTAGTATTTGTAGAATTTATTGTGCAATCCCAGGAATATAGAATGGACCCACGTTATTTTCTAGGATTTATAATATTATTATATATTTTCTGAAATTATTTTAGAATTTTTGGAATAATTTTAGTATTTATTTTTAGTTATATGGGTAAAACTAATGTTTAGAGCTTCTCCTAATTATAGTAGAAAATATATGAATATAAAATTATCCCAAATATTTTTATAGAGTTTTTAAATTCAAAATATATTTTTTGTAATTTTTCCAGATTTTTATGATTATTTTTAATATTTATTTTGAGTTATTTAGATTTAAAATGACTTAAATAATATTTTGATAAAGGCAAATCAAAAACAAATAATATAACAAAAACCATCCAATCAGATTCTGACACATGTCAGCCTATAAATATCCTTTCAGCCGCAGGTACATCCCTATATATATATATATATTATTATAACCCTAATTATCCTATTATTTTAGAGAGAGAAATTTTGGAGAATTGCCATCTAGGGTTCCTTCATCTTCCACAAGCCATTGCGCATAGCTCCGGACTCCAAACGAGACCTAGTTTCTTGCGTTAGAAAGATATTGAGGTTAGATTTTGATTATATAATTTATTTTACGAAATTATGAGTATTAAATTCTGGAAAATTCGTTGAGCACAGCATGTCCGAAAATAGACGTGTTTTAATATTTTCGCGATTTCGGGAGAACCAGGAATCAGAATCATGAACCGTTTAAAGTTTTGGAAAGCTAATGTAGAGATCATTGACATATGTTTTTCCCAGAATTTAATTTGAAGTATTTATATACTGTTAATTCTGTAGAACTTCTAGGTTAGAATTTAACCATCGGTGCACAATACAAAATTTGTATGTGCCATAATTCCCAAACGAATTTGAATTCGGACGAGCCGTAAATTCCATCATGTTTTTGACGCTGAAATATATAGGAAATCATGCATGAAAGTTGAGTTTGTGTCGGTTGACTTTTTGGTCAACAGATCGCCTCGATTTGCGTGCCATGAGTCTCGAGTTGATAAATTTCAATTTCTTTGGACAAAATTTAGGAATTAACATAAAAATCAGAATAATAAGATTAAAATAGGATTTTAGAGTAATTATTCTAGAATTAAATAAATTAAAATAAATTATCTTTTGACGTGATAAATTTGTAATACATAGGCTATTTGGACTGTGACTTGGACTCTGATTCATACCAGCAGCAGGACCCCAGGCGAGCACATTCTCTGACAGTGTTCCAGTAGGATGTTAGTATTTAGCCACCACGGTTAGTTTACATCAGACCCTGAGTCGGAGAACCCAACGCGCGTTCGTACATTTACATGTACGCAAATATTATTCAGTTTGGTATATATATTTATGTACGTAATTACCATATATATTCCAATAATTATATAAATAAATTAATGGTTATATTATTATATAGTTATATGAATATATATGTAAGTAAATGCTAATTGATAATTATGACTAAATATTCAGACTGTACGACCCTAGGACACCGTGGACTATCCCATACTTACCTTGACCATGTTGACCCTAAGAACTTGTGAATTTGTTCGCCTTGCGTACATTAACGTATTGGCATAGACACCTGTCAGTTGACTGACTGATTTCGTACAGTACTTGAAGACGCGACACCCGCGTAATTCAACGCATAATTGACCGTGTTAGATGACTAGTGTTACCCCTAGTATACCCCCTGAGCCCAGTGTAAATATGGTTGGATATGTGCTAGTGTAAAGACTAATGATTCTATTGTATTATATTTATGTGTACATAGGATGTTGGATTTATTCTGCGTGACTTTTGGAGCAGGTTATTGGTACATCGCAGCTTTCTTGCCAGGCAAGTATACCTTACCATTGTACTGTTATTTATATTCTATATGTTGTATGCATCTTTATTTTCTGTCTTTAGTTCATATATTTTAACTGTTATATAAAATACGCGCGACGGTGTCGTCGCGGTATATTTTTATTTATGCATTTGCATTGACCTTGTTTATGAGACTACTCCATTATCATGTAGCATCTTTAGGTTCATGGGCCATGACACAGTTGTTACACGAGTTGTGAGTCTCATATAGATCACGAACTGGCGTGCAGGGTTGGCCTCCTATACGTGCAAGCCGTGCGTTAGGAATAACCGCTGTTAGAAACTTTGCATGCTAGTAGACTTAGCAGTTATTAGAGGTCTAGGGACATAGCCTATTGTAGTACGGTGGTCCCATCCTTGTCCTTGTTTGGTTTGCTAGATTGGGCTAAGGTACTAAGAATAGGCTATGAACCAAATCGTGTCATGGATGTGACATGCTTAGAGCATGGGATGGGGAGAACAACAAGTACCGCATTTGAGCTCCTTTACACTTTTTCTTCTGTAACCCGGAAGCTCCGCTGGAGATACGGGCGGTGATGACCCCTTTACTACTTGGCGGGCCTCTGCCGTTCAAAAGATGACATGCCTTTGAGGCCCCTGGTTCTCCGAGAGAGTCATGCCAATCCCAGTTCTCAGCCAGATAGCTCACTTGTTAGAAAGTTGTTCTCAAACTGCATTCACATAGATGGTTAGGCGACCCATTGAATATTTATTTCAGTACTTTATTGGCATGTGTTTAAGTATCTTGTTATGTCCCTCTGAGGACCTGGTCCCCTGCCAGGTGTATCTGTTCTTGAGTATTCGCAGGAGCGCAGATTCGGATGGTTACATGGGATTCGAGGATGTCTTCTCTTGGTATCTTATATTGTGGTTGTTGTGTTGTACTTATATTGTATTTACTTTTTCATTCGAGTTGGTAGTGGATTTGTTTCCACCCAACTATCATCCTTAGATACTTATATTAAGATCTAGTTTTATAGATACTGGTTATTTATTTATATTTGATTTCGTGGATGAGATTTAGATTGTACCCTATAACTTATGACATATGTTTATACCACTTGTGAATTGATATTCATATTACAGCGTACGTGTGGATTTTGGTTTCCATATATTGGAGTTGCCATATCCATGCGGCTGGCATGTACGTGTCCTAGTCCTACGTATTTTGGGACTGGGACGTGACAATACGGGACAGCAGCAGGAGCAGGAGTTGATACAAGAGCTGTACCGATTTCCGAGGACGAGATGTTGGCTGAAGACTTTTCCTGAGTATCTGTGTTTCATACTCAGTATCTACTTTATTTAGACATTTATGTTTTGGTCTGTTGAACCATTGTATTAGATTCATTATCGGGTTATTCCCCGAGTTTATGTTTTATTGAGATTGATATTGCTTTATACTCTGATATTGTTGTATTTATTTCTGTGGATGAGATTAGTATATTAGACCTTTATTGTTGTACTACAGCTTAAGTGCATCCTGATGGGTCCATTAAATTGGGTTGCCCATCGGTGTGTGCTGTTGGCCATTGCCACGTGTCTAGTCCCTCGATATTTTGGGACAGGGGCGTGACATATGTACTCATGATCTTGAATATTAATCAATAAAGTCTCTCCTTTTCTAGAATTTCTTCTTGTATTTGTCATATTACATGTTGTGGACTTTGGGTATTGTGCTAGAGGTAATATGGACATAGGAAAACACTGTAGTTGTCAAGGACATCCTACTGGAGGATCTTTGGTGGACCTATTATCTTTTGCGCACTTGGGTGAATGTAATAGATTCGAGATAAGCCCTGCCAGAGGTGATATGGACGTGGCATATTTTGTGGACTTAACACCGCTGGCGTACTTAGAGTTAAGTATGGATGATAAGTTTAGATGACGACCCATATCAGAGGTATTGTGGATATGATAATCGATAGTCATATAGAGAGGTTTGCTCAGAGGTAATATGGATATGGCAAACTTTTGTCGACTTAACATCGCTGGCGTAATTAGAGTTAAGTACGTGTGATAAGTTTAGATGACGACCGATATCAGAGGTATTATGGACGTGATAATCGATAGTCGTACAAAGAAGTTTGCTCAGAGGTAATATGGACATGGCAAACCCAACTCGGGAGAACGGTTAGGACAGTAGTTCATAGGTGATGTGAACGTGAACTAATGCCCAAGGGAACTGATTATGAGTGGTCTACCCGAAAGTGTGGATAGACCTAAATGTCACGCCCTAGTCCCAAAATACGTAGGACTAGGAATACGTGAGTATGCCAGCCATATATATATGACAACTCTAATATATGAAAACCATAACACATACATATGCTTTATTATGAATAATAATTCACAAGTGGTATATAATGTCATAAGTCACAAGAAATACTAATCTCATCCACAAAACCAAATAAAAATAAATAACCAAATATGGCAATGAACCAAGTATAAAATAGTCGAGAAGAACTATTAGTTGGGAGAAGAACTATTAGTTGGGTGAAGATAAATTCACTACTAAACAAATAAGTACATCATCTAATGATCAAAGAGGCTCGAAGAAAAACCCTCATCGAAAGAGAAATAAGTAGCAAGTCCTTGCCCGTGCTCCTGCCGATAATCATGATCGTCTACACCTGGAAAGGGATCAGGTCCTCAGAGGGACGTAACAAGATACATAAAAGTATGCCAAATATATAGTAAATAAACAATATCATGAAACTAAGCAAGACTTGATCATACAAAGTTTGAAACTACACTAATTATGGCGCGTATATGAGAAAAACTACATATGTGTGAACTGCAAAAAGAAAACGAGGTCAAACCACCATAGCCCTCAGCGAACTACGGCTAAACGAGTCAAACCATAGACCTTCATGGCCACTAGGATAACAATATAACCCTATCCTTCGTGGCCACTAGGTTAAATAAAAATGAAATAAGAAAAATTAGTTTATACACGTATAATCGTTCTCCCCATCCCGTGGCTCGATCTCTAAAAATATGACAATGACTCGAGGGTAGTGCAAGTAAACAATGGTGCCTATTACGACGTACGAGAGCAACAAGTCTAGTAAACATGGGCCTAAGCATGTGTTCACAATAACTCCAAGACATCCTATCATAAAATACATCTATTATATGAAATTAAAAGCAAAAAAAACTAGCATGTGCAATTACTACTTAAATAATTAATAGTGCAATCAACTTAACAGTATTATGGATATGCAAGAAAATAAATAAACTGTTAAATACATGTACAAATTTGATAATGTATACTTGCAGAATATAAATAGAGACATGTACACATAGAAACAATGGGAATAGTGCATGTAAATAAATTGTACAAAGTTGGCAAGGTATCTTGCCTGCTCCAAAAAAGGATGAAGTCGCAATTCTAGACGTCGTCCGATCTATCCGTTATATAAATTAACCAAGTTAGATCTACAAAAGTGGTTGGATAGGTTTTCTAGTCTAATCTATTTTAATTCTGAATAAAATAACCTAAAATACTAATTTAATTTAATTATATTCTGATTTTAAGACTAATCCTAGATTTTGGTTTAAAGAAAATTAACTTTACGAATTCGGGATCCGCGAAACGCAAATCGAGGCATTCTGTTGACTAAAAGTTCAAAAACAAAAAACCAAGATTTGTGCGTGAAATTCTTTATTTTTCATCGCTACATAATTCTGGAATCGACGGTTTCACCAAATCTCAAACCGGTAAAGAATTATCGCCCATATGGATGACAGGTTTTGATAGTTTTCTAGTTACTTCTAGGTTGTATGATTTTTTTAGAATATTAAACTAAAATATTTAATTCTAATAAAAATATATGTTATATATCATCATGTCCCCAAAACTTTAAACAGATCATGATTTCGAGTTCGGGATCTCCCGAAATCTCGAAAATACCAAAATATGTTAGATTTTGGACAACTGGCACTCAACAAATTTTACAGAATTTTAGATTAAAAATTATTTAAAATAAATTTATTATTCAGAAACTATATCTTGATACAGTTCCAACGCAAAATATGGGAACGCGTTTGGAGTCCGGAGCTAGGAGTTATGGCCTCACGAAGTTGGAAGAAACCCTAGATGAAACATCATCAAAGTCTCTCTCTCTCTCTCTCTCTCTCTCTCTCTCTCTCTCTCTCTCCTCTAATTTCGGCAAAAATAATGAAACCCTACATATACACACACATATATATAGGCAGTAGTCGACGGGTAGGCACAGACGTGTAGGTTTGGGCTGACTGTGTATGCTGACTAGATATTTAAATAGATTTTAATATCCCAAAATTTATTTATTAATCAGTTTTGACCTAATTAACTCCAAATAAATATGTAAAAATATCAAAAAATTCTATAAAATGTAAAATAATATTATAAACTCTAAAAAAAATACTTGGGGCCATTTTATGGTCATAGAATTCTACAATAAATTTTAAAAGTCCTAGAAATTAGTTATTAGCCTATTTTAAAACCAAATAAATCTAAATAAATTCCAAAAAATTCTAAATAATTACATAAAATATATTTAAGTATTTTATCCCTAAAATAAATATTTGGTAAGAAAATATGCAAGTATGGTTTCACAGTAAATCATAAAATCCCCAGAAAATTATGTTTTTAGGTTTTAATTACTCAAAAATTGTAGAAAAATCCAAAAAATTCTAAAATAGCCTAAAAATAATTCTAAATAAGTATTTATATAAGTAATTAAATTAAAGAATTTATTTTCTAATTAACCAACAAAATACCCAAAAAAATATAATAATTTAATAAAAATACTAAAATTAAAAATTAAAAATTAAAAATTAGGGGGTTTACATTCTACCCAACTTACAAGAATTTTATCTTCGAAATTGAAACTAAATCATATTCGTAACAGTTCACTATAGTTATTAACACTTCATTGCCTAACATTTCTTTCTAAAAGGTTATGGTAAGACATCCTAGCACTTTTTTTTATCGTTTATACACTATTCTTTTTATCCCTTAAACTTATCTATACTACCCAACTTACAAGAACTCAACTAATGGTATAATTGACCAATGAAGCATATATACCTCGTACAAGTCACCTTCCTAACCTCTATCAAGCACAAAAGAAAAGATAAGATTTACGTTATGAAAGGATCAAGCAAGATACAATTCAAACAGTCAAATGAGAATTCGAAACGAAATCAATGGAGGTAATTAAATAAGCGGATAAAATCCTATAAAAATTTAAATTATATTTAAACTAACTATATGGTATTATCTAATTAAACATATCAAAAATTCAAAAAATATATTTATAACAAATTATAATTAAAATATATTCAAATCATATTTTATATATTTTAATATAATTTAAAATACAATTTATTTTTAATAATAATATAGTTATTTTTATTTGTGCAACGCACATGGATGTGACTAGTCTTTAACTAATGTGGTTAAAGTGAGAGACATTCTCTCCGGCATGATGGGTTCCATTCCATGGACTAGTAGTATCTATAATAATATTTTTAATTTTTTTAATAAAGTGTCATTATTTTTTGCTTAGGGGAACGCGTTGTCTTACCATCTCCCCAAATGGGAGAGTGGACGTCATTATTTGTTGCTTAGGGGAACACGTTCATGCGGCCCATGACATTTTTCAATTTTTCCATTTTTTAATAGAAATTCTTAAAATAATTAACAATTGTTATAATACTTAATATATACACATGTGGAGTAAGGAAGTCATAGAAGTATTATTAAGCTCAATATTCCATCATCTAATATACCTTCAAATTTAAAGACGTTTAAGTTTTTTTTGTTCATATAATATTTTCCTTAGAATTATTCTCAATCTCTACCTTTTTTTTATAAAGAGATTTTATACGGTTTCTAAAAGGCAGCTCAACCTTCTAAAGTCTATTTTCGTACGTAATTAAATATTAAAAAATAAATAGATTTTATCTAATTATTTAATATCTAATTTTAGTCAAATATTTTAATTATTATAATGCGTCTTAGAACCGACTCCAAATTAAGGCGTCTATGTCATATGTATATCATCAATCAATTAATTTAAATAAAAAAAATATAACTACCGCATTTATTTTCTTTTCTCACATAGTTGACAAAAATAAAATAAAAAAATAAAATATATAACAAATGATAAAATATATTTAAAATTTAAATTATATTTAAAATAAATATATGGTATTATCTAATTAAAACATATAAAAAAAAATTCAAAAATCATATTTATAATAAATTATAATTAAAATATATTCAAATCATATTTAAAATTGTTTAATATAATTTAAAATATAAATTATTTTTTAATAATAATTTTTTTTATACGTGCAACGCACGTGAACGTGACTAGTCTTTAACTAATGTGGTTAAAGTGGGAGACATTCTCTCTGGCATGATGGGTTCCATTCCATGGACCAGTGGTATTTATAATAATTTATTTAAATTTTTAAATAAAGCGTGCAACACATGCACGTTACTAGTATATCATAAAGTGTCCTCTAAAAGTACATGCAACTCCTTACTAACATAAGAGATAAATTTCTTTACATAAATATAACCAAGTATTAATCGTTATAATTATTTTTTTATATGTCCTTTCCTCCGGGTTAGGAACTAAGTTCCCAAGGGGGAATTCGAACCGTGCACATCCCCACGGGAGCCCCTATCATAACTGTCATGCCCTGATCTTCCACGGGCCTGATCGTCCCCGCTAGACGTGATAGTACTACGCCATCACTCCCACGGGACGTCGATCATTCCCTTTAGGGCGTGATGCCGTGCGAGCCTAGAGTTATGCTCGCAAAAGGCAACATCATTAAACATCATGGTTATCATCGAACCGATTGAGTTATAGCAGAGGGGTTACAAACAATGATCCATCAGAGTATACGAAGCGAAGCTCTAGGCACGAGGTTATCTGAATACAAGGATATCGTTCCATACATTACATCCTTTTATACAAAAATATCTCGATACAGCTCAAGACATCGACTCATGATCTCCGGCTCCTAAGGACAAGTCTCAGCTATCACTTCTTCAGACGATCCAGTACCTACTAACAGAACTGTTGGGGGGGTCAGCACTTTGGGGAAAGCATTGGTGAGTATAAAGCAATGAACAAAAGCAACACTCTCTAAAACCAACACTAAGTAAGAATGTCATAAAATATTACATTATTAGTAATATTTCTAGTTTTACCTAGGTTTATTTCATGCAGTACAGGATAAGAGTCAGATTATACTTTTTTTTAAACATTTTTGAAAGCCATATTTTATTTCAGTTCATTCAAGCATACAGGACAAGCAGTTCATACACGACATGCAGATTCATATATGAGATAGCCTATATATATGATGGTCCCCGAGTTCCTCAGGATTAGTAGTAGTGTTATCACAGTCCAACACTGCACTAATATATGCTCATACTAGCTGCTTTGACACATGAACCAGCTAACTAATGAGAAGAACACCTGCCTGATCACGAGGACTTCTTTGCCTCAGGGAGTTCTATACTCGATCTGGCTATAGCTGTCACGCCCCAGTCCCAAAATACGTAGGACTAGGAATACGTAAGCATGACATCCGTATGTATATGACAACTCCAATATATGGAAACCATAACACATACGTACGTTGTATTATGAACAATAATTCACAAGTGGTATATATATTTGTCACAAGTCACAAGGCATAACTAAATCTCATCCACAGAAATCATAAAGAAATAAATAACAATCAACTATATAACTGAATCAAGTGTAAGATGCTTGATAAGAACAAGTAGTTGGGTGGAGACAAATCCACTACCAAACTAGAATATAAGAGAAATAAAATAAGTACATCTAATGATCAATGAGGCTCGAAGAGAAGACCTCCTCGAAAGAGAGATAAGTAGCAAGTCCTGATCCATGCTCCTACGAATAGTCAAGATCGTCTACACCTGGAAAGGGACCAGGTCCTCAGAGGGACGTAACAAGATACATAGAAGCATGCCAATAAAATACTGAAGATAAACATCCAAAGGCGTCTAACCACCTATGTGAATGCACTTTGAGAACAACTTTCCAACACGTGGGCTATCTGGCTAAAATGGGAATGGCATGATTCTCTCAGAGAATCAGGGGACGAAAAAGCATAACGTCTTTTGAACGTCAGAGACCGCCTGTAGATAATAATATAGAGGTCATCTGACCTCACATCTTCAGTGGAGCGTACGGGTCACACAAGAAAAGTGCAAAGGAGCCCAAATGCCTTACTTGTTGTTCTCCCACCCCATGCTCTATACATGCCATATCCATGACACAATGAGGCCTCTAATAACTGCTAAGTCTTCTAATTATACAAATTCTATCATCAGTTATTCCCTATCGCACGTCCTATACGTACAGGTGGCCAACCCGTCACGCAAGTCCGTGTCCTACATGAGACTCATACTCGTGTAAAAGATGTGTCACGGACAATAAAATCTAATAATGTCTCTAAATCATGTGGTGGTCTCGTAAAACTAGGTCGACATAAATAATATATGATTAAGTATAAAATACGACGCCACTGTCGTTGTACCCAAGTTATTCTTAGACGCGCAATTTATATAGCAGTTAAAATATATGAACTAAATAGCAAAAATAAAATACATGCACCATATAGAATATAAATTACCGTACAATGGCAAGGTATATTTGCTTTGCAAGAAAGCTACGTAGTGTAAGCGTCCAGGTGTCAAGTACAAAGGATCAGAAACTATGGTCTCCGATTGAACGTCTTCGAATGCTGAAATAAACATCACCAACATCTCCGAAATCAGCGATATAGCTAGAAAACACTATCCTTTCATCCAATTTGGACACAGGAGCAAAACGGTAATTTTGGATCAAAGCGGGTCCACATGTGGGGCCACTTTGCACCAAAATATGTGCCAGAGGTAAAGATCTCTAAATAGAACAAATTATAGGTCAAACAAATTCTAAATGTCGATACAAACTCAAGGGTATGTCCAATTTTGGATTCCGGTGAGTCGATCACAAATTCGCCCTTCAAGTCAAACCGTGGAGCCCGCGAATAGGCGACTTGGTCAACTGTCTCAGAATCGCGTGAAACTTGGGTCACAAGACCAGCGTGATACCACGAATCTAATGGCATAAGTTTTGTCGCATTCCGACGAGCGTACACAAAATATGGTGGTATTTTGCAAAAGTCATGATATGGAAATTTTTTACGGATACGGGTTAATTCCGACCCGCACACACGTCCGAATCAATTTTCGTAAAAGTTTACACGTCTGGATATACCATACACGCCTTTTGGTGTAATTGGTACGCGATGAGGCAGTCCCGTTTGGTGGGACGTACTCCGTATCACAAATTCTAGTATTTTGAAAACAAGTTTTTCTGAGATTTCTACCTAACTTATCTTTTGGTTTTAACTACTTAACAGGAAATGATCTTGGTTATATAAGCTTTATATAGCAAAAAGTAGATTTTGATTTGGATGTCTATGTTGGAAGATATCGGCCTCGATACATAGGTCGTTGGGGCAGTTCATAACAGAGGAATAGATTGTGATCATACCGATGAAGACGGATCATAAATCGGTCGAGAGATGAGACGGGAAACGACGCATGAAGGGGCAGTCGTCGCTGCCTGTTCCTGCTGCGGTTGTCCGCGCAGTTTGTCACCACGGCCGGGCTGGCGGCTCTCCGGCGGCTACGCGGGGGTGCAGAAGTCGGAGGTCGATGACGTGGAGTTGTAGGCGGAGGTTAGGGGATTAGGTTTAGGGTTAGGGTTTAGAATCATATGTATATATATATTTATACATGGGCGGGGGAGATAGGACCTGGGCCGCGGGTACTGTGCTCGCGGGGGAGTAGCAGCGAGTTAGCTGTGGGTTAGGGATTGGGCTTAGGCTTAGGAATTAACTTAGGGATTTAAGATTAGGTTTTAGTATTCCTTTTTCTTTTTTTTCTTTTCTTATTAATACTATATATATATATATATATATATATCAGGTATAAAAATCCAGGAAAAAAACTATTTGTTCACAAAATTAAATTCTAAAAAAAACTATCACCCTTCTACAAGGTTTCCTAAAATAAAATAAAATAAAATAAAAAATATTTTTTGTGCAATAATTCTAAACGAGTATTTATCTTAGTAATTAAATCAATAAATTTTATTTATAATTAACTAAGAAATAATATAAATAGATTCAATAATTAATTAAATAAATATAATATTTAAAATTAGTGGGTTTTACATTCTACCCAACTTACAAAAATTTTGTCATTAAAATTAACACTAACCCATATTCGTAATAAATCACTATAGCTATTAACACTTTATTGCTAGCTAGCAGTGCTTCCTAAAAGGTCATGGTCAGTCATTCTAACACTTTTCTTCCTTATTGTCTATACATTAATCTTTTATCCTCTAACTCGTTTACACTATCCAATTTACAAGAATTTCACTAGTAGTCAAAGTCTCTTGAGGCTATTGTCTAGGTTGTAAGGCAAATTTATTCATTGGGTCGAAAATTTAGGAATACTTGTCTGGAATCTCATAACCATAATTTTTTTTCTCTGTAACCATCAAGTATCGTAGTCTAATACTGCCATGCCACCTGGCCAGTATGCCTGCAAATAATTCGACTACTCTTCTATAATGGTCTAGCTACAACTGTTGCTATCTCGCCAATGAATTGTCATAGTCATCAGTTCGTAACAAGTGCCTTCAACTCTTTCCTAAACTTAGTCTAAGTTTTAGGGCAAAAATTAAGGTCTTGACTAACTTTATAAAACTATTAGAAGTATGAACCATTTCAACAATCCAACTAATTTTTGTTAGACTAAAGGGTGCTACTCATGGTTTAAAAATAATAAGAGAATACATATATTGCTATAGTGCATATACATAAGATTTATCATGAACTCATCTTTAGTTATTAATTATTACTAACCCATTTATGTTTTAACTAACAAAATAAAGGGTGAGGTTGAAGTGAATCAACAATTCATGATGGCACGAAAAGATGCAACTAAGATCGGAAAAATTAAGCATGGGACAAGGAATGGATATGGAAGAGAAGGTGAGCTACCCAAGGGGACGAGATGGTGATAGGAAAGAGAATACTACTACTGCTACTCATGTCATCTATTAGCATCGTGGGTATGCTATCTAGTTAAAATATCAACATATCCTCAAAAAATTTATCACCAAATATATTACATGTGATATGCCCTTAATTACAAAAGATAGTCACAAGTAATGTGATTGGCCTATGGGGTATATCTAGTACTCTCCGTGTATCAAAATATACCAAGCACGAACTTTCATCTTTCCGAAATAGGGCAAGACGAAAAAATAATAATAAAAAATTCAAGAAGGAGGTGATAGAATACAAGTACGGGATTCAAGGCGATTAAAGAATTCAAAAAAAGAGTTGTCAGGGCAATTGTGGATTAAAATCTTATTTTGGTAAATTCTTATTTGCATGCTCATATCAGTATAATTATGTAACCGATACGATATGCTCAAACATGTCTAGAGGGCAAGTATATTCGTCTAATAAGCTGAATCAACTATATCTCAATCCACGTAAAGTAGTCATGCGAAGAGCGAACCAAGTGCATTAAGGTTGATTAGACCGTAATACACTGATTATGATTTTGACAATGTATTAGTAGGCATCCCCAATAACACATATGTCATGAACAAACTTGATAAAAGAATAAGCTTGCAAAACTAGGCTATAAAATAACAGCATAAGTTGAGGTAGTCCAGAAAATATAAGTACGCTGGATTATGATGAGTGAAAGGTACAAAATAATTTAATTTTACCAAGAAGATGAGACTCATTTGGTGTTGTGTCTCTACAGTTGCCATACTAATACTTCTTGTCTAAGTCTCTAGTCGACCAAATGGGGGTATGGGCCTCTAAGTTCTACAGTCGAGATAAATACTATCTTCTTATGCAAGTCTATAGTTGGTGTCATTCAATTACACTTTGTTAATGGGTCAAAAGGACTATGTGATACTAGGTTGGGAGGCATACTACCCAACTTACAAGAATTAACTAATATTGTAATTGTCTTAAGGGGATTCTACAAAATAACCTTGTCCTTGTAAATAAAGTAGAAACTCTTATTGGGGTATACGAAAAAAAGATCTTGGTACTTATTAGGGTATCATATTTTATTATATAGGTAATGGTCATCTTAAGTCTTAATCATAGTGCTTATAGAACAAAAGTGTTAATATTAAGAATGGAGAAGTTACTGGCTCTCAAGTGAAAGAGGACATAACCTATTTTGAGATATGGATATAAATTACGCGATTTGAAATTAAAGAATAATCATAAAATCATAATCTAAATGAACAACTCAAACTATCAAGTTCTAACTACTAAGCATAGAATTTCAAAATTCAAGATTAACAACTATAATCCTAGCAAACTATATATCCTAACATAAAGGAAATCACTTGGCCTACCATCAGAAGGGTTAGGTGGCACCATAAAGGAAATCACTATAATCCTAGCAAACTATATATCCTAACACTCACCAGAAAATTTTACTAGCCTTGTCCTAGTAGAATCCGAGGGAACGTCTTCTGATGGAAGTAGCTTCCTTCAGGTCTTCAGGGAAGATTTTATAGACTGCGTAGTCGATAAACGGGAGCCTCCAGTCTCGGATGCCAGTTTTTGCCTCTACGATATAGCTTAGACACATACAGAGATTATTTTTTGGGCAGACTAGCTCTTGGATGACCATGATGATTAACTGGTGAGTGTTGGCAGGGACGACCAAGAAGATAGCGAGACCGGCAAGGGCGTCAGCCTCGATGTTTTGTAGTTGAGGGGCATGCTCTATAAAAAAAACCCCAAAGTTAGAGATTATACCGAGCGCGGGTTGGGGTTAGGGAATCAAATCCTCATGCCGAACTTCGTACTCGCTCCGGACCTGACTAACGATCAGTTTAGAGTCATCGTAGGCCTCTAGGTAGTCGGCTCCTACTTGCTTAGCGAGCAGGAGTCCAATAACGAGGGCATTATACTCTGCCACATTGTTATAGCATGACTCTATGAGAGAATAAGCGCGAATGATAACCAGATTATCGGGGGAGGTCAGTATGATCCTGACTCCAGTGACAGTGTCACCCTTGGGCCCTGTTCTTGAAGCACCGGTGAAGAATATCCGCTAAACAGCTTCTGTGCTTGTCATATTGGAGTCTTCCACTTCGTTCGGGATCTCCTAGTAAAGCTTGGAGGTTTCTGGCACTAGATATGCAACCAGGAATTCGGCCAATGCTTGACCTTTGACCTCCTTCTGTAGAACAAATACCATGTCGTATGGTGACATGAGTATTACCCACATAGCCAAGCGGGAGTTGAGTGCCCCGAGTTTGGTCATGAGGACCCTGAGGAGGTTGACCCGTGAGATCACATGGATCGTTTATCTCGTCACATAATGCTGATTTTTCTGGATAGCAAAGAACAGAGTAAGGCACTCATTCTCGACGGGATTGTATATGTGCTCCGAGCCGACCATCATCTTGTTGTGGTAGTAGATGGCCTTATCGTGACCAGTGTTACTCTTCTGTACTAGCAGAGCACCTAAAGAGTGATCCATTGCACGTACATAGAGCAAGAAGGGTTTTTCCATAACTGGGGCCACCAATACCGAAGGGTTCATGAGGTATTCCTTGATGTCGTCGAAGGCGCGCTGGCATTCTTCGTTCCAGATAAAGGAGACTCCCTTCTTCATAAGCTATGTGAATAGCTGACAACGTCCATAGAGGTTTGATATGAACCTCCTGATCCTGATGTATGCCAGTCTTCCTTGAAGGCCACGAAGTTCTCTGAGGTTCCTCGATAGACGCATTTCAAGGATTTCTTAAGTCTTGTCAGGGTCTACGTGGATGCCATTCGAAGTTATGACAAAATCCAGGAACTTGCTGCTGGAGACTCCTAGAAAGGATTTGGTAGAATTCATCTTGAGTTGGTGTGCACGCATGAGGTCGAACACAGTCTTAAAGTCCCGGAGGTGATCATATCTGGAGCAAATCTTGACAGCATTGTCATCAACGTAGCATTCCACTATTTTGCGCAGATGTTTATGGAGGATGGTGCTCATAGCTCTCTGGTATATAACGCATGCGTTCTTTAGTTTGAAGGGCATGACTGTGTAGCAGTATACTCCTATCGGTGTTCAAAATAACGTATGCTTATCGTCGTCATAAAACATCTTAATTTAGTTGTATCCTGAGAACCCATCCATGAAGGACATACACTCGAAGCCACACGTGTTGTCGATCATTATATCTATGATCGGAAGGAGAAATTCGTCCTTAGAGCATGCAGCATTTAGATTATGGAAGTAGATGCAGATTTGGATCTTTTTGTTCTTTTTGACGACGGGCACGATATTGGCCACCCAATCGGGATGTTGTTTCTCGTGAATAAAGCCACGAGCTATCAGTTTGTTTATTGGTGTTCATGATATCTGGACGAAACCACTGTTGTTGTTGCTTTACTGGCTTAGCGTTCGATAAGATATTGAGCCTATGGACTGCAATCTGAGGGTCCAAACCCAGCATGTCTTTATATCTCCAGGCAAAAACATTGATATATTCTCATACTAGTTGTAACAGGGATTCATGATCTTCACTGGATAAACTTTTGCTGATGAAGATAGGTTTTGGGGCAGATTTCTCGCCTAGGTTGATTTGTACGACCTCGTATTCGGTGGGAGGTTCTCGATGCTCGAAACGTTGCTCCCATTGTGAGTCTAAGCGTTGGGCCTACGGTTCTACTTCAAAGAGTTTCGGTTGGTAGTCGTTGTCTTTCTTAGGGTCAGCTGACGCCATGTTGACAGATAACGTTTGTTGAAAGAGGTCTCCGATACAGGTGTCGGAGTCCCACGTGGAGGATTCTGAAGAGTGTGACTGGGAATTATTTCTTTCTCTGAGGCTTCGGGGGTTGTGGGAGGCATGATATACCCTAAGCCATGTCTGGTCTTATGGTAGTAATCCTCAGACTTGCCTATAAGAGCCTGTAGTCGCAGAGGCAGCCGTTAGCCTTTGCCGTAGTTCAAGCCCCTTGCGGCTTTCATATCGTATCACATCTTCTGGGTGAGGTGCTTTGTTCGAGAACTGTACCGGTAAAATAGTATCTTTCCGGTATCGAGCTCTGGCTCCATTTCCTCTGGGATGAAGGATTGGGGATTTCTTACTTTATCGAAGATGATGAGTTCGTCTTCCCTCTTTCTTGCTGGCACCGTGAAGTAGGAACTTTCGCTAGGGAAGATCTGATTTACTGTATAAGTAGTAGTTACCTGTGTATGTAGTTGTATGCCTAGACTGTGCTCCAGGAAATATAGTGCGTTGAGATGTGCAACATATGAGTAGTTCAAGAATAGTCCTTTATTGATGAAATAAGATATTTTGTCTTCCGAAATTATATCGTCGAGAGAAGGGTTGTTAGCACGAGCGGCCATGTAGTCCTCCAGTTCGTCTTTTTCGACCTCTAACCCCAGTGTGAACGATGGCTTCGGAGGTTTCTTGTGCAGTTTTACCACAAGCGATTCAAAATTCGTAGAAGGTGCCGAACCTTCCTTCAGTGATCAATTCGGTCTACAGAGGTGAACGACCAGAGGCTCAAGTGCTTTCCTCGACAATTTTATGATGAAGGGAGGAGCTATGTCGGGAGTGCGTGCTTTGAGATGGAATCTCAAGGGCTTATCTGAATTTGTCCCAGTATCTACCATATCGTCGGCATCATTGCCACCTTCATATTGGTGGACTTGCTTGTAGAGGATCGAGTCAGAGTAGTAGGCCTCGACCCCTTTGAATGGATCGATGTCGGTAAATTCTGTCTTAATGACATCATGATCATCTATGTACTTCAAGCACTGGTGTAGAGTTGACAGTACGATCATGTACTGATGTATCCATGGACGCCCCAATAAGACATTGTAGGATACGTCTATGTCTATGACATAGCAGGTGTCATGCCCCAGTCCCAAAATATATAGGACTAGGAATACGTAACACGCCAACCATATGTATATGAACTCCAATATATGGAAACCATACATACACGAACGCTGTACATGAATATTAATTCCACCAGTGGTAATATACTGTCAATAAGTCACACGCAATCTATATCTCATCCACAGCACAAACAAATAATAAATGGGAATAAATAACTGAATATCTAATAGGAAGTCTCAAAAAATGATAGTCGGATGAAAATAAATCTACTGCAAATTGACTATACTAAAACTACTAAAAGAGAGAAGAGATCAACTCTAATATAAGACAAATGTCAAAAAAAGGAAATAGTAACTAAAATATCCATCAGCTGCGACGAATCAAAGGTACTCTGAAGAGAAGACCTCCTCAGTCTGATAAGAAGCATCAGGTCTGGGTACATACTCCTGTGGATACTCCTTGTCACGCCCCGATCTCCCGCAGGCAAATCGGCCGTTCCCGCTAGGCGGGAATCACCCACGCCAGCGCTCCCGCGGAACGATACCTTAACCTATCCGGGCGTGATGCCGCACGAGCGTGATCCACGCCCGTGCAAGGCCATGGTTCATTGGCTGGCGGCAAGATTTCTAAGCCACAGAGTCGCACAGATTGTCCGAGTGCAGCGGAGTGTAGGAACGCATAGCGATCGGTAACAGGTTCACTGAGTCGACAATATAGCGGAAGCATCGAAACAAGTAAAGTAATCTCTTTATTGATATGAAACATGTATTACAGGCGGCGTATAGCCGAGATTACAAGTCGCTCAAGCCTCTCTCTCTGAAACAGTAAAAGCATGCCAAGTGGCTACAACTGTGGAATGGATGTACAGGCGATGGTCAGGCGATGTTCACAACTTATGTCTTGTATAAGCGCTTCAGTCCCGGACGCACCGTTGCAAGGCTTCAGAGGGAACTCTTGGCCTTAGCACGCACGAAGGAGGTGTCCGCACCGCACGAGGTTCTCCCGCACCCTGCATATCAAACTGGTGGATTATCAGTACATTGAATGCACTGGTGGGGAAGCTACTCGCCCGCTCGACAAATCCAAACACGTAATACAGGTTCCGTGCACAACTATTAAGTTGTCTCTCTAGTTGCCTTAGGATCAGTTTCATGCAAACATTGAATAGCTTATCGTGTCGGGCAGTGCGCCGTGCGATGTTGAGGAAACACGGCGAGACTTACCATTTTTCCTTCCCTGTCCAAGGCAAACATGATTAATTCAAGCAGGGGCATGTATAAACATTCAGGCGGCAAGCATATGTAAACAGGAGGGTCATTTTTAACATGATCGTTCAGGTATTTAGTTGTTCTTGATGTGATGTAGTGACTCGCACGCGGATAGCCGCTAAGCGAGGATGACTTATCTATATGAACAGGAGTCGCTGGCATAGCCATAAAGGACGGGTGTAGCACAT
This sequence comes from Iris macrosiphon, assembly GCA_036927795.1. Taxonomy (NCBI): domain Eukaryota; kingdom Viridiplantae; phylum Streptophyta; class Magnoliopsida; order Asparagales; family Iridaceae; genus Iris; species Iris macrosiphon. Next base: position 36,293,073 of record JAYESA010000007.1, read on the forward strand.
GAAAGAGAATGAAATGCAACGCACGGATCAGGAGCGCTACACGTCATTCCTTCCGAGTCAGGCGGCTACTTAGTCTGAGAGCAAGAATGGCGTGAAGGAAAAGTTAACAGGGCTACACGCCATTCTGCCCAAAACAGGCAGACTAACAGGGGTTCCTGTCCGGATCGGATCGGCCTGGTGCCCCGGAGACCGTCCGCAGGAACGAGATCAGGGAAATCTCACTTGAAACAAGTTGTCCGCGACATGCAGGTCAGGGTCAGGTGCAGGAACAAGTTCAAGGCAGGATATATATATGAACAAGTTATATGGAACAAGTTCAAGTCAGGATATATATATATGGAACTTGTTAAGGCAGTATCGTTGATTCAGTAGTTTGCTCCATGAGCTGTGATTCAGGGATACATTTATTCAGGGTGCAGATTTTCCCTGGTTCGGGAATTGCCTTGGTGACCTAACGGTCCCGAATACTTGCAGGTTCATTCAGGCACGGAACGACTACGTAGTAGTCTTCCGGGGTTTGGATGAAAACATGGCATCATTTAAGCAGACAAGCATGCGTTTCTAAGGAACGTAAGCAGGCACGTTGCTTGGACCCGAAGGTAAGCCGAGAGGTGAAACCGTTAAGGGACTTAGCATGCGAGGGTCTGAATATTAGCAGTATTTCTTTTTCCATGTTCTAGCAAGCAATATGAGTTGGGATTATTCCCTTAGCTAGGTGCGTTGGATTTATTAGCATGCAGGGGTGAATCATCTAGCGACTAGCATAAATATTCCAGATTTTATGTGTACTGGCTAAGCAAAGACAAGTTCACCGTAGCCACCCACCTTAGCGATAATTCGCCTCGGTAGAGCGATACGTCTGAGCGAGCCTCTGAAAGTCCAAGCCGGATTCCGTAGGGACAAGTCTGGATATCCTTTGCTTCTTGATTGAGGCAAAGCAGGTCGGGACAGCTGCACTATTGCCGATTGAGACGGCAGTCCGCTTGAGCGGAACAGGGTGTTACATCCTACCCAACTTAGAAAAAGTCTCGTCCTCGAGACTTACTAAGGACAAGCAGTAATCTAGGGTTGAGGCAATCCTAGACAAGTTCGTTTGTACTTGTTTCATTTGGATATTCACTTGCACAAGCTTCGATCTTAGCATATCGCTTAGACTGGATCGTGCGCACCTTCGACATACATTTCTAGTGTGAACACGTCAACCAGCTTAGTGATAGCGAAGTCTCAGCACTCGAGTTTCACCTTTTCTTAAGTCTTGGATAGTGCACTAGTTCAAGGCGTCCCTCGAATAGATACATTCAACCAAACTTAGAGTTAGTAAAAATCTCGGACAAGCTACTAGCGATACTCTCAAGTGGTTCGCACAGGTTGGCACAAAGGCCACTCGCAGCATACAACCAGACAAGCAAGCATATCATTCAAAACGCATTTTGAAAGTATTTAGACTTATTGTTGGAACATCCCATCGAGGCATTGAGAGAGAGCGTGCACATAACCCACGAACGAGCTTTCGAAACAGAGATATCGAATCGAAGTCCAAAGGCGTAGAAGCCAGGCTCTGATACCAATATGTCACGCCCCGATCTCCCGCAGGCAAATCGGCCGTTCCCGCTAGGCGGGAATCACCCACGCCAGCGCTCCCGTGGAACGATACCTTAACCTATCCGGGCGTGATGCCGCACGAGCGTGATCCACGCCCATGCAAGGCCATGGTTCATTGGCTGGCGGCAAGATTTCTAAGCCACAGAGTCGCACAGATTGTCCGAGTGCAGCGGAGTGTAGGAACGCATAGCGATCGGTAACAGGTTCACTGAGTCGACAATATAGCGGAAGCATCGAAACAAGTAAAGTAATCTCTTTATTGATATGAAACATGTATTACAGGCGGCGTATAGCCGAGATTACAAGTCGCTCAAGCCTCTCTCTCTGAAACAGTAAAAGCATGCCAAGTGGCTACAACTGTGGAATGAATGTACAGGCGATGGTCAGGCGATGTTCACAACTTATGTCTTGTATAAGCGCTTCAGTCCCGGACGCACCGTTGCAAGGCTTCAGAGGGAACTCTTGGCCTTAGCACGCACGAAGGAGGCGTCTATGTCACGCCCCGATCTCCCGCAGGCAAATCGGCCGTTCCCGCTAGGCGGGAATCACCCACGCCAGCGCTCCCGCGGAACGATATCTTAACCTATCCGGGCGTGATGCCGCACGAGCGTGATCCACGCCCGTGCAAGGCCATGGTTCATTGGCTGGCGACAAGATTTCTAAGCCACAGAGTCGCACAGATTGTCCGAGTGCAGCGGAGTGTAGGAACGCATAGCGATCGGTAACAGGTTCACTGAGTCGACAATATAGCGGAAGCATCGAAACAAGTAAAGTAATCTCTTTATTGATATGAAACATGTATTACAGGCGGCGTATAGCCGAGATTACAAGTCGCTCAAGCCTCTCTCTCTGAAACAGTAAAAGCATGCCAAGTGGCTACAACTGTGGAATGGATGTACAGGCGATGGTCAGGCGATGTTCACAACTTATGTCTTGTATAAGTGCTTCAGTCCCGGACGCACCGTTGCAAGGCTTCAGAGGGAACTCTTGGCCTTAGCACGCACGAAGGAGGCGTCCGCACCGCACGAGGTTCTCCCGCACCCTGCATATCAAACTGGTGGATTATCAGTACATTGAATGCACTGGTGGGGAAGCTACTCGCCCGCTCGACAAATCCAAACACGTAATACAGGTTCCGTGCACAACTATTAAGTTGTCTCTCTAGTTGCCTTAGGATCAGTTTCATGCAAACATTGAATAGCTTATCGTGTCGGGCAGTGCGCCGTGCGATGTTGAGGAAACACGGCGAGACTTACCATTTTTCCTTCCCTGTCCAAGGCAAACATGATTAATTCAAGCAGGGGCATGTATAAACATTCAGGCGGCAAGCATATGTAAACAGGAGGGTCGTTTTTAACATGATCGTTCAGGTGTTTAGTTGTTCTTGATGTGATACAGTGACTCGCACGCGGATAGCCGCTAAGCGAGGATGACTTATCTATATGAACAGGAGTCGCTGGCATAGCCATAAAGGACGGGTGTAGCACATGAAAGAGAATGAAATGCAACGCACGGATCAGGAGCGCTACACGTCATTCCTTCCGAGTCAGGCGGCTACTTAGTCTGAGAGCAAGAATGGCGTGAAGGAAAAGTTAACAGGGCTACACGCCATTCTGCCCAAAACAGGCAGACTAACAGGGGTTCCTGTCCGGATCGGATCGGCCCGGTGCCCCGGAGACCGTCCGCAGGAACGAGATCAGGGAAATCTCACTTGAAACAAGTTGTCCGCGACATGCAGGTCAGGGTCAGGTGCAGGAACAAGTTCAAGGCAGGATATATATATGAACAAGTTATATGGAACAAGTTCAAGTCAGGATATATATATATGGAACTTGTTAAGGCAGTATCGTTGATTCAGTAGTTTGCTCCATGAGCTGTGATTCAGGGATACATTTATTCAGGGTGCAGATTTTCCCTGGTTCGGGAATTGCCTTGGTGACCTAACGGTCCCGAATACTTGCAGGTTCATTCAGGCACGGAACGACTACGTAGTAGTCTTCCGGGGTTTGGATGAAAACATGGCATCATTTAAGCAGACAAGCATGCGTTTCTAAGGAACGTAAGCAGGCACGTTGCTCGGACCCGAAGGTAAGCCGAGAGGTGAAACCGTTAAGGGACTTAGCATGCGAGGGTCTGAATATTAGCAGTATTTCTTTTTCCATGTTCTAGCAAGCAATATGAGTTGGGATTATTCCCTTAGCTAGGTGCGTTGGATTTATTAGCATGCAGGGGTGAATCATCTAGCGACTAGCATAAATATTCCAGATTTTATGTGTGCTGGCTAAGCAAAGACAAGTTCACCGTAGCCACCCACCTTAGCGATGATTCGCCTCGGTAGAGCGATACGTCTGAGCGAGCCTCTGAAAGTCCAAGCCGGATTCCGTAGGGACAAGTCTGGATATCCTTTGCTTCTTGATTGAGGCAAAGCAGGTCGGGACAGCTGCACTATTGCCGATTGAGATGGCAGTCCGCTTGAGCGGAACAGGGTGTTACACTCCTGTCCGTCTATATCTGGAAAGGTACCAGGTCCACAGAGGGACGTAACAAGATACATAGAAGCATGCCAATAAGGTACTGAAAATAAATATCCAATGGGGTTGCCTAACCATCTATGTGAATGCAGTTTGAGAACAACTTTTCAACAAGTGGGCTATCTGGATAAAATGGGATTGGCATGATTCTCTTGAAGATTCAGGGGCCTAAAAAGCATGTCATCTTTTGAACGCCAGAGGCCGCCTGATAATATAATATATATAGTGGTCATCATGATCGCGCATCTCCGGCGGAGCGTACGGGTTAGACAAGGAAAGTACAAAGGAGCCCAAATGCCTTACTTGTTGTTCTTCCCACCCCATGCTCTAAGCATGTCACATCCATGACACGATGATACCTCTAAATAACTGCCAGGTCTACTAGCATGCAAAGTTTCTATCGGCAGTTATCCCTATCCGTCGTATGACCTATACGTACCAGTGGCCAGCCGAGTACACAAGTCCGTGTCCTACATGTGACTCACACTCATGTAATAACTGTATTATGGCTAATGAAACATAAATGCCTCATGATAATGGGGTGGTCTCATAAACTAGGTAACATGTATATATATAAATAAAAACAGAATACGACGCCACCGTCGTTGCACCCAAGTTTTCTTGGACGCGCAGTTTATATAGCAGTTTAAAATATATGAACTAAATAAGCAGAAATAAGATGCAAGCAATATATGGAATATAAATTACAGTACAATGGCAAGGTATACTTGCCTGGCAAGCAATCTGGATAGTATAAGCGTCCAGATATCAAGGACACAGGATCAGAAACTAAGACCTCCGAATAAACGTCTCCGGATGCTGAAATAGACATCACCAACATTTTCGGAATCAGCGAGATAGCTACAAAATACTACCCTTTCGTCCAATTTGGAAAAAGGGGCAAAACGGTAATTTCAGATCAAAGCAGGGTCCACATGTGGCCCACTTTGCACCAAAAAGCGTGCTAGGGGTAAAGGTCTCTAAATGGGATAAATTATAGGTCAAATGAATTCTAAACGTCAGTACGAACTCAACGGTGTGTCCAATTTTGGATTCCAGTGAGCCGAACACAATTTTGCCCAAAAGTCAACCGTGGGTTCCGCAAATAGGCGGCTTGGTCCAATGTCTTAGAATTGTATGAAAATTGGGTCATAGGACCAGCGCTATACCACGAGTCCAATGGCGTAAGTTTTGTCGTATTATGACGAGCGTGCACTAAATGGTGCGGTATTTTACAAAAGTCGCGATACAGGGACCTTTCGCGGATATAAGTTAATTTTGACGTGCACATGCGTCCGAATCAGTTTTCATGAAAGCCCACACATCTGGACATACCATACGCGCCTTTCGGTACAATTGGTACTCTACGGGGCGTTCCTGTTTGGCGGAGCTCACTCCGTATCATAAATTTTGAAGGTTTCAAAAACAGGTTTTTGTGATTTTTAACTCAGTTTAAATTCTGCATACAACATCAAATAAAATAACATAATTGACAGAAAATAATCTAGGTTAGGTGATCTTCACATAGCAAAAGGAATTTCTGTGCTGGAAGATACAAGTCCGTAAATATGGGTGGTTACAATAGTTTTTTTGTGATTAAAAGTTGTGATTTTTCTCCAACTTGGTCTCGGATTTCACCTAGGGTTACGTGCTGATCGAAGAAAACTAATACACAGAGTTGGAAGAGGGATAGGTCGTGAACATACCGGTGAAGACGGGGTCGAATTTGGTCGAGCGATGGAACGGGAATCTTCGCGTGAACAGGGGTACGCTGCAGTGAATTTCCTGTGCGGTGCGCGCGGGATCTCGCGAGGGCGAGCGGCGGTCGGCTCCGGCGGTGCTGCAGCAGGTCCAGGCGGCGGTCGAGAAGGTCGGCAGCGGCGCTGGGTCGGGTGGTTGGTAAGGGTTTAGGGTTAGGGTTTACAAGTTATATATATATATATATATATATATATATATATATATATATATATATATATATATATATATATATATATATATATATATATATAGAGAGAGAGAGAGAGAGAGAGAGAGAGGGAGAATCAAAGGGGGTTTATATTTCCGCGGGGGTGTCTACAGCGGGTCTGGGGTCTCGCATGGGGGGGGGGTCGGGTGTAGCTGCTGCTGTAGGCTTTAGGGGTTTAGGTGGGTTTTTGATTTTTTTTTCTTTCTTTTTCTTTTCTTTATTCCATTCTTTCCTTTTGTTTTCTATTCTTTTCTTTTCTATTTATTAATAAATTACTTATATATATATATATATATATATATATATATATATATATATAATTCTAAAAAATTATATTTTTACATAAAAGTAATCTTTCAACCGTCCACATGGTCTCCTACATAAAATAAATAAAGGTAAAATAATAGTTTGCTCAATAATTTCTAAATGCATAATTATCTAAAAATAAAAATTCAATAAATTATATTTTCTAATATACTATGAAATACTGCAATTCAATTAAATAATTTAATTAAATAATTATTACGGTTTTTAAAATTAGGGATTTTATATTCGACCCAACTTATAAAAATTTTGTTCTCGAAATTAAAACTATGCCACGATAGAAAGTCAATGATGGTATAAGGTAGAAATTAACAAAGTAAATTCATACCTTGGTCTACGAATAGGTACGAAAAATGTTTGCGCATGTCGTCCTCGCGCTCCCAAGTGGATTCTTCTGGCGCGCCACGCTTCCATGCCACGTGGACCAAGGAAATAGATTGGTTCCTCAACACTTTCTCTCGACAATCAAGGATTTCCACGGGTTGCTCTTGGTATGACAAGCTCGGCCCGATGGTGACCTCAGAATGGTCGAGAACATGACTGCTATCTGCCACATATCGCCTGAGCTGTGACTTATAGAATACATCATGTACTCCCTCAAGTGAAGGTGGTAGCGCAAGTCGATACGCCACTTCTCCCACTCTCTCTAGCACGTCAAATGGTCCAATATACCTTGGACTCAATTTGCCACGCCCTCCGAATTGAATGGTGCCTCTAGTAGGTGATATCCTCAAGAATACATGATCGCCCTCTTTAAACTCTAAGGAACGACGATGAAGGTCTGTCCACTACTTATGCATGTCTTGCACTGCTCGCAAGTGCCCTTGTATCTTCTTCACTGTCTCAACGGTGTTGACTACCAACTCTGGTCCAGAATCTGACGTTCTTCCATGTCACTCCAACATACAGGAGATCTACACTTTCTTCCATACAACGCTTCAAACGGAGCCATCTGGATGCTCACTTGATAGCTATTGTTATAAGAAAACTCCACAAGATGTAGGTGGTCCTCCCATGATCCTCCAAAGTCTAACATATAAGCCCTCAACATATCCTCTAGTGTTTGAATAGTACGCTCGGACTGCCTATCTGTCTACGGGTGATAAGATGTACTGAACTTTAGACGAGTCCCAAGACTCTCTTGCATGTTTCTCCAAAAGTGTGATATAAAACGTGAATCCCTATCTGATATAATGCTGACTGGTATGCCGTACAATCTCACGATTTGCCTCATGTATAAGTCAGCCAAAGCTTCTGTAGACTGACCAACTCTAAAAGGCAAGAAATGGGCTGACTTGGTGAGTCGATCCACTATTACCCATACTGCATCTCTCCCACTTGGACTCTTGGAAAAACTCGTAACGAAGTCCATAGTGATATGCTCCCACTTCCACTCAGGAATTGAAAGTGGTTGCAAGAACCCTACTGTTCTCTGATGCTCCGCCTTTACCTGCTGACATACTAGACATTTAGCTACAAAGCGAGTTATCTCTCTTTTTATCCCATGCCACCAAAAGTGCTATCGTAAGTCACGGTACATCTTGGTGCCTCCAGGTTGAATAGAATATATCGAACTATGAGCTTCTGCCATCAGATCCTGTCGAATCTCTCTATTGGGAACATATAGACGATCACCACATCGTAATGTCTCGTTATCATGAATGCGCAATCCCGTCTGCTCTCCGGCCTCTGTCCTTTCTTTCAATCTCCTGAATCTGGCATCTATAGGCAATGTTGCCTTGATCCTCTCTACTAGTGATGACTGTACTTGTAAGTTGGCTAATGTCCCATCTACTCCGGGTAATACTACTTATATGCCAAGCTCTTGCAAGTCCTCCAATAATTCCCTCTGTGTTGTCAAGAAGTAAGCTGTTGGTTTCCAGCTTAACGCGTCTGCTACAACGTTAGCCTTGCCTGGGTGATAATGTAGCTCTATCTCAAAATCTTTCGTCAACTCAAGCCACCGACGTTACCTCATATTTAGCTTCTTCTGTATGAAGACGTACTTGAGGCTTTTGTGGTCTGTATAGATTTCCACTCGTTCCCCATATAAATAATGTCTCAATAGCTTCAAAGCAAAAACAACGGCTGCAAGTTCCAAGTCATGAGTTGGATAATTCTTCTCATGCACTCATAAATATCTAGATGCATATGCAATCACCTTGCCATGTTGCATCAATATGCATCCCAAGCCTTTCCCTGATGCGTCACTGTAAATCACATAACCTCCTGATCCTGATAGAATAGTCAATACTGGTGCCGTGGTCAGTCACTTCTTCAACTCCTCGAAAGTGGCTTGACACTCGTCAGTCTATACGAACTCTTGATCCTTGCATGTCAATCGAGTTATAGGTGCTGCTATCCTTGAAAAGTTCTCCATAAACCGTCGGTAATATCCCGCAAGTCCAAGGAAACTTCTCACCTCCGATGCTGATTTAGGAACGGGCCATGTCTCGATTGCTGAGATTTTCTCTGGATCAACAGAAATACCATCTCCCGTAACAACATATCCAAGAAACGAGACTTTGTCCAAGAAAAACTCACATTTACTGAGCTTAGCATATTACTGCTCTCTTCTCAGTGTCTCAAGGATGATCCGTAGGTGCTTCTCGTGCTCCTCGTGGCTCTTCGAATAAACAAGTATGTCATCTATGAAGACAACCACGAACTGGTCCAAATATTGATAGAATACTCGATTCATTAAGTCCATAAAGATAGTTGGGGCATTGGTCAACCCAAATGGCATGACCAGAAACTCGTAGTATCCATATCTTGTCCTGAATGCGGTCTTCGGGATGTTCTTCTTCCGTACCTTCACTTGGTGATATTCCGATCTCAAATCTATCTTCGAGAATATCTTGGCTCCACTAAGCTGATCAAATAAGTCATCAATACGTGGCAATGGATATTTATTCTTCACGGTCACTGTACTTAAGGCTCTGTAGTCGATGCACATATGCACTGACCTATCCTTCTTTGGTACAAATAACACTGGTGCTCCCCAGGGTGATGTACTTGGTCGGATGAAACCTTTCTCCTCTAATTCTTTCAACTGTGCCTTCAGCTCATCCATCTCCTTCTTCGCCAATCTATAAACATGCGACGCTATGGGTGTTGCTCCCGGTGTCAATTCAATCAAGAACTCTACGTCTCTATCCGGGGGTAGTCCTGGCAATTCCTCTTGAAAGATGTCTTAAAACTCTGAAATAATAGGGTGATAGATAATGTCGTCCATTGCAAGCTGGACACCATCAATGGCTTCTATAGATTCTTGTGCAAACTCAAGTTCCGGCTGGCCTGGTACCTTAAAAAGAATGCTTCCTCCAAAACAGTCGAAGAAAGCGTGGTACTTGCTTAGCCAATCCATTCCAAGCACAATATCAAAAGTTGGCATAGGAAGGACTAAGAGTCGGGCTTTCATCTCTCTGCCACGAATTACTACAGGACACGATCTACAAATCCGACTAACAGGTACAACTTCTCCTCCGGTAAGAATTCTAACACAACTAGGTAAAGGTGTAGTAAAAATATTGTGTTTGGAAATAAAACTAGAAGATATGAACGAGTGGGTGGCTCCGTATCAAATAATGTCACAGCAAGAAAAGTAAAAGCAAGAGTAATACCTGCTATGGCATTAACCTCCTGATCCAAGTCATCCACTTCTAGTGCAAAAGCTTATCCATTCCTCTGTGGAAGTCCATGACTGGCCCTCGTGTACTGATCCTCCAGAGTAAGTAGCGGTGGTCCTCGCTGAAATCCTTCGGCTGCTGGGGGTCGAGGTACTCCTGGTCTAGTCATCTGCTGAGCTGGCTTCGGTGCTAGAAGTGCTAGCCTCTGTACTGGCGGTGGAAGTATCAATGTCTACTGCATTGGACAGTCTTTCGCCATATGATGTCCGGAACCACACCTCTTATATTGTCCTAAACGGGTCTGACAGTCTCTCGAAATGTGCCTGTATTTCCCAAAATAACTGCAGTGGGGCTTCCCCGAATTCTGGTACGGTCCTGCTCTGTGCTGATATTGTTTTTGCTGTGCCAAAGGACGTCTGATAGGCCCTCCTTGCCGTGTCCTTACTGGTCCTTGCTGTGTCTTCAGTTGACCTCATTTTCCCTTGTTGATGGTCTCTTGTAACCTAGCTTCTGTCAGTAATTCGGCATAAAAGATCCGGGACTGTGAGCTAGTGTAGTGTTGGAGATCCTGAGTCAGTCCGCAGTGAAACCTCTTAGCCTTCACCAAGTCATTCAGTATCAGGGCAGCGCCATATTTACTAAGGCGACTAAACTCTGCATCATACTCGTCAACCGTCTTATTTTCTTGCTCTAGATGAAGAAACTGATCATACAACGCGTCCCTTATAGTGTCCGGGAAGTACTTCATATCAAAGCACTCCAAGAATTGCTCCCAAGTCTGATACGTACCTAACTGGCGCTCCATTGATTCCCACCAGTGATGGGCATTCCCATCTAGCAGCATCCTTACGCCTGTTATCCATAGATCTGTAGGTAGTTGCGATGCTTCTAATAACTTCTGAGTGTGGAAAATCCAGTTTGTAGTCTCCTCTGGGCTCTCAGTGCCTTTATATGGCTTGGGGCCCATCTGTATAAAGTCTTTGACTGAACCTACTCTAGCTCGAGGTACTGGAACTAGTGCCTGAGCTGGTACAGTTGTCTGTGCAGCCATCTTCTCAAGTGCTGCTAGAAATTCTTGCCTCTGCTCTGCTGCTTGCTGCCTCTGCTCTGCAGCTAGTGTGGCTGCCTGTTGTCTCTATTTCTGCATCATTATTTGAAAGAATTGGAACAGCTGTGTCTGGCCATCCTGTGGTGCTGATGAAGCCAGAAAAGTCCTATTAGGTGATGAGGAAGGATTAGATGGAACTAGATTGTAAGTCTGTCCATCCAGCCCTGGAAGTCTAGGAGTCGTCGAGGTCTCTCCTTGAGTTTGGCCATTGACTCCTGAAGGTGTTTCGCCATCGGCGGCAATACATCCGCTACGTATATCCATCTCTTTGTAGGTGGTGGACGAAATGAATAAATGAAGTACATGAATCAAACATGATGCAAGCATTTAAATAGGATGGTGGAAAAGGAATATAAATTTTAGTCAAGCATGGATAAGATCCTATATTCTATTCCTATACGTAGGCTTGTTCGGTACAGTAACGTAACCGAGACAATATATTCTTGACCTGTATGGGCCACAACTAAAAATATGTCTCGCCCCAGTCCCAAAATACGTAGGACTAAGAATACGTAATACGCCAGCCGTATGTATACGAACTCCAATATATGGAAACCATACACACACGTACGTTGTACATGAATATCAAATCCACCAGTAGTAATATACTGTCAATAAGTCACACGCAATCTATATCTCATCCACAGCACAAACAAATAATAAATAGGAATAAATAACTGAATATCAAATAGGAAGTTTCAAAATATGATAGTCGGATGGAAACAAATCCACTATAAATTGACTATACTAAAACTACTAAAAGAGAGAAGAGATCAACTCTAATATAAGATAAATGTCCAAAAAAGGAAATAGCAACTAAAATATCCATTAGCTGCGATGAATCAAAGGTACTCTGAAGAGAAGACCTCCTCAGTCTGATAAGAAGCGCCAGGTCCGGGTCCATACTCCTGTGGATACTTCTGCCCTATATCTGGAAAGATACCAGGTCCTCAGAGGGACGTAACAAGATACATAGAAGCATGCCAATAAGGTACTGAAAATAAATATCTAATAGGGTTGCCTAACCATCTATGTGAATGCAGTTTGAGAATAACTTTCCAACAAGTGGGCTATCTGGCTAAAATGAGATTGGCATGATTCTCTTGGAGATTCAGGGGCCTAAAAATTATGTCGTCTTTTGAACTCCAGAGGTCGCCTGATAATATAATATATATAGTGGTCATCATGGTCACGCATCTCCGGCGGAGCGTACGGGTTACACAAGAAAAGTGTAAAGGAGCCCAAATGTCTTACTTGTTGTTCTCCCTACCCCATGCTCTAAGCATGTCACATCCATGACATGATGATACCTCTAAATAACTGCCAGGTCTACTAGCATGCAAAGTTTCTATCGGCAGTTATCCCTATCCATCGTACGACCTATACGTACCAGTGGCCAGCCGAGTACGTAAGTCCGTGTCCTACATGTGACTCACACTCGTGTAATAACTGTGTCATGGCCAGTGAAACATAAATGCCTCATAATAATTGGGTGGTCTCATAAACTAGGTAACATGCATATAGATAAATAAAAATAGAATACGACGCCACCGTCGTTGCACCCAAGTTTTCTTGGACGCACAGTTTATATAGCAGTTTAAAATATATGAACTAAATAAGTAGAAATAAGATGCATGCAATATATAAAATATAAATTACAGTACAATGGCAAGGTATATATGCCTGGCAAGCAATCTGTATAGTGTAAGCGTCCAGATGTCAAGGACACGGGATCAGAAACTAAGGCCTCTGAATAAATGTCTCCGAATGCTGAAATAGACATCACCAACATTTTCGGAATTAGCGAGATAGCTAAAAAATACTATCCTTTCGTCCAATTTGGATATAGGGGCAAAACGGTAATTTTGGGTCAAAACGGGATCCACATGTGGCCCACTTTGCACCGAAAAGTGTGCTAGGGGTAAAGGTCTCTAAATGGGACAAATTATAGGTCAAACAAATTTTAAACGTCAGCACGAACTCAACGGTGTATCCAATTTTGGATTTCGGTGAGCCGAACACAATTTCGCCCAAAAGTCAACCGTAGGACCCACAAATAGGCGGCTTGGTCAACTGTCTTAGAATTGCGTAAACATTGGGTCATAGGACCAGCATGATACCACGAGTCCGGTGGTGCAAGTTTCGTCGCATTCTGACTAGCGTGCACTAAATGGTGCGGTGTTTTACAAAAGTCACGATACGGGGACCTTTCGCAGATACGGGTTGATTCCGACGCGCACACGGGTCCGAATCAGTTTTTGCGAAAGCTCACACATCTTAACATACTATACGCGCCTTTTGGTGCAATTGGTGCACGATGGGGTGGTCCCGTTTGACGGGGCGTGCTCCGTATCATAAATTTTAAAGGTTTCAAAAACAAATTTTTGGAATTTTTAACTCAGTTTAAATTCTGCATACAGTATCAAATAAATAATATAATTGACAGGAAATAATCTAGGTTAGGTGGTCTTCACATAGCAAAAGTAATTTCTAAGTTTGGATCTCTGTGGTGGAAGATACGAGTCCGTAAACATGGGTGGTTACGACAGTTTTTCTGAGATTAAAAGTTATGATTTTTCTCTAATTTGGTCTCGATTTTCACCTAGGGTTACGCGCTGATCGAAGGAAACTAACACACATAGTTGGAAGAGGGATAGGTCGTTAACATACCGGTGAAGACGGGGTCAAATTTGGTCGAGCGATGGAACGGGAATCTACGCCTGAACAGGGGTACGCTGTAGTGAATTTCCTGTGCGGCGCGCGCGGGATCTCGCGCGGGCTAGCGACGGTCGGCTCCGGCGGTGCTGCAGCGGGTCCAGGCGATGGTTGAGGAGGTCGACGGCGGCGCTGGGTCGAGTGGATGGTATGGGTTTAGGGTTAGGGTTTACAAGTTAAATATATATATAGAGAGAGATAGAGGGAGAACCGAAGGGGGGGTTTGTATTTCTGCGGGGGTGTCTACAGCGGGTCTGGGGTCTCGCATGGGGGGGTCGGGTGTAGCTGCTGTTGTAGGCTTTAGGGTCTTAGGTGGGTTTTTGATTTCCTTTTTTTTCCTTTCTTTTTCTTTTCTTTATGCCATTCTTTCCTTTTGTTTTCTATTCTTTTCTTTTCTATTTATTAATAAATTACTTATATATATATATATATATATATATATAATTCTAGAAAATTATATTTGTACATAAAAATAATCTTTCAACCGTCCCCAAGGTCTCCTACATGAAATAAATTAAGGTAAAATAATAGTTTGCTCAATAATTTCTAAATGCATAATTACCTAGAAAAAAAATTCAATAAATTATATTTTCTAATATACTACGAAATACTATAATTCAATTAAATGATTTAATTAAATAATAATTATGGTTTTTAAAATTAGGGGTTTTACAGCAGGTGACCTCTATTTTCAAGTCGTCGATCTGACATTTCAAGCGAATCTTATCCAGAGGGTAGGTCCATGCAATATTGGAGCCAGTGATGGCAGTATTGGTTGTTGCCAGGCTATTCATCGGGATGCCCAAGGTCTAAATCAAACTCTGTGGGATGATATTGATTGACGAACCAGGATTGATGTGCATCTGGTCCACTTCGATGGAGCCAATGTACCCTGTAAAATACAGAGTACGATCATGCCGATTGTTCTTTAGCAATATGTCTTATTGCGAGAACATGATATTGGGTATCTCCTCTGTCATATTATTACAGTGGGAGTATGCCGCAAGATCTTTAGCAGATGGCTTGACCTGCGCTAAGTAGGTGTCGGCATTCTATAATGCCTCACTAAGGGCATCCCGAGTATCCTTGGAGAGTCGGAGAAGATCGAATAGAGATAACTTCGCTGGAGTGTTGGCGAACTGGGCTAAGATGCTGAAGTTGTAGGGCTTCTCTAGACCTTGAGATAAATCTTTGCACAGCGGTTTGTCGAAGCGAGTTTCTTTCTGCTTGGACTTGTCCGCTGGTGGAGGTTGGGATGGACCCAGATCAGATATTGTAGGTATAATAATTGGGAACACTCCGTCGTCAGGGATGACATACTCTTATTGGTACGCTAGGCCTGACCTTGTTGTTCCTGCTATAGCTTCTTCGGATGTGATAGAAACCGTGTAGCAGGATTTTGACTTCTTGCCCTTTCACTGGGTGGCAAAAGGTATTGTTTGTTGCATCAAGTCCGGAGCAAGATCGGGATGGACCCACATAACCTCCCCCCATAATGTGGTAAGAGGTATCAGCCCGACTGTTAGGTCACGAGCTGGCAGAAGATTGACAACCTCCATTGTTGTCCGGGAAATTGGGATTACTCTGTCTTGGGCTTCTGTCATCAAAAAGTTTTTGAACTGGAGAGATACCATATTTGTGGCGACAGTATTATCATCGAAGTCCAGAGTGAGGGTCTTGGAGTCAAACAGTCGCTAGATGTACCATTTCAATGTGTAGTAGTCCCGCATCGCATGATGGACGTAACAATGGTAGTGGCAGTACTTTAGATTATTCACCTTGGCTGCCTCAATAGGGCATTTGACGTCGGGGAGCCGAAGCTTGTTTTCTTGCATAAGCACTTCAAAGATTGCCGTGATGTCATCATCTTCGAAGGAATAGGTTTTCTTCGATTTTGGAGCTTCTGTCGGCTTCTTCTCGTGCTTCTTGGTTAAATTAGCGACAAGGGCCTATTTTTCTTTATCGTCACAGCAATTGTTGCCGCTTTTGTTGTTATTATTACTGTTATAAGGGCATTTTTCTTATCATCAGTGAAGGGGATCTGTATTCCTAAGAGCCGGACGTCCCTCACCTTCTTCTCAGCGCCGAAAATATTTATGATAAAGGTTGTCCAGTCTTTGAACTAACTGGAGTTCATCCAGAGGCTGACTGCTGGAAGTAGATTTCCTTGGCACATGTCTATCAGTGTGGACTCAGGATTGCCAGGAGGCAACTTCAGTGCTGCTTGCCTGTATCGTTTGATGTATGTACATACAGGCTCCTTCTTCTTCTTTATAATGTTTATTAGAGAGGACATTGTCATGTCGCTTCCCCCGTCATAAAATCGGACAAAAAAAGACCTTTTAGGTCGTCGAACAATGAAATGCAGTTATCTTTCAGACTGCAGAACCAGTCAAAAGCTACTCCGAATAATGTCCCCAGAAAGAGTTTAGTGAGGAGAGCGTCACTGCAAGGTAGGTGTCCCATTGCAGTCTCGAATTAACTCATGTATTGACGGGGAGATATCTTTCCATCAAATGGATTCAGATTGAAGGGCTTGTACTTTGGCAGATACAGAACATCTCTCCACTTAGGGGGATATGGTTGTCGTATCCCAATCTCGTAGAGTGTGTCCCGATTATCCAGCGAGTCCAAACGAGCTATCAGTTCTCGCACCTCCCGAATTACTTCTTGGGCATCATCAGATGCAGAAGGATCAGACGATCCTGTTAGAGCATGACGACCACTAACGAAAGGCACGGTTGCATTCAAATCTCTATTGGTCCCAAGGTTATGGTTTGCTTGTCCTGAGGCCTTTCGTGGTTGAGAGGCTACACTTGCCTTGATATCTAGAACTGCTTAGGTCAAGGTTTGTATTGACTCGCTCATGGTTTGCATCGTGGCCTCGAGGGCTTTTAGGCGATGCCGATCATTAGGGCCTTCGGGCTCGTCCCCTGCCATGTATGATGTTCTCATATAAGGTAAGATAGATGGGATGGAAAATGTAGCACTTTTTGCCTCGGACTCTTACAGCGAATAGTCGTCGGGAAAAGTTGGTAGTGCGATGTCTCGTTCAGACTCCGAAGAAGCACTACCCCCAGTGTAGGAGGCTACATCTTCTTTATGTGGGTAGCTACCCCCAGGGATCACATCACCCATTCCTTGTAAATTATTGTTGTCTCGTAATGCTTGATTATCATAGAGTTTTATGGGATTGCGACCCCCAGCTTCTGCAGCTATCTGGGATCCCGAGAAAGATCTACCCCTGTGGCTGGCAGCTTCTTCTTTGAGCGGGTGCCCAGAAAAATACCCTATGCAGGTTCTTCTTCTTGTCCTCCTTGGACTAGCCTCCTCGACATGCTGGTCGAGAGTGACGGACTGGAGGTGCTGGACTTTCTACCTTTCTTCACAAAGGGGGCCTTCGAAGCCGAATAGCATGAGGGGAAGGACGACTCCTCCTGCTCTTCGGGCAGCTATAGACTGGGTCCCCTTGGTTGCAGTCGCTGGAATACCGACCGCCTGTTTGTAAGTACTGTTATCTGGTTATAGCAGCAATTAATGGTAATGCTGGCACAGTGATGCCCCGAAGGGGCTATTGCACATGTCGTGGTTGCTTCCCTCATTTTGCGCTTATGATTGATCACTTTGCACAAGTCACGCAAGGGTTGATTTAACTTTACACCCTTGTTATGAGCACATGGGTGTGTAGGTATTATTTTTGCTCCTTGACCTGGGTTTAGTGGAAGGACTTTTCCTAAATTGTCAGCAGAAGACTTTTGAGATTGACCCTGTCCACTTGCCACTGCGGGCTGGACACGTGGTCGGTCTTGTATAGCTTTCCGTCTGAGGTACGCATAACAGTCTGTGATATATGTTGACGGTCAACCGAATGAGCAGTTGCTTGAGCTTGGCGAGCTCAAGCTGTCCTAGACTTCTTTGTCCTTGCACGCTTTGGTGCATAATACGAAGAGTCCAAGTTTGGGTTTTCACCATTCTCAGCATGGCGCATAGGATCAGCGCTGCATGAGATTCGGTCAAAAACAGAGGTTCTGCTACTAACGGAGCCGCATGCGGCCATCTGCCTGCAGTTGTTAACCGATGTCGCATAGTTGATCTTATGTGGCCTCCTTCTTGGTTGCATAGAACTTGCATCAACACCCGAACGTCTGGCATCTTAGTATTTTTCTATGCCAGAGTTTAAGTGCCGAGCATTTTCTGTGTCTGACGAGGATACTGCATGGACATGGACAACTTGGGTGGATGCCTGATGAGCATCTTCAGCAATAGAGGGAGAGGCGGAAAGCATATGCTCCACAGTTGGGTGAGGTGCAACGGCCTTTGCAACCCATGTCCTGCAGGTCTTCAAGTGTTGGGCATTTTCTTGTCAAAAAAGGCTGTCGTATGAGAGGCGTCAGCTCGCGTGGTCGCATGATGTGCGTCCCCTGCAGTAGAGAGAGAGACGAGGAGTGCATACTCCGTAGTTGGGTGAGGCACGTCGGCCTTTGCAACCCATGTCCTACGGGTCTTCTTAGGCTTTGCTAGCCTTAGGGAAGCATCGCCCTCAGAGAGCATTTCCTCATAGGCTTGCTGGTCAAAGCGTACTACCAGCATCCTCTAGGTTGAAACCAGCTTGTCCGCATCAGACTGCGTCACAACCTTCTCATCAGAGGATAAGGATGTCCCCAGCAAAGTCGCCACCTTATTCCCATTAAATTGGGATTGCTTTAATAACAAACTAAAGAAAGTATAAAGAGGTCCTAGATAGACAATCTAAGTACAATTTTTGATTCTGGGGCGTGACAATAGAGATTGAGTGCTGCAATGACTCTTTTACTCCGTTGACGGTCTGATGCGGGCGTAAAGAAGATCTTTTTCGTTCTCTCTCCTGTGCCTATTACTCGTCCATGTGTGTGGGTATGCTACCCTACTATTTATAGCCGACGGGTTGACGGGCTATAGATGCCGCATATGCCTCTGTTTGGTGGCCGTATGAGGGCTCCTTCAACAGAATACAGTTGTAACTGGGCTGCATACTACGGACGTGCTGCCACATAGCCTTGGTTGGGATATGCGATTGATACAATCTCAGTGAAGGGGTGTGGTCGTTATTGACCCATTATGTGTGCGACCTGGTCAGCTGAACATGTGGTCTGCACTAATTGCATAAGGATCTTTTCGGTTGCAAAAAAAAGATCTTGCAAGTTTGAAGGCCGCATAACTTCTTGGTCGTGCCCTTAGTCTGATGGAAACTTTGGCTTCATGAGGACGATGATGCATAGAGTCGAGGCCGCATGAGTGCTCTCGTTTGGCCTTGGTCGGATGGACACTCTGGCCGCATGAGGACCAGGACGCATAGAGTCGAGACCACATGTGTGCTCTCTTTTGGCCTTTTATCTTTTCCTGAGCCATTGTCTTCATGAGTCTCGAAGCATCTTAGTGTAAAGAGTGATGTGTTAGAGTCTGAAAGTCATTGAATGTTGTGTCAAGGGAGTTTTAAGCGGCCTCCCTACTCTGTGGTTGTTCAGGCCGTATAGAGTATACTATGCGGCTTTTGGATCTTTGGTTGATCAGGCATCATATGGCTTTTCTGCGACTTGGTTGTTCGGGCCACCTATGACTCCTCTGCGGCTTGGTTGTTCATGCAGCATGTGGCTTCTCTACGGCTTGGTTGTTTTTTTGAGGGGGGACATAACCTTTATGCGGCCTGCATAATTTTTATGCTTCTACAAGTTCATCTTTCCCAAGCTCTACCCCCAGTGCGAGCGATGGCTTCGAAGGTTTCCTGTGCAGATTTGCCATAAGGGGTTCGGAAGTGGTAGTAGGTGTCAGACCTTCCTTCAGTGATAGATTCGGTCTACGGAGGTGAACGACCAGAGGCTCAGGTGCTTTCCTAGGTAGTTTTACCCGGAGGGGAGGATCTTTGTCTGGAGTGTGTGCTTTGAGATGGACTCTCAAGGACTCATCCGATTTTGTCCCAGTATCTGCCTCTTCATCGGCATCATTGCCACATTCATCTTGGTAGACTCATTTGTAGAGGATTGAGTCAGAGTAGTAGGCCTCGACCCCTTTGAATGGATCAACGTCGGCAAATTCTGTCTTGACGATGCCGTAATCATCTACATACTTTAACACTAGTATAGAGTTGACGATAAGATCATGTACTGATGTATCCATGGACGTCCCAATAAGATATTGAAAGATATGTCTACGTCTATGACATAGCAGGTGACCTCTGTTTTCAAGTCATCGATCTGATATTTCAAGCGAATCTTGCCTAGAGGGTAGCTCCTCCCTACGTTAAAGCCACGTATGGCAGTATTGGTTGCTGTCAGACGATGCATCGGGATGCCCAAAGTCTGAAGCAAACTCTACAGGATGATGTTTATTGACAAACCGGGGTCGATGTGCATCTGGTCCACTTTGATGGCACCGATGTACCCTGTGTAATACAGAGGATAATCGTGTCAATTTTTCTTTAGCAACATGTATTGTTGCGAGAACGTGATATTGGGTATTGCCTCCGTCACATTGTTACAACGGGAGCATAAGGCAGGCTCTTCAACTGGCGGCTTAACCTGCACCAAGTAGGTGTTGGCGTTTTGCAATGCCTCACTCAGGATGCCCCGAGTATCCTTGGAGAGTCGTAAAAGCTCGAATAGAGATAACTTCGCTGGAGTGTTGGCAAGCTGGACAAAGATATCGAAGTTAGGGCTTCTCTAGCCCTTGAGATGAACCTTTGCACAGCGGTTTATTGAAGCAAGTATTTTCTGCTTGGACTTGTCCACTGGTAGAGGTTGGCATGGACCCGGATCAGATATTGCAGGTGTGACAATTGGGAGCGCACCGTCGTCAGGGATGTTGTACTCTCGTTGGTACATTTAGCCTGACCTTGTTGTTCCTTCTATAGCTTCTTCGGACAGGATAGAAATTGTGTAGCAGGATTTGGACTTCTTGCCCTTTGACTTGGTGGCAGAAGGTGTTGTCTGCTGCATCAAGTTTGGAGCAAGATCAGGATGGACCCACATGACCTCCCTACGTGATGTGGTTAGATTTATCAGCTCGGCTGTTAGGTTACGAGCTGGAGGGAGATTGACAACCTCCATTATTGCCCGAGAAATTGGGATTACTCCATCTTGGGCTTCTGTCACCAGAAAGTTGCTAAACTAGAGAGATACCATATTTGCGAGGACTGTCTTGTCATCAAAGTCCAGAGTGAGGGTCTTGGTGTCAAGCAGCCACTGGATGTATCACTTCAGTGTGTACCAGTCCCGCGTCACATGATGGATGTAACGATGGTAGTGGCAGTACTTTAGATTATTCATCTTGGCTGCCTCAACATGGTACTTGACGTCGGGGAGCCGAAGCTTGTTTCCCTGCATCAACACATCAAATTTGCCATGACATCATCGTCTTCGAAGGAATAGATTTCCTTCAGTTTTGGAGCTTCCACCAACTCCTGCTCGGGCTTCTTGGTTGTAAACTCCCTCACCCAAAATAGGTATTTTGTGTATATTTTATATTATTATATTTATTATATATGTTGAATTTATTTAGAATATGCTCTTAGTTAATTAGAAAATAAATTTCTTGATATATTTACTTATATAAATATTCATTTAGAATTATTTTAGGTTATTTTAGATTTTTGGAGATTTTTCTAGAATTTTTTTTTGGTAATTAAAACTTAGAAAATATAAATTTTTAGGACTTCTATGATTTACTATACGACCATACTTGCATGTCGTTCCTACCAAATATTTATTTTAGTTTAAAATATTTAATTATATATTTTTTTTAATTTATTTAGAATTTTAAGAAATTTATTTAGATTTTAAAATTATTTAGGATTTATTTGGATATATATAGTCTTAATATTAGATATATACTAATTTAGTGTTAATAGATATTAATAAGATTTTATAAATTATTTGTATTATCTTTAATTATATTTAAGATTATAAATTATTGAGATAAATTCAAACTCTATTTTAAATTAATTCAAATCCTGAACCTACTAGGAAATCAACTTCATGCATATCCTATCCTTATTTAAATTCATCATAATCCTATCCAAATTAACCAATCCTATTCTTATTTAATTAAGTAGTGTCCACCATTATATATATCTCATCCTTCATATTTTTTTTCCCAAATTCCTCTCTTTTTTGTCCAAAAAAATATTCAAAATTTATCATAAATTCAGCCACATTTTCTACTAGTTATGACGAATTAAAAAGACGATATCTCCTAGCTCCGGACTCCAAACACGCTCCAGTTTTTTTTGTTAGAACGATAATGAGGTTAGTTTTCTGATAATATAAATTGTTTTTCTAAATTATTAGTATTAAATTCTGAAAAATTCATAGAGCACAGCATATCCAAAAATAGATGTATTTCGATATTTTCGCGATTTCGGGAGAACCAGGAATCAGAATCACGAACCGTTTAAAGTTTCGGAAAGCTAATATCGAGATCATCGACATATATTTTTCCCAGAATTTATTTCGAAGTATTTACATACTGTTAATTCTGTAGAACTTCTAGGTTAGAATTTAACCATCGGTGCACAATACAAAATTTGTATGTGCCATAATTCCCAAACGAATTTGAATTCAGACGAGCCGTAAATTCCAGTATATTTTTTATACTGAAATCTACAGGAAATCATGCATGAAAGTCGAATTTGTATCGATTGACTTTTTGGTCAATAGATCGCCTCGATTTGCGTGCCATGAGTCTCGAGTTGATAAAATTCAGTTTCTTTGGACAAAATTTAGGAATTAACATAAAAATCAGAATAATAAGATTAAAATAGGATTTTAGAGTAATTATTCCAGAATTAAATAAATTAAAATAAATTAATGGTTATATTATTATATAGTTATATGAATATATATGTAAGTAAATGCTAATTGATAATTATGACTAAATATTCAGACTGTATGACCCTAGGATATCGTGGACTATCCCATACTTACCTTGACCATGTTGACCCTAAGAACTTGTGAATTTGTCTGCCTTGCGTACACTAACGTACCGGCATAGACACCTGTCAGTTGACTGACTGATTTCGTACAGTACTTGAAGATGCGACACCCACGTAATTCAATGCGTAATTGACCGTGTTAGATGACTAGTGTTACCCCTAGTATACCCCCTGATTCCAGTGTAAATATGGTTGAGTATGTGCTAGTGTAATGACTAATGATTCTATTATATTATATTTATGTGTACATAGGATATTGGATTATTCTGCGCGATTTCTGGAGCAGGTTATTGGTACATTGCAGCTTCCTTGCCAGGCAAGTATACCTTGTCATTGTACTGTTATTTATACTCCATATGTTGCATGCATCTTTATTTTCTGTCCTTAGTTCATATATTTTAACTGTTATACAAAATGCGCGCGACGGTGTTATCGCGTTATGTTTTATTTAGGTATTACATTGACCTTGTTCATGAGACTACCCCATTATCATGTAGCACCATTAGATTTCATTTGACTGTGACACATATTTTTACACGAGTGGTGAGTCTCATATAGATCACGGACGCACGTATTGACTGATCATCGGTACGTGTGGGACGTACGTTAGGAATAACTGCTGTTAGAAACTTTGTATGCTAGAAGACTTAGCAGTTATTAGAGGTCTATGGACATAGTCTATTATAGTACGGTGGTCCCATCCTTGTCCTTGTCTGGTTGCAGGATTGGGCTAGGTACTAAGAATAGGCTATGGACCAAATCGTGTCATGGATGTGACATGCTTAGAGCATGGGGTGGAGAGAAAAACAAGTACCGCATTTGAGCTCCTTTACACTTTTTCTATTGTGCGCCCGGATTCTCCGCTGGAGATACGGGTGGTGATGACCACTATATATTATATTATTATCAGGCGGGCCTCCGGCGTTCGAAAGTCGTCGTGCCTTTGTAGGCCCCTGGATCTCCAATAGAGAACCATGCCAAATCCCAGTTTTCAGCCAGATAGCTAACTTGTGGGAAAAGGTGTTCTTAACTGCATTCACTTTAGACGGTTAGGCGACCCTTTGGATATTTATTTCAGTACTTTATTGGCATGTGTTTAAGTATACTTATTATGTCCCTCTGAGGACCTGGTCCGCTGCCAGGTGTACCTGTTCTTGAGTATTTGCAGGAGCGCAGATTGGAAGGATATAGAAGCTTCGTGGATGTCTTCCCTTCGAGCCGTGATTGGTAGCTGGTACTTATATTGTTTGAGTGAGTTATACTTATATTGTATTTACTTTTCCCATTTGAGTTGGTAGTGGATTTGTTTCCACCCAACTATTATCTTTAGATCCTTCTTATTGAGATCTAGTTTCATAGATACTGGTTATTTATTTCTATATGATTTTGGTGGATGAGATTTAGATTTTACCCTATGACTTGTATTACATTTTTACCACTTGTGGATTAGATATTCATAATACAGCGTACGTATGGATTTGGTTTCTATATATTGGAGTTGCCATATCCATGCGGCTGGCATGCTTACGTGTCCTAGTCCTACGTATTTTTGGGACTGGGGCATGACATGTTTTTGTGGTGGCCCATGCAGGTCAAGAGCATATTGTCTCGGTTACATTATTGTACCGAACAAGCCTGCACCTAGGACTAGAATATAGGATCTCATCCACAACTGACCCTGATTCATCTTCCTCCTCTCTGTTCTATTTTGATCAAATGCATCATGCTTGATTCTTGTGCTTCCCTAATAGTTCTTTAAGTATAACCTCCTCCTAGAATATAGAAGTTCCTGTTGTTAGATGATAATTAGAGTAGCACACCTATTTAGAATACAACGAGATTATAGATACACCACTAAGCTTAGAATATCTAGCGAACCCTAGAATCCCTTATCCCTATAATTGGTTTACCATTACCCCGGATGTAATATGAGGACTTGAGAGTAGTATAGACACTACTAGAGTTAGTTAGAAGGTTACCATAATGTTGCCCCTAGCATTGAGGAACCCATAGAAAACCAAAAACTTAATATTTGGACTGAACCTAACATTCATAGTTAGATGATATTGGAACTATAAACTTATATCATTATCTTGTTATTAGTAGACAGCACCCTAGGAAGCCTAGAGGAATGTAATCAACACTTCTCCCTTGATCATACCCCGAACATAGCAACCAACACCCCACTCCCCTTAGAAAACTATGATGCTATCTAGAGCCCTCTATCTTTATTTTATATATTGTTCCCTGCGACCATAGCACTCGCTATTTTGCGACGGCTAATTACGTTTCTTCTCTTCATCTTTCAACTCGTGCCATCTGACACTTCGGATAGTAGGCCAAGTAATTATTCTTTGTTAAGGGCTCATAGTTTGCTAGGATTATAGTTGTAGCCTTGAATGTGAAATTTTTTTATGCTTGGTAGTTAGAACTTGATAAGTTTAAGTTGTTTTGTAGATTGTGACCGATGATTAACCCTTAGTTTTAAATCATGTAACATGTACCCCACCTCAATGTAGGCTATATCCTCTTTCCCCTCTGACGGCCAGTAACTCTTCTATCCTTACTATTGACACTTGCTCTATAAGTGCTATGACTAAGACTTAGGATGACCATTACCTACATAAAAAGGATACCCTAATCAATACCAAGATCTTTCCTCATATACCCTAATAAGAGTTTCTGTTCTATGTACATGTGCAAGGTTATTTTTGTAGGATCCTCTTAAGGCTGTCACAGTACTAGTTTAATTATTTTAAGTTGGGTAGTATACCTCACCACCTGGTATCATATAGCCCTTGTGAATCCATTGATGAAGTGTAACTGAATGGCATTTATTGTATGCTAACATAAGATGATAGTGTTTATTCAGACTATAGAACTTAGAGGCTCACACCCCTACTTTGTCGACTATCGACTTAGACAAGAAATTAATATGATAACTGTAGAGATTGTAGAGTCTTTTGTTATTGTTGCTTATGTTGTTTTGTTTTTGCAACTTGAATTATTTATGACTTCTTTCATCATAATCCAGCGTTATATTTTCTGTGCTACCTCGAATTATGCTGCTATTATAGCCTAGTCTTTGCAAGCTTATTTTTATCGAGCTTGATCATGAGACATGTATTATTGGGGATGCCTGCTGATATAATTGTCTAATCAGAATCAGTGTATTACGGTCTGGACAACCTTAGTACATTTGGTTCACCCTTCGTAACGCTACTTTACGTGGATTGAGATATGTAGTGATTAGTAGACGAATATACTTGCCCTAGACATGTCTAAGCGTATCGTATCGGCTGCATAACTGTACTAATACGAGCATGCGAATACGGATTTACCAAATAGGATTTCAGTCCACAACTGCCTTGAAAATTCCCATTGGATTCCTTGAAACGCCTTGATCCCTATACTTGCATTCTATTACTTCTCCCTTGAACTCTTATTTATTGATCTACGTCTTTCCTTATTTCGAAAAGACGAAACATCTTGCTTGTTATAAGTTTGATATATAGATAGTACTAGATATTCCCCATAGGCCGATCACATACTTGAGGATTATTCTTTCGTAATTAAGGACATATCATATGTGATATGATCGGCATTGAAGTTTCGAGGATTGAACGACATGAGTAAATAAATTAAGGGATATTTTCTTAAGGTATATAGCCTTAGGTGATAGGTGGATAAATTCTAAGTTGGGTAGTAGTACATTATCAACTCGGGAGGAATTTCTTTAGATTATGATCGAGTAAGACTAGATTGGGAGAGGTTCAAGCCATTGTAATTTTGAGAAATTTAGAAGGATGATTAAGATAATGAGGATTTAATGAATTTTAAAAATCTTGATATTGAGGACCCAATATTTATACTTTGAGCACATGATTTAAATTTTGAATATTGAAGAATGAATCATCGATTTAAATTTTGAGGATAAATATATAATTTTAGACTTGAACAATTGGTTAATTAGATTTAAATTTTACAATTTGATGATTTGAATTAAAAGTTTAATTTTGATTGTTGGGTCACCTATTTGAAATATTGAGGATGTAAATTGAGTTTAAATATTCGAATAGTACAAAATTCTTAAGTTAAGAATAGGAATAAGATTTGATTAGAATTGTTTATTGTTCAAAGTCTAGAGGAGATTATGATAGTTGAAAATTATGATATAAATTTTGATGTGGGATGTCATATAGACTTGAGTCAGATTTGGATGTTGATTATTTAAAAATCGAGAAGAGATTACGACAGGTTGAATTTTGATTTAAACAGTGGTTATATTAATTTTGAAGTGATCGCGATAGATTCGAATAGATTTTGTTATTTAAATTTTTGGAAGAGATTGCGATTGACATACCTTATGTACGAATGTGAAGGATTTAACAAATTATGTCTTATTTTAATTTTGGGGACGAAATTATTTTAAGTTGGGTAGATTGTAAACTCCCTCACCCAAAATAGGTATTTTGTGTATATTTTATATTATTATATTTATTATATATGTTGAATTTATTTAGAATATGCTCTTAGTTAATTAGAAAATAAATTTCTTGATATATTTACTTATATAAATATTCATTTAGAATTATTTTAGGTTATTTTAGATTTTTGGAGATTTTTCTAGAATTTTTTTTTGGTAATTAAAACTTAGAAAACATAAATTTCTAGGACTTCTATGATTTACTATACGACCATACTTGCATGTCGTTCCTACCAAATATTTATTTTAGTTTAAAATATTTAATTATATTTTTTTGTAATTTATTTAGAATTTTAAGAAATTTATTTAGATTTTAAAATTATTTAGGATTTATTTGGATATATATAGTCTTAATATTAGATATATACTAATTTAGTGTTAATAGATATTAATAAGATTTTATAAATTATTTGTATTATATTTAATTATATTTAAGATTATAAATTATTGAGATAAATTCAAACTCTATTTTAAATTAATTCAAATCCTGAACCTACTAGGAAATCAACTTCATGCATATCCTATCATTATTTAAATTCATCATAATCCTATCCAAATTAACCAATCATATTCTTATTTAATTAAGTAGTGTCCACCATTATATATACCTCATCCTTCATATTTTTTTTCCCAAATTCCTCTCTTTTTCGTCCAAAAAAATATTTAAAATTCATTATAAATTCAGCCACATTTTCTACTAGTTATGACGAATTAAAAAGACGATATCTCCTAGCTTCGGACTCCAAACACGCTCCAAGTTTTTTTGTTAGAACGATAATGAGGTTAGCTTTCTGATAATATAAATTGTTTTTCTAAATTATTAGTATTAAATTCTGGAAAATTCGTAGAGCACAGCATGTCCAAAAATAGACGTGTTTCGATGTTTTCCCGATTCCGGGAGAACCAGGAATCAGAATCATGAACCGTTTAAATTTTCGGAAAGCTAATGTCGAGATCATCGACATATATTTTTCCTAGAATTTATTTCGAAGTATTTACATACTGTTAATTCTGTAGAACTTCTAGGTTAGAATTTAACCATCGGTGCACAATACAAAATTTGTATGTGCCATAATTCTCAAACGAATTTGAATTCAGACGAGCCGTAAATTACAGTATATTTTTTATGCTGAAATCTACAGGAAATCATGCATGAAAGTCGAATTTGTATCGGTTGATTTTTTGGTCAATAGATCGCCTCGATTTGCGTGCCATGAGTCTCGAGTTGATAAAATTTAGTTTCTTTGGACAAAATTTAGGAATTAACATAAAAATCAGAATAATAAGATTAAAATAGGATTTTAGAGTAATTATTCCAGAATTAAATAAATTAAAATAAATTAATGGTTATATTATTATATAGTTATATGAATATATATGTAAGTAAATGCTAATTGATAATTATGACTAAATATTCAGACTGTATGACCCTAGGATATCGTGGACTATCCCATACTTACCTTGACCATGTTGACCCTAAGAACTTGTGAATTTGTCTGCCTTGCGTACACTAACGTACCGGCATAGACACCTGTCAGTTGACTGACTGATTTTGTACAGTACTTGAAGACGCGACACCCACATAATTTAATGCATAATTGACCGTGTTAGATGACTAGTGTTACCCCTAGTATACCCCCTGATTCCAGTATGAATATGGTTGAGTATGTGCTATTGTAATGACTAATGATTCTATTATATTATATTTATGTGTACATAGGATATTGGATTGTTCTGTGCGATTTCTGGAGCAGGTTATTGGTACATTGCAGCTTCCTTGCCAGGCAAGTATACCTTGCCATTGTACTATTATTTATACTCCATATGTTGCATGCATCTTTATTTTCTGTCCTTAGTTCATATATTTTAACTGTTATACAAAATGCGCGCGACGGTGTTGTCGCGTTATGTTTTATTTAGGTATTACATTGACCTTGTTCATGAGACTACCCCATTATCATGTAGCACCATTAGATTTTATTTGACTGTGACACATATTTTTACACGAGTGGTGAGTCTCATATAGATCACGGACGCACGTATTGACTGATCATCGGTACGTGTGGAACGTACGTTAGGAATAACTGCTGTTAGAAACTTTGCATGCTAGAAGACTTAGCAGTTATTAGAGGTCTATGGACATAGTCTATTGTAGTACGGTGGTCCCATCCTTGTCCTTGTCTGGTTGCAGGATTGGGCTAGGTACTAAGAATAGGCTATGGACCAAATCGTGTCATGGATGTGACATGCTTAGAGCATGGGGTGGGGAGAAAAACAAGTACCGCATTTGAGCTCCTTTACATTTTTTCTATTGTGCGCCCGGATTCTCCGCTGGAGATACGGGTGGTGATGACCACTATATATTATATTATTATCAGGCGGGCCTCCGGCGTTCGAAAGTCGTCGTGCCTTTGTAGGCCCCTGGATCTCCAATAGAGAACCATGCCAAATCCCAGTTTTCAGCCAGATAGCTCACTTGTGGGGAAATGTGTTCTTAACTGCATTCACTTTAGACGGTTAGGCGACCCTTTGGATATTTATTTCAGTACTTTATTGGCATGTGTTTAAGTATACTTGTTATGTCCCTCTGAGGACCTGGTCCGCTGCCAGGTGTACCTGTTCTTGAGTATTTGCAGGAGCGCAGATTGGAAGGATATAGAAGCTTCGTGGATGTCTTCCCTTCGAGCCGTGATTGGTAGCTGGTACTTATATTGTTTGAGTGAGTTATACTTATATTGTATTTACTTTTCCCATTTGAGTTGGTAGTGGATTTGTTTCCACCCAACTATTATCTTTAGATCCTTCTTATTGAGATCTAGTTTCATAGATACTGGTTATTTATTTCTATATGATTTTGGTGGATGAGATTTAGATTTTACCCTGTGACTTGTATTACATTTTTACCACTTGTGGATTTGATATTCATAATACAGCGTACGTATGGATTTGGTTTCCATATATTGGAGTTGCCATATCCATGCGGCTGGCATGCTTACGTGTCCTAGTCCTACGTATTTTTGGGACTGGGGCGTGACATTGGTCAAGTTAGAGACAATGGCCTACTTTCCTTTGCCGTCACGGCTATTGTTGTCGTTGTTGTTGTTGTTATTATTGTTATTATAAGGGAATATTCCCCTATCATCAGTGCACAGGGATTTGTATTCCCAAGAGTCGGGCGTCCTTCACCATCTTCTCAGCGCCGATAGTGTTTATGATGAACTTCGTCCAGTCTTTGAACTGACTGTCACCCATCCAGAGGCTGACTGCTGGAAGTAGATTTTTGCAGCACATGTCCATCAGTATGGACTCATAATTTCCAAGAGGCAACTTAAGTGCTGCTTGCCTGTATCGTTCGATATATTCGGGTACAGGCTCCTTCTCCTTCTGTATAATTTCCATTAGAGAGGACATTGTCATGTCGCTTCTCCCGTCATAGAATCAGGCAAGAAAAAGACCTTTTAGGTCCTCAAATGATGAAATACAGTTGTCTTGTAGACTGCAGAACCAGTCAAATGCTACTTCGGATAATGCTTCCACAAAGAGATTAGTGAGGAGAGTGTCACTGCGAGATAGGTGCTCCGTTGCAGTCTCAAAGTAACTCATGTATTGACGAAAAGATATTTTCCCGTCAAATGGGTTCAGATTGAAGGGCTTATACTTTGGCGGATAAGGCATGTCTCTCCACTCAGGGGGATACAGTTGTCGTATCCCAATCTCGCAGAGTGTGTCCCAATTTCCTAGTGAGTCCAAATGAGCTCTCAGTTCTCGCACCTCCCAAATTACTTCTCGGGCTTCATCTGATGAAGAAGGAGCAGACGATCTTGGTAGAGCATGACGGCCACCAACGGGAGGAGCGATTACATTCGAATCTTTATTGGTCCCAGGGTCCTGGTTTGCTTAACCTGAGGCCCTTGGTGGTTGAGAGGCTACACTTTCCTTGATATCTAGATCAGTTTGGGTCAAGGCTTGCATTGACTCGCTCCTAGATTGCATCATGACCTCGAGGGCTTCGAGGCACTGCCGATCACTGGGGCCTTCGGGCTCGTCCCCTTATGATGTTCTCACATGAGGTAAGATGGATGGAACGGTAGACGTAGCACTTTCTGCCTTGGACTCTTACAGCGAATAGTCGTCGGGGAAAGTTGGTAGTGATGTGTCTCGTTCGGACTCTAATGGAACACTATCCCCAGCAGAGTTGCCACTTTGTTCGCCATTAAATTAGAATTGCTTTAATAACAAACTAAAGAAAGTACAAAGAGTTCCTAGACAAACAATCTAAGTAAAATTTTTGAATATGGGTCATGACGATGGAGATTGAGTGGTACAGTAATTCTTTTACTCCGTTGACGGTCTGATGCGAGCGTGAGAAAGAACTTTTCTACTCTCTCATGTACCTGTTGCTCACCTCTGTTGTATGGGTGTGCTACCCTGCTATTTATATCCGCCAGACTGACGGGCTATGGATACCGCATATGCCTATGTTTAGTGGCTGCATGGGGCTCCTTCAACAGAATACGGTTGTAACTGGGCCGCATACTACGGGCGTGCTGCCACGTAGCCTTGGTTAGGATATGCGGTTGATACAATCTCGACAAAGGGGGTGTAGTCGTTATTGACCCATTATGTGTGCGACTTTGTCAGCTTGACACGTGGTCTTCACTAATTGCATAAGGATCTCTTCGGTTGCAATGAATAAGATCTTGCAATTTTAAAGGCTGTATAGCGTGTTGGCCGCATAACATCTTGGCCGCATATGTGCTCTCGTATGTCCTTGGTCTGATGGACACTTTGGCTTCATGAGGACGTATAGAGTTGAGGCCGCATGTGTGCTCTTGTTTGGCCTTGGTCGGATGGATACTGTGGCCGTACGGCATTGTGGCCGCATATGTGCTCTTGTTTGGCCTTGGTCAAATGGACACTTTGGACACATGATGATGAGGCTGCATGGGTATGTAGCCGCATGCAAGCTTCTCGTCTGGCCTTGGTCGGATGGACACTATAGCCGAATGATGACAAGGCCGCATGGGTATATGGCCGCATACGAGCAAGCACGTGGTATGGCACGTCTATCGTGGCCATCAATGAGTTGATGTAACTTTTTGTCTTTTTCTGAGTCGTTGTCTTCACGAGTCTCGAAGCGTCTCAGTGTGACGAGTGATGTGTCATATTCTAACAATCATCGAATGCTATGTCAGGAGAATTTTATTCGGCCTCCCTGCTCTGTGGTTGTTCAGGCCGCATAGAGTATACTATGGGGCTTCTAGACCTTTGGTTGATCAGGCCGCATGTGGCTTCTCTGCGGCTTGGTTGTTCATGTCGTATATGACTTCTCTGTGGCTTGGTTTTATTTTTTGATGGGGGGCATGACCTTTATGCGGCCTGCATGATTTTTCATGCTTCTACAACATAATTACCTAACTACTCATGTTAAATTTAATAAACAATTATAATTTGTAAACATTGTTAATTATATTTTTGGAATAATTTTTTTTTACGATGAAGCCTGTGTGTTTAATTGTGTTTCCAATTGATAGGAGTTAGTTTTTTAAATTTAATAAAAAATTATAATTTGTAAACATTATATATATGATAGGAGTTAGTTTGTTGCGTGTGTTTAATTATGTTTCCAATTGTGTCCAACTTTTTATATATAAAAAAAGTCAATCATATTCCATCTCTTTATGTTTAGTTGGTTCATCTAATTTCTCTATAATATTTTTATATAAAAGTATATATGTGTTGCACGTATTTTTTAATGCTTTAAAAAAATAAACAATAGTCCCTTACGACTTGAGAAGAACAAACAACAATTCCTTAATTTTTACTACTTGGGAGCAATCTAAACTCTCTTTATTTGTGTTCAATACATAATTACCTAACTACTCATGTTAAATTTAATAAACAATTATAATTTGTAAACATTGTTAATTATATTTTTGGAATAAATTTTTTTAATGATGAAGCCTCACTTTTCTTTTTATATAGTAGTATAAATATATCTATACTACTATATATTGAGAACAGTTCAGCTTCACTGTAAAAAAATATTTCCAAATGTAACCTTGCATATATTTACTAATTAAAATTATTTATTTAATTTAACAGGGATAACTTGGTAATTATGGAAGATATCTTTTGGTCTTCTATAATAGTCCTATATGCAAGTATAAAATAATGTATATATAATAATATGAAATACTAATCTATACCTTTGTACATGTATACTAATTAAAATATGAACCTGAACTTTTACTATATAATAGGAAAAGTTCTGGTTCACTGTAAAAAAATTCTTCCAAAATATACCCTTGCATATGTTTACTAATTAAATTTATTCATTAAATTTAATATGGCAACTATGTAATTACATAAACAATTTTTTGATCTTCCAAAAAATTTTATAGGTAGGTAAATAATAATAATAATAATAATAATAATAATAATAATAATAATAATAATAATGATGATGATGATGATGATGATTAGAGGTTTCACCGTGGATATGGTTCAAACAATGTCCTTTCCTATGTTTACTAATTAAAATTAATCATTCAATTTAATATGTGCAGTTAGATATTTACGTATATAAAATAAATTAAGAGGGTTGATATTTGCTCTTCCCAAGTAGTAGAAAAATTAAAAAACTACTTTCCAAGTAGTATAAAATACGTATAACGCACGTGTATATATACAAGTATAATAATAACCTTATAATAGTTAAGGGATTGTCTTTTAGTTTTTTGAAGTAGTCTTCATAAAGATTGTTAATTATATTATGATATATGTCCATGACTATCCGGATTGATAATTGTATTATAATATTTGATCATGACATATTGGTCCACAGTCCACTTTGTAATGTGTTCATTGGTTTATCAACCATCTCTTCCAATCCACACGGAAGCAAGCATTAGCATTTAACAATTAGTCAATAGTCCACTTGAAATTTATGATTTGTAATTTTATTTTGAGTACTTGTAAGATGTCACTTTTTATTTTTACACAAGGCCTACAAAATATCTGGACCAACCATGTTAACATTCATATACTCTTAACTATTTCTTTTGGCAAGTTGATACCCAACATTTTAATATTCTCAACTATCATTTTTATTATATCGTAAATAGATGGGGAGATATTTTTTAATTTTTAAAAGAATCTCAATTTTTCTATTCTATTGAATGTCCTTCATGAACTGTTTAGGGGGGGGGGATGGGGAGGAAGGAGAAGCAACATTTAATAGCCTGAGGTTTTAGTCCCACATCGACAGGTAGAAGGGAGAGGAAGCTAAAGGTGGGTTATAAAAAGGAGGAAAGGTTCTACGTTAGACCATACTTACCTGGACGGGGTCATTGGGTGAACAAGAAGGCTCAGGCCTAGGCCAATGGCCCTCATTGCACTCTGAGGGTGCGTTGGCTTACCATCTCCCCAAGTGGGAGAGTGGACGTCATAATTTTTTGCTTAGGGGGAACGGGTTCGCGCGGCTCCTGCCAATTTTTAATTTATTCAATTTTTTAATAGAATTTTTGAAAATAATTAACAACTATTATAATATTAGATGTATACTGTCACGACCCGCACCCGGGGTAAGGGTACTAGTCGGAAACAACGCCCAGCCTACGCCGCAGAATCGGCGGTAGAACGCTGTCTAGAAAGTCTATCTAATATAATGAACCACCAAAAGATAGTGTACTCAATCACAGAACTAAGATAGAATGAACACGAATCAGATAAGAATAGAATAGTCACAATACAACTCATGAGTCTAAAATAATACATCAATGAGTCTGAAGAAAATACAGGAATAAGCTGGAGACAAATCCAGTACAAAAGAATACTACAAAACTATAAAGCTACAACTCCAGGGTCAACTGTCTCAGTTGGGATAAGTCCCTCTTGAGCCAGGGTCTCAGAATCTAAACCCACAACATCCTGGGGTCCATAATAGGTAGGGTACTCCTCAGTGTCATCTGGAAAAATATATCCAGTCAGGAAAGGAGCAGAGTATAACCCTAACAGCAGTTCTCAAACAATGATAAAAACTATGTAACAGTAAATAGCTGTGGATAAACAAGATGCATAAATAGAGACAAGAATGTAGAGACAATAAGGAAATACTGGAAAGAAATACAATAATGAACAACATGCTGATGGAACAAGAATACTAATGACTAAGTGTGTGAGTACTAGCTTTAACATGTGATCGGCTTGGGAACTTGCACAAGAGTATAATGGCCTGGTTAATCATACGTGCGGTGTATGATCAACACTCACAAGAAACAAGACATGCACAAGGAGGGTATGATCACATATCTACACTAAAATACTCCCCACCCCCGACTGGTATAATAGATCCAACCACGGTACGTTATGGCACAAGATTCCCCAAGAAGATAACTAGTCTCCCCGGAAATCGGTGTCTGTACATGTACAAGATAACCAATGAAACAATACTTGCACCATATACACCATATACCAAGGAATAACATCTCATGACGAGATCCGGATATACCAATCCGTGTAACCATAGTGTCGAGAGAAACATGTAAATCTACACTAGATACAACGAACATAGAGGATATCATAAATGAGAAACTATCAGAGAATGTACTCGCCTGAAGTCCAATGAACAGTCTCACAAATGTCTGACTCGGTGCCTAGAAGACCTAGATATGGAATACAACATTAAAACAAGATCCCGGAAAGATAACAAGTCAAACTAGACAACTTCTAGGCCAATAAGTCAATTCTAAGTTGAAAGTCAACTATGGTCAACTCTAAAGTTAACTAAAGTCAAACATGGTCAAACCTAGGTCAACCTTACAAATCATCTATAAAAATAATATAGGATAAACTACAACAATTTAGGAATCAAATAGATTCCAAAAGAATCTTACACAAAGTATATTAATAATACAAATAATATATATATCATAAATAATATATATGAAAACCAATATTCATACAATTAAAATACTATATTATAATAATTATTATACCTCACAAAACACATATATATATATATATACATATATATATATAACAATAATATATATAATATAAATAAAAACTGCCAAAGCGTCACTGAAAACAGGGAGTTAAAACAAAGATTTAAATAAAATAGCTTATAGTGACAGTCTTGACTGTCACTGAAAACTGTCGCAGAAAACTGAATAAATAACACACTGCTGATCGGATTTCTGACAGTTAGAAACTGACGCAGAAAAACCGTCGCGAAAACTCGCTGTGTTTTCCCGCCGCTGCATGGGTATTAATGACAGTGGCGTCTCTGTCATTAATACCCGCCGCCACTGCTACAGCGGCTGCTGCTGACCCGATCAAAATAATGACAGTTCAACTGTCATTAAAACCTACTGTCACTAAAACACAGGAAATATATATATAAATATATATATATAAATCTATATAAATCAATATAAATAAATATATATATATATATATATACATATATAAAACAATTAAATAGATATATATATATACTTATATATATATACACATAAATTTGCACATTAAAATATTAATAATTACAAAACACAATGCACATATTAATGTACATAATTAACATGGCTAGAAACACAACTAAAATATTTACATTAATATCCAAATAATTACATAATAATTATAAATAATATAATTACACAATTAAACATACAATATATTTTACAGTTTATATTATTAACAAGTAGTACATATATATTTGCATGTAAGAAATCTATATATATTATATTGTACATAATATTAGCACACACAAAATATAGATCCATGCTACAATAATTACCATAATAAATACATAAAATAAATATATAATATTTATATATATTTACTAATTATGAAATAAGAATTGAACCATAATTAATTAGATCTATGCAAAAATACACACAATTGGAGAGTATCTCACCGTATCCCACTAGATCTAGGATACGCATGCGACACGAGTCCAATACACAACCAATTGCACCCCGAAGGACACAAACAAATCACAAATAATATTTATGAATAATTCAAAGTGTCAAAAGTAGATCTATGTGTCCGTGTCAAAATACGACATGTTCAAAGCCCCGTGTCGGAGGAAAACCCCCAAATGACACGTATCACCAAATAGTTGGGATACGAACCACAAGTATCCCAATATGGACACGACACTAGCTCCAAACACAAAGCTCATTGTCCAATTGATCTATAGGATCAATTGACACACACAACAAAATGTAAATTCGGAATTCCAACAAAATTGACACAAAAAGTGCCATAACTTTCTCCATGGGTCTCCTATGAACACAAAACAAAGTCCTATGGGTAGTACATACATATAGGTTGATTTTACATGATTAAATCTCAGATTTAGAAGCTATTTAAATGGGAAAATCTGAATTATACCTATTGGGAGATGGATTCCCAATGAAACTTCCAATTGAGATGAACTTGCTTCCAAATTGTAGATCCTTGCTCCTCTTTGTAGATCCTTACTTCCTTCTTCTAGATCCTTGCTTCCTCCTTCTCTAATGGTGAATTGGGAAGAATTTGGAATGAATTTGGTAGGGAATTGGATTGGGAATGGAGGGAATTTGGTAGTGGGAGAATTCTAGATCTAGATTTGGAATGAGATGAGAGGAGAGAGAAATTTCCCTCCCTCTTTAATAGGCCGGCCATAGCCCCTCCCCCAAGCAATTGTAAAATGTCCAATGTACCCCTTGGGGCCTCTCATGAAGAAATAATTAAGGAAGGAAGCTTCTAGTCTAATCATTTAATTAATTTAATCCATCTCCTTAACTATGGGCTTTCTAAATGGGCCAAGTCTAACTAATTAATTCATGTTGGTCCATGGGTCCAAACTAAACTAGTTGGGTCCACTAGAAATAAGTCCAAAATAATTTAATAATATCTAACAATAATTAAATAATATAACAAATAATTATTTACCATGCACAATATTTATTTAAATAGAAAATTACCAAAATACTCTTTCCTAGAAAATGTGGTAGTGACAAGTCTACCCTCCTTAAAATAATTTCGTCCTCGAAATTCAAAGACGAAAACTACCCCCAGAAAATCATAGAACAGAACTAAAGAATCACAACTAACTAATGAACAGAACATAACAATGAACAGAACATAACTAGAAATAACATACCTCAAGGTACAAACAAATATGGATAACGCTCTCGCATGTCATCCTCTCTCTCCCAGGTAGACTCCCCCGGAGAGTGATGCCTCCATGCGACGCGCACCAAAGGAATAGTCTGGTTCCTCAGCACCTTCTCTCTCCGATCCAGAATTCCAACTGGCTGCTCTGGATAGCTAAGAGTAGGGCCCACCTCTATCTCTGAGTGATCCAATACATGACTAGGATCTGCCACGTATCATCTCAACTGTGACACATGAAAGACGTTGTGCACTCCCTCCAATGCAGGTGGCAAGTCTAGTCTATAAGCAACTGCACCGACCCTCTCTAGAATAGTGAAAGGTCCAATGAATCGCGGACTAAGCTTTCCGCCTCCACCGAAGCGAATCGTGCCTCGTGTCGGAGAAAT
This sequence comes from Iris macrosiphon, assembly GCA_036927795.1. Taxonomy (NCBI): domain Eukaryota; kingdom Viridiplantae; phylum Streptophyta; class Magnoliopsida; order Asparagales; family Iridaceae; genus Iris; species Iris macrosiphon. The sequence goes on from JAYESA010000007.1 coordinate 36,331,954, forward strand.
CCTCAGAAACACCAAACCACCCACCTAGAACAAAATACCACCTTAAGAACTTATCTATAACAAACAACCAAGAACAAGCACACAAAATAAAATCTAAACTATACCTCAAACTCCAAGGGTCTCCGATGGCTATCGGCCCAATGCCGTTGTCTGTCCTGTGCCACTCGAAGTCTGTCTCTGATCAACTGAACCTTCTCTGCTGCATCCACAACCATCTCTGGCCCAAGCAAAACTCTCTCTCCAACATCGTCCCAAGACAAAGGAGTACGACACCTCCGACCATATAGAGCTTCAAAAGGTGACATCTCTATACTGGCCTGGTAACTGTTGTTGTAAGCAAACTCTACCAAATGGAGATGGTCCTCCCAAGAACCCCCGAAATCTAGTACACAAGTGCGCAACATATCCTCGAGAGTCTGAATAGTCCTCTCTGACTGCCTATCTGTCTGGGGATGATATGCAGTACTGAACTTGAGCTGAGTGCCCAAACTCTCCTGCAAACTCCTCCAGAAATGAGAAGTGAAACGACTATCCCGATCCGAGACTATGCTGACGGGAACTCCATGTATCCTAACGATCTGCCTCACATACATCTCTGCCAGCTTCTCCGTAGACAAACCCACCTTGAAAGGCAAAAAGTGGGCCGACTTGGTCAATCTATCAATAATGACCCAAATCGCGTCTTTTCCTCCTGGAGATCGTGGTAGTCCGGACACAAAATCCATAGTAATGTGTTCCCACTTCCACTCTGGAATGGGTAATGGCTGAAGTAAACCTCCTGGCCTCTGCCTCTCGGCTTTCACCTGCTGGCACACTAAGCATCTGGATACAAACTGTGCCACTTCCCTCTTCATGCCATACCACCACACACTCTCTCGCATATCCCGATATATTTTGTTAGCACCTGGATGTATGGAATACTGAGAGCGATGCGCTTCCTGCAACACCTCCTCACGCAACTCCCCACTAGGCACACACAATCTAACTCCATGCCTCAAAGATCTATCCTCTGCAATAGTAAAATCATTCTCCAATCCTGCTCTCACCTGAGCTCTGATACTCCCCAAAGATACATCATCATACTGTGCTGCCTTGATCCTGTCCATCAAATCTGAGTGTATCTGCAATCCCCACATCTGTATAGCACTACCAGGAACAATCACCTCAATGCCCAAGCTCTCCAAGTCCTCCAACAAATATCGATCCTGCGTCAAGAACATAGCTACCGGATACCTGCTCAAAGCATCGGCAACTACATTGGCTTTTCCAGGATGATATTGCAAAGAGATATCAAAATCCTTCATCAGTTCCAACCACCGACGCTGCCTCATGTTCAACTCCTTCTGCGTGAAAACGTACTTCAAGCTTTTGTGGTCTGTGAAGATCTCCACACGCTCTCCGTACAAATAATGTTTCCACAACTTCAGGGCGAATATGACGGCTGCTAACTCCAAATCATGGGTAGGATAGTTCTTTTCATGAGGACGCAATTGCCTGGATGCATAGGCAATCACTTTCCCATGCTGCTGAAGAACACAACCTAAACCCTTTCCCGATGCATCACTATAAATAGTGAAACCTCCGGACCCTGATGGCAATGTCAAAATAGGAGCAGACGTCAACCTCTTCTTCAACTCCTCAAAAGCGGCCTGGCAATCTTTCGTCCAAACAAACTCCACATCCTTCCTTGTGAGTCTGGTCATCGGCTCGGCAATCCTCGAAAAATCTTGCACAAACTTTCTGTAGTAGCCTGCCAATCCCAAGAAACTCTTGATCTCTGCTACCGAACTCGGAGTCTTCCAAGATTCCACTGCTGAAATCTTCTTCGGATCCACTGAAATACCATCACCAGTCACAACATGCCCCAAGAATTCCACCTTGTCCAAGAAAAACTCACATTTGGACAACTTTCCATACAGCTTCTCCTTCCTCAGCACATCCAACACAATCCTCAAATGCTCCTCATGCTCCTCCGGTGTCCTCGAGTATATGAGTATGTCGTCGATGAACACCACCACGAACTTGTCAAGGTACTGGTGGAACACCTTGTTCATCAAGTTCATAAATACCGCCGGTGCATTAGTCAAACCAAACGGCATCACCATAAACTCGAACTGACCATACCGAGTTCTAAAAGCAGTCTTCGGTATGTCCTCCGGCTTCACCTTCACCTGATGGTAGCCTGATCTCAAATCTATCTTAGAAAACACCTTCGCACCACTCAACTGATCAAACAGATCATCAATCCGTGGCAAGGGATACTTATTCTTGATAGTGAGATTATTCAAAGCCCTGTAATCAATGCACATGCGCACCGATCCATCCTTCTTTGGTACAAACAATACCGGGGCTCCCCATGGTGAAGAACTCGATCTGATAAATCCTTTATCCTGCAATTTGTCCACCTGCTTCTTCAACTCGACCAGCTCGCTGTTGTTTACTCTATAGACATGCTGCGAAATTGGTTCTGCACCTGGCACCAAGTCTATAGAAAATTCAACATCTCGATCTAGTGGCAATCCTGGCAATTCCTCAGGAAACACATCCAAGAATTCTGCTATCAACGGATGTGGCAACTCCTTGTCTTCCACCATAACTCCACAAATAATGCCTTCTTCCTGCTCTGCAGCTCCTCTAGCAAACTCGAACTCTGGCTCTCCTGGCGGACCAAACAAAACTCTACCTCCTCTACAATCTATGCTAGCACGGTGCCTACTCAACCAATCCATCCCGAGTACAATGTCGTAGCTCGGAAGTGGCATTACAAGTAGACACGCACTCAACTCCCGGCCTCCCAGAGTAACTCTCCGATCTTTGCAAATATCATTAACCAGGATAATGCCTCCCCCGGTCATGATCTTGCAAGTCCTAAGCAAAGACTCAGCTACCAAACCATGCTTTAGAGCAAAAGAAACAGATACAAAACTATGGGAAGCACCACTATCAAACAAAGCTAAAGCTGGAATGGAATCAAGAAGAATAGAACCTGCGATGACATCTCCGGTGGGTTCCTCCTCTTCGACTGTCATAGCAAACGCTCGTCCCTGCCGAGCACCTCCCTGCTGCTGATGCTGGACAAAATGCTGCTGCTATGTCGGAAGCGGTCCCCTCGGTTGTGCTGCAGGTGGTCTCATCTGTGCCCTCGGAGCTGAAGCTGCTCCCTGAACTGCACGACGAGGACACTCCCTCAATTGATGCCCTTCAGTACCATAATACAAACAAACTCCTAGCCTCTTTCTGCAAACTTCCCAGATGTGGCCGGGCTTCTTGCAGAAGTTGCATGGAGCTTGCTGTAACTGCCTCTACTGTTGAGGTGCCTGGTGAAAAGGCGCTCTAGCTGGAGTCTGGTTCTGCTGTGGCTGCTGGAAAGGTCTGGACTGGAAATGAGGACGTTTGGCAGATACTGCACTACCGTTGGCCCCCAGAAAAGAATCACGGTCTCTCTTGGTCTTCAAACCCAGATCCCGCTCAACCTTGCGTGCCTCCGCAAGTATCTCCGAGTATGTCTCATAAAAAGACGGAATGAGAATCTTCACCTCCCAGTTTAGACCCTCTCGAAAACGAATAGCTCGAACCTCCTGCTCCCTCACCAGATACTCTGCAAATCGGCTCAGCCTACCGAACTCTGCAGCGTATTCCTCCACAGACATGCTTCCCTGAATGAGACTCTCAAATTGTCTCCCCAAGTCAAGCCTGTCTATCCGGGCAAAAAACTTCTTCTTGAAAAGGTCCCTGAATACCTCCCAAGATTGTCCTGCGTCAACTAGAACCGGCTCATTCCTGAACCAGGTACGAGCGACGTCGAACAGTTGAAGTCCTACCGCCTCAACCTTCAGATCTTCAGAAAGACGGGACACCCTCATAAGACGCTCAATGTCCTCGAGCCAATCATCAGCATAGACGATGCCCTCCGTCCCTTTGAAAACCCTAGGCTCCAGTTTCTTGAAGTCCTGAATGTTGCCTGGCCGAAGCTGAGCAACTTGAGGAACAATCTGTTGCTGGATCGGAACTCCTCTCTCAACTACAGCACGAGCAAGCTGATGAGCACTCTCGATGCCCTGCCGTAGAACGTCGGTCTGCCTCTGATGTGCCTCTGACTGAGCCCTCTGTGCCTCGAGCATCTCACGAAACCGAGTAAACATCTGTGACGCCTCTGCTGGCACAGGAGGTGGAGGTGGAAGCCCCTCAGATACAGCTGGCACAGTCCTCTGAGTGGGTGGTGGACCTCCGAAAGCAGCTGACACTCCAATCACCGGAGAAGTGATTGGTGCAGGCCCTCGGGATGTCGCAGACCTCTCAGAAACTGCTCTCCCTTGCTGTGATCTAGTCTTAGGCGGCATCCCGAGACAAAGCGAAAGAAAGAATCAATATGGCACAAGATGTAAGATATTCAAGGAAAGAACAGTTTAAGGGATCAAGTATCAATGTCAAAGGAGAATAGTTGAATCAAAAGAATTTTCCTAGATGTGATTGAGTATCTCAGCCTATATCCTATATCCTATCGCAGGCTCGCAGTAGTACAACTAAGTTGTCGCACTACCACGACATCACATACTTGTGAAGCTAGACCTGCATGGGCCACCACCAAAAACGTGTCACGACCCGCACCCGGGGTAAGGGTACTAGTCGGAAACAACGCCCAGCCTACGCCGCAGAATCGGCGGTAGAACGCTGTCTAGAAAGTCTATCTAATATAATGAACCACCAAAAGATAGTGTACTCAATCACAGAACTAAGATAGAATGAACACGAATCAGATAAGAATAGAATAGTCACAATACAACTCATGAGTCTAAAATAATACATCAATGAGTCTGAAGAAAATACAGGAATAAGCTGGAGACAAATCCAATACAAAAGAATACTACAAAACTATAAAGCTACAACTCCAGGGTCAACTGTCTCAGTTGGGATAAGTCCCTCTTGAGCCAGGGTCTCAGAATCTAAACCCACAACATCCTGGGGTCCATAATAGGTAGGGTACTCCTCAGTGTCATCTGGAAAAATATATCCAGTCAGGAAAGGAGCAAAGTACAACCCTAACAACAGTTCTCAAACAATGATAAAAACTATGTAACAGTAAATAGCTGTGGATAAACAAGATGCATAAATAGAGACAAGAATGTAGAGACAATAAGGAAATACTGGAAAGAAATACAATAATGAACAACATGCTGATGGAACAAGAATACTAATGACTAAGTGTGTGAGTACTAGCTTTAACATGTGATCGGCTTGGGAACTTGCACAAGAGTATAATGGCCTGGTTAATCATACGTGCGGTGTATGATCAACACTCACAAGAAACAAGACATGCACAAGGAGGGTATGATCACATATCTACACTAAAATACTCCCCACCCCCGACTGGTATAATAGATCCAACCACGGTACGTTATGGCACGAGATTCCCCAAGAAGATAGCTAGTCTCCCCGGGAATCGGTGTCTGTACATGTACAAGATAACCAATGAAACAATACTTGCACCATATACACCATATACCAAGGAATAACATCTCATGACGAGATCCGGATATACCAATCCGTGTAACCATAGTGTCGAGAGAAATATGTAAATCTACACTAGATACAACGAACATAGAAGATATCATAAATGAGAAACTATCATAGAATGTACTCGCCTGAAGTCCAATGAACAGTCTCACAAATGTCTGACTCGGTGCCTAGAAGACCTAGATATGGAATACAACATTAAAACAAGATTCCGGAAAGATAACAAGTCAAACTAGACAACTTCTAGGCCAATAAGTCAATTCTAAGTTGAAAGTCAACTATGGTCAACTCTAAAGTTAACTAAAGTCAAACATGGTCAAACCTAGGTCAACCTTACAAATCATCTATAAAAATAATATAGGATAAACTACAACAATTTAGGAATCAAATAGATTCCAAAAGAATCTTACACAAAGTATATTAATAATACAAATAATATATATATCATAAATAATATATATGAAAACCAATATTCATACAATTAAAATACTATATTATAATAATTATTATACCTCACAAAACACATATATATATATATACATATATATATAACAATAATATATATAATATAAATAAAAACTGCCAAAGCGTCACTGAAAACAGGGAGTTAAAACAAAGATTTAAATAAAATAGCTTATAGTGACAGTCTTGACTGTCACTGAAAACTGTCGCAGAAAACTGAATAAATAACACACTGCTGATCGGATTTCTGACAGTTAGAAACTGACGCAGAAAAACCGTCGCGAAAACTCGCTGTGTTTTCCCGCCGCTGCATGGGTATTAATGACAGTGGCGGCTCTGTCATTAATACCCGCCGCCACTGCTACAGCGGCTGCTGCTGACCCGATCAAAATAATGACAGTTCAACTGTCATTAAAACCTACTGTCACTAAAACACAGGAAATATATATATAAATATATATATATAAATATATATAAATCAATATAAATAAATATATATATATATATATACATACATATATAAAACAATTAAATAGATATATATATACTTATATATATATACACATAAATTTGCACATTAAAATATTAATAATTACAAAACACAATGCACATATTAATGTACATAATTAACATGGCTAGAAACACAACTAAAATATTTACATTAATATCCAAATAATTACATAATAATTATAAATAATATAATTACACAATTAAACATACAATATATTTTACAGTTTATATTATTAACAAGTAGTACATATATATTTCCATGTAAGAAATCTATATATATTATATTGTACATAATATTAGCACACACAAAATATAGATCCATGCTACAATAATTACCATAATAAATACACAAAATAAATATATAATATTTATATATATTTACTAATTATGAAATAAGAATTGAACCACAATTAATTAGATCTATGCAAAAATACACACAATTGGAGAGTATCTCACCGTATCCCACTAGATCTAGGATACGCATGCGACACGAGTCCAATACACAACCAATTGCACCCCGAAGGACACAAACAAATCACAAATAATATTTATGAATAATTCAAAGTGTCAAAAGTAGATCTATGTGTCCGTGTCAAAATACGACATGTTCAAAGCCCCGTGTCGGAGGAAAACCCCCAAATGACACGTATCACCAAATAGTTGGGATACGAACCACAAGTATCCCAATATGGACACGACACTAGCTCCAAACACAAAGCTCATTGTCCAATTGATCTATAGGATCAATTGACACACACAACAAAATGTAAATTCGGAATTCCAACAAAATTGACACAAAAAGTGCCATAACTTTCTCCATGGGTCTCCTATGAACACAAAACAAAGTCCTATGGGTAGTACATACATATAGGTTGATTTTACATGATTAAATCTCAGATTTAGAAGCTATTTAAATGGGAAAATCTGAATTATATCTATTGGGAGATGGATTCCCAATGAAACTTCCAATTGAGATGAACTTGCTTCCAAATTGTAGATCCTTGCTCCTCTTTGTAGATCCTTACTTCCTTCTTCTAGATCCTTGCTTCCTCCTTCTCTAATGGTGAATTGGGAAGAATTTGGAATGAATTTGGTAGGGAATTGGATTGGGAATGGAGGGAATTTGGTAGTGGGAGAATTCTAGATCTAGATTTGGAATGAGATGAGAGGAGAGAGAAATTTCCCTCCCTCTTTAATAGGCCGGCCATAGCCCCTCCCCCAAGCAATTGTAAAATGTCCAATGTACCCCTTGGGGCCTCTCATGAAGAAATAATTAAGGAAGGAAGCTTCTAGTCTAATCATTTAATTAATTTAATCCATCTCCTTAACTATGGGCTTTCTAAATGGGCCAAGTCTAACTAATTAATTCATGTTGGTCCATGGGTCCAAACTAAACTAGTTGGGTCCACTAGAAATAAGTCCAAAATAATTTAATAATATCTAACAACAATTAAATAATATAACAAATAATTATTTACCATGCACAATATTTATTTAAATAGGAAATTACCAAAATACCCTTTCCTAGAAAATGTGGTAGTGACATATACACATGTGTGGAGTAAGGAAGTCATAAAAGTATTATTAATCTCAATGTTCTATCATCTAATATATCTTCACTGAGGATGGTTAATTTAAAGACGTTTAAGTTTTTTTTTTCATTCATATAATATTGCCCTTAGAATTATTCTCGATCTCTACCTTTTTTTATAAAGAGGCTTAAAACGATTTCTAAAAGGCGGCTCAAACATCTAAAATCTCTATCCGTACGTAATTAAAAATTAAAAAATAAATAAATTTTAACTAATGATTTAATTATTTAATTATAGTCAAAATCTCTACTATTATAGTGCGGCTTAGAACCGGCTCCAAATTGAGCCGTCTAATACGTATGTATATCATCAATCAATTAATTTAAATTTTAAAAAAATATCTACCACATGTGTTTTATTTTCTCACGTAGTTGAAAGAAAAAAAACCTAAATAAATAACAAATAATAAAATATATTTGAAATTTAAATTATATTTAAACTAACTATATGGTATTATCTAATTAAAACATATCAAAAATTCAAAAAACATATTTATAACAAATTATAATTAAAATATATTCAAATTATATTTAAAATATTTTAATATAATTTAAAATATAATTTATTTTTAATAATAATATAGTTTTTTCTATTTGTGCAACGCACGTGGACATGACTAGTCTTTAACTAATGTGGTTAAAGTGGGAGACATTCTCTCCGGCATGATGGGTTTTATCCCATGGACTAGTGGTATCTATAATAACTTTTTTAATAAAGCGTGCAATGCACGTGCACATTACTAGTATATCATAAAGTGACCCCTAAAAGTACATGCAACTCCTTATGTCATTTCTACTGGGTTAGGAACTAAGTTCTGGAGGATTCGAACCGTGTCCATCCCCACGAAAGCCCCCCATCGTAAACAACAGGCCACGACCCCACGGACATCATTATAATTAATTTTACATTTTGGAAATATATGATAGGAGTTAGTTTGTTGCGTGTGATTAATTGTGTTTCCAATTGTGTCCATTTTTTTATAAAAAAAGTCAATCATATTCCATCTCTTTATGTTTTGTCGGTTCATCTAATTTGTCTATAATATTTTTTATATAAAAGTATATATGTGTTGCACGTATTTTTTAATTCTTGAAAAAATAAACAATAGTCCATTACTACTTGAGAAGAACAAACAACAATTCTGTTATAACGTGGGTTACTAAAGGGTTGGATTTCTATTTTGTATTTTAGTCCCATATTGGTTAGATATTAGTATTACACCTTCATTGGGTTGTATAAATAAGGCCTTTGCCTCCCACTATGAGATTATACTAATAAGATATCTTCTCTCATATTTTCTTCTTCCTTCTTCTGCGTTTATTCTAACATGTTATCAGCACGAAGCTCTAACAAAAGGAAATAAGCGAGAGCATCTCAGTGAAGCCGCCATTTGCGGATTCTCTACTTCGGTAATAGGTATGGTTATTTATGTTTATTTTTTTCTGTATATGCATACCATAGGCGCAGCCTGATGTTGATGTTTATACATCTCTTGGCATACAGCTTGGGCAAAAAGAATATTTTTTATCCATTCATCTCACTTCTTTTAGTTAACTCTGATAGCACTCTGATGTTAATTGCATATAGATATCTCCGAGAGAACGCTGGAGTTATTCTTTATTTCTTCCTTTCTTTTGTATATGTTCATACACTAAAAGAAAAATGGCTTGTCTTGACAGTCGATTTATTAACGTATGCGCAAAATCGTCAAGTAAAGCCGTTATCTTGACGGTTTTAGACATGCGTCAAGAAAACACCTATTTTTGTGTTATTTTAGAAATTTTGACCAGAATACTTGACGATTTTAAAGGAACCATCAAGAAAATCTATTACATTTATTGACGGTCTGTTGATAACCATCAAGGAATGTCTGTACGAGAAAATTTTCGCGCACATTTTAGCTATCATTTTAGTAAAAAATGTACACTTTTTTTACTGTATTAGCTACGTTGATGGTTGCGTGAAACCAAGAAATTGTTCTTACCCCTATCCCTTTTAAGAGAAAACCCTCTAAGAGATTTTGTTATCCCGTATTTTTTTATTTCTCTCTCCTCCCTCTCCATTTCTCATCCCCCAGCCCTAATCTATTACTGGCGCTCCCTCCTTCTCTGAACCACTATAGCCTCCTCCTACCACACCATCCTGAGGGAGCTCACGGTAGAGCCATCCCATGCGCATCTCACCTGGCCGGCGCTGCTTACACGCCTGAATGGTACGCCCTACCGCTCAAGCTTCGGATCAAGCACCTTCCGCCTCGGATCCACCGCTCAAGCTTCGGATCCAGCATCTCTGACTTATTCCGGCCGCCATTGGTCCGACTCCACACCCTCGACACTCCTTTCTGGCAGACCCCGAGCCCCAATAGCTCCGAGCATCCCTCCCCTCTCCTTGCGGTGGAGGCTCGGTCCCTCTCCTCACCTCTCTGGCGGACCCTGAGCCCCAACAACCCCAAATATCTCTCCCTACTCCTTGCGGTGGAGGATCGGAGCGGCACTGTGGTCCATTTAATTGCTTCTCATTTTTCTATCTCTTTCTGTCTTTCTTCTGGATGTTTGAACGAATCCCAAATCCTCCCCAAATAATAGACATCCTAGCCCACCTCCCCAAACCCTAGAAACCCTATCCCGCCCCTACCCTCGAAAACCCTAGATCAACTCCTACCCCCACTCCCACTGCAAACTCGAAACAAGCCCCTCATCTTTATCGGCACCCACAACAACAACGACCGTGATGCCTCTGGCGGCGAGGAGGAGGCCAGCAGTTCCAACCGTCATCATTTTTCTTACCTTATTCTTGTGCTCTATTTGATAACATGAAGGCACGGCGGTCACCACCACCACATCCTATGTAGGGGAACCTCCTTCTTGCAATTAGGGTGAAGGGAGTTACGACGGTTGAAGCCTCATCTTGTGCTCCATTTGATTTATCAGGAAGAAAATTTAGTTTGTGGTTATCTGAGGGACATGGGTACGATCGTGCTCGGGATGGCGAGCATGAGCGAGTGGCATGGTATGTGTTTGTGGTAATTTCTCACCTAACCCTTGATTCAAAAAGATAAAGATGACTTATATATTCATATTTTAAGTGTATTGATTGTTAATATTTTATGGTTCTCTTCCTACAGCTGCTATGCCACATGATGCATAAGTGCAACCGACACAATGAGACATGCTTGGTGTTCGTCTGCTTTAATATTTCAATAAATGACATTGTGAATATACCATTCTCTATTCATGGTTAGGCTCAAAATTTATTTATATCGCATATGAGATAAGAGTCTATCATTTGTTCTCACTTTTTAGCTCTTGTCTATGGTTCAATTTTGAAAATTTACATGTAGCTATGATTACTATGGCTCCACTTTTGCAGCATTTGCACATGGTGGATCTAGCAGCGACGCATGTCCGACCTAGGTTTTTAATTTTCTTTTACTTCTTCAATTTTTTTTACCCTAGATCTGATGTCTGAAATTTTTGGTACAAACCTGACTGTATCAAGTCAAATTTGTATCAGATGTTTGGTCTTGTTTGAACTTTGAATCCAACAGGATTTAAACATGGGCAAATATGTTCCTCAAACATCTAATATATGTGAATCAAGTGTGATGTCCTGGCATGTAAATATCATCTTACACAAGGATATTGGACTCCCGAAGTCTTGTCTATGTAGTACAACATTGGGACCATCTTATCTAGTTTAACTTATGGCAATTTCATATAATCTTGCTTTCCCATTTTAATATTTAAATAACTTTAGTTTTCCTATAATTATATTCTATTTGGTATTTCTAATATGTGGTCAAAGTCTTAAAGAAGTATATACCATAATTAGGTGGAATTATTTATTTAGACTATATTCAAAGCTGAGGCTAAATGCGCTCACTCGTATATATTATCTGTGTGTATTGTAATCTATTATCACTTATCTACTTTAATATACTTAAGTTTTCATATGAGTATTTTTTAACAATTGATATATTCTATATTGTTGCTTCCAATTGGTCTTGAATAAGTAAACGAGCTAGATAACTATAATTGTTTATAAAGTTTATATTTAAATCGGAGGCTAAATGCTCTATCTGTACATACTAATACATTTAGAGCTTGTGATTTTAAATTTGATAGGTTGAAGAAATTTGATATTTTGGCAGAATGGAGAAAAAATATTTAAATTTTTGGACAACCAGTATGGTATGCCTTATTTCCTGTATCCTTATTCTTTATATTCAATAAATTATCAAAAATACTTTTTTGGGAACTTCAAGTTCGGTGGTATTGCATATCAGGCATTTTGTTCACAATAGTTTTGTTAGACATGGGCACCAATGGTGGTTATACTTTAGCAACAAAATTTGATGATACTTTAGCTACATAATAAAGTATACCTTCCTGGTTGTGGTTTCACGTTGTGGTTATACTTTAGCTACATAATAGAGGTACTAACAATTTTTTCTACACTTCTAATTTAATGATCTGTTAGATGAATCATGATCTATTTGTAGCTTTTCATAACTTGGATATACTTTATACTCAAAAATTAGATAATTGTTGGTTATATACTATATATCTGGGGTATTTTTATTTTATTATGAGTTATTTGATCATAAGTATAATATAAAATGTTCATTTTTTACTTACTATTCAAAAATGATGCACTCTATAACATAAGGCCCTATGTGCTATCAATATCCTTTCAATCTGTTTAACTTTTTATATATAAATTTGTTCAATTGTATTAGATTTCTGATCCTTTATTTAACTATAACTAATTTATAAACTTCTGATCTTTATTTGGATACGTATAATAATAATAAAAAATCTCGTTTGACCGAAATTAACGCTTTCAAGTACTATTAATATTAGGGAATTTGCTTTATAACATTATTCTAAGTATGTCAACATCATTGTCAGTAAGTTCTAGACTTATAAATATTAGTTATTGGGATCGATTCTGACTCATTTATAATTTTACTACTTATGATGATACATGTAAACTCCACATTCTTTATAGTTTTATAATGGACATTTGTGCATCCTTTCTTATAGACATGGGTACCCTACAACCCTAGTATTGTTAAGTGTTATTCTCAAGGAGATAACTCTAACTCATGTTTATTAATGAAAGATTGACTTTTTTTCCCAGTTTAAATATTGTGATCATGCAATTAATTGTTTGGTGTTGCTTTTGTTTATTTTAAATATCTTATTATCATTATTACTCTTCTTATTTGGTTCCTAATATGCTTCTACAACTTTATGAACTGTGAGCTTAGGTCAATGATGTTAGCTAGCAGACTGTGAGAATTTAACTACCATATTTAGTCAACAAACTATTTATTAATAATTTATCTAAACAACCATATTCATGGAGTGCAGTCAGTTCAGATCCTTAAAGGAGCAATTATTAAATGGACTCCTATGGTGCGTGGATTTGATTACAAAGTTTGTCCACCTTTTTAGTTACATACACAAAACTGCAAATTTTGTCCACCTTCCCATTCTTGTTATATATCTGCTTCTTTATTTTTCGTATAAAGCATGTGCTTTTCTTCTCAGAAATAATAGAAAAAACATAGTTTTGGAAAATCTACTACTGATGGCCATAAGCCGAACTGGTCCCTTCTTCTACTCAGCATAGCTCTAGAGTAGAGACTCGCATCTGATGAAGTTTGATGCATCATTGGTCCTGTTGGCAGTAGGATATTGGAGAAATGAATGACACATTCAACCAGTCCCAACTCGTCTTTCTGGTTAGTAATTAGCATAGTGGGTAATTTTGTGATGTCTATTGGTGATAACTTCTATAATAACATACATGTTTTTTTCTTAGAAAGAATTGGCTAGTGTTACTCCATGAGGATGAATACTCTCAAGAAAATAATGACAATATCTATCTATCACACCAACACATCCTCATGATACACCCAAGATACTCTCATGTTCATGATACTCTTGGTATCCCATTGTACACACAATATCCACACACATGTACACAACCAATACCAATTGGTGTTCAAGATACCAACCTATATACTCAACACACACACACACAAGCATATATGTGCACTCACACTCAAACATAAGTCACTTACTTCTTTGACACTAATACTTACACCTATAATGTTGTACACATACACTGGATACCGAATTTCAGTATCACACATTCCTGCACACACAGAATTGCATTGGCTATGTAGTCACTATTCTGCACACTGCACTGTTGCATGTGCTGCACATAAGGACAGATGCTTCATATTCATGAGCTGCATCTGCTGCTGCTACAAGATGCTGTAAAAAATTGTACTGTACTGCATGGTGCACATTACACATACCATATGACACATAGAAATACTCATGGGTACTTGATACTTACCTATATACTCTAGGATACACTAATGCTTATATCTATTTAAGTTACTACCTATATACTCTAGGTAATATCCAAACACAACCAACACCTACCTATAACCAACACTCATGATACTCATGGTATCCATGATATACCACAACAAAACTATGAATATATATGTATCTAATATGAACAAATAACATAATGAGATACCTAAATACATAAATATTTTATAATACTATTTACATAATATATTAACATTCAATAGTATAGAGTATATCTAATTAGACACATATACAGAAAAACATATGAATATCAATATCTAATCATGCGTATCACGATGTATCATAACACAACACTAGGTATCCTATTTAGGACACAAGGACCCAAAACTCACCTTAATTTGGACACAAAAATTCTTTGAGCCTAACACAGGAACTCGGGTCATGGGATTTGATTTTCTTTCTAGAATCTTGTAACTTTGAGCCTAACGCAGTAGCAATTTACTTAAGATATGGCATATCTCCATAGAATATTTTTGGACCTTCATAACCATTAGTCAAGTTAGTAAAACTGTTGTCAAATCCCAGACCTCTTGTATGTGTTATTACTCTATGGTGTTGTATGATTCACCACTTGTCTGATTTTACTATGACACATCCATTTATTTTACTATGCTATGGCATATCTCCATTTAAGAGATGGCATATTTCCATCAGTCTAGCAGGACACTTAAGATATGGCATATCTCCATTTATTTTACTAATGAGCTAATTTGCATATTGTAGTATGAAGATCAGTCAGTTACTCAAAAAGTACGTGCATGACTTAATGGAATAGAACCAGGAGGGCATGTCCTAACGTGTCAAATAGGCCATTTCTCTATTGTTGTTTGTGCATCTTGAGGTATATTTTTTTATTTTATTTTTGCTACCTAAAGAGGTGATTCCTTATGTATTGCTACCTAAAGTCTATTTGACGGGTTTATTTTGGATGGGTTATGATGCCTTTATTTGAGAATTGGAGGTATGATACATTGGGTTTCATCTGTGTATTTATTGGATAATGTTGTTATTACTACCTTTATTTGAGAGCTGGAGGCATAGTAAAATATATATTTCTCTATTGTTGTGGTGGTGAATGCTTGAGCCATGTTTTTCAATTTTTTTCTGCCTAAAAAGGTGATTCATGTATTTGGATTTTATCCCCTATATACTGCTACCTATGGCATATTTGACATGTTCATTTTGGATGGTTATGCTGCCTTCATTTGATAATTGGAGATATGACACATTGGTTTTTATTTGTGCCTTTATTTGATAATGTTGTTGCTATTGCTACCTTTATTGGATAATGTGATACATGCTAACTGATACTCATATCTAGACACTCAAGTATAGCTGATACTTACAATAGTTCCCATATTTCTGTACACAACAGTTCAGCATATGCAGCTAAATGCATAGTTGCAGCAGCTGCTGCTGTTCTTCTCCCAGATTGCATAAACTGTAAATGTTGTTACAAATGTTGTTGCAAATGCTGCAAACTGCAGCAGTATCTCTTATTTCTGCACAATATTCTACATATATCCTAAAACCTATATTAAGACATATTTCATGATAAAGATGAGTTATTTGTTCTGTGTTTTGTTCATGATATTTTAACCATGATTTGGCAATCATAAAGTAAATTGGTAGCATAGTGTATATGTTTGTTGCATTTGTCTCCTGAAGCTAGGTTCATTTAATCTTCTTGAGAATCCTATGTTATCATTCTGGATATGTCAAATTGATAACACATATTTCTGTTTCACATGCATGTATTAAGGACACTTGCATTGCCATTACTATTTTTCTCAGAATATAGTTTACTTCTATATGTATAGTTATATGTCTATCACCTTATGATAGGATCACATCTTTTTTATCTACAGGTATAAAAGGAAAATATACTCACAGAGGCAGAGGAGAATTCTTAAGCAGAAGTTGAAGGTCCCTCGGGCATTGAATTAGATATTTTGTTATATACTTAGGCAATGTGTCATGTATTTTGGTTTACTTATATATATACTTTGGTTATTTGGATGTGGTTGGATGTTTGTGGTATACGAACACATATTTATTAATATAAAATTTATGTATTATACTTCTTTCATGTTTGTGATATTCTGGATTATATTGATATTATGTGTGTTCGATATATAATATATAATTATAAACATAATTTTTGTTATATAAAAAGTAACTTCTCTTGACGGTTATAAAACGTCAATAAATATCTATAATTTGCTACAAAACATCATTTCATGACGGTTTTTGAACATCAAAAAATATTTTTCTTGACGGTTTTTTTCCGTCAAGAAATGGTTTTCTTGACGGTTATTACCCGCCATCTAGGCCACAATCAAGAAAATTTGTTATCTATCTTGACGATTTTTTGTTATATTTTTTTAAGCTAAAAAATGTCAAGAAATATGTATTACTTGACGGTTTAAAACCGTCAAGATAAGAAAACCAGAAACCATCAAAAAAAATATAGGGCTTTTCTTGATTGTGGCCTAGATAACGGATCCAAAACCATCAAGAAAACCCTTTCGTGATGGGGAAAACCATCAAGAAAAGCCATTTTTCTTATAGTGATACATTCAGATCAAAACCATCAGAGATCTGATGACCATGAACATGAATTGTTTTGTCTATATATATAAGACTTCTGGAACATCGTTGTTCGAAGCATACCATATATGGTATTTTTTTAAAGACTTCTTGAATATAATCATTCTTTGAATCATACCATGAACATCTAGTGTTTGGTATTTACCTACGACTTCTGGAACATCATTGTTCGAAACATACCATGAACAAGATTTGTTTGGTATAAATAGACTTTTAAACATCATTGTTTGAAGTATACACCAAGAACATGAATTGTTTGGTGATTTACCAAGTTCTTATGTTAACTTGTTATTATTGATCTTATACAATAATATATTGAGCCTCACAAAGCATGATTTCAAGTCTCTAAACTTAGAAGGCCAGAATTTTCTCAATTGGAGATTGGATGCTGAATTGCACCTTCAAGCCAAAAGCTTAGGTGATGCAATTATGGCTGATAAGCCAATATCTACACAAAATAAAGCGAAGGCTTTAATTTTCCTAAGACATCAAATTCATGATGATCTCAAGGCTGAGTACTTAATAGTCAAGGACCTCTAAGTGTCACGCCACAGTCCCAAAATACGTAGGACTAGGAACACGTAAGCATGCCAGCCGCATGTATATGAAAACTCTAATATATGGAAACCATAACACACGTACGCTGTAATATGAATAACAATTTACAAGTGGTATATAATTATCAAAAGTCATAGGCATAATCTAAATCTCATCCACAGAAAACATAAATAAATAAATAACCAATATCTATACAACTAGATCTAAAGATGACAGTCGGAAGGAAACAAATCCACTGCCGAACTAGAATATAAAAGCAAACACAATATAAATACATCAACTAACAACCACGAGACTCGAAGAGAAGACCTCCTCGAAATATAAGTAACCAGTCCGGATCTGCGCTCTTACGAATACTCATGAACATCTACACCTGCAAAGGGACCAGGTCCTTAGAGGGACACAACAAGATACATAGAAGCATGCTAATAAAGTACTGAAATAAACATCCAATGTGTCACCTAACCGTCTATGTGAATGCAGTTTAAGAACAACTTTCCCAACGCGTGGGCTATCTGGCTAAAATAGGGTTGGCATGATTCTCTTAGAGATTCAGGGGCCTACAAAGCATGTCGTCTTTTGAACGGCAGAGGCCACCTAATAATATATAATATATAGTGGTCATCATGACTGCGCATCTCCGGCGGAGCGTACGGGTTACACAAGGAAAGTGCAACGGAGCCCACACGCCTTACTTGTTGTTCTCCCCACCCCATACTCTAAGCATGTCATATCCATAACACGATAATACCTCTAATAACTACCAGGTCTACTAGCATGCAAAGTTTCTATCGGCAGTTATCCCTAACGTACGTCCCATACGTACAGGAGGCCAAACCCTGCACGCAAGTCCGTGATCTAAATGAGACTCACACTCATGTAAGAAATGTGTCACGGCCAATGAAGATGCATGAGACTCACACCGTCGTTTGCACCCAAGTTTCCTTGGACGGTACAGTTTATATATAGCAGTTAAAATATATGAACTAAATGATGAAAATAAAGATGCATACAACATATGGAATATGAATAACAGTACAATGGCAAGGTATACTTGCCTAGCAAAAAAGTTGCGTAGTACCAATAACCTGCTCCAAAAGTCGCACAGAACAATCCAATAGATCCTATATACATATAATATAACACAATACAACATCAGTCATTACCCTAGCACATACACAACCATATTTACACTGGACTCAGAGGGTACACTAGGGGTGATACTGGTCATCTAACAGGGTCAAATGCGCGTCTAATTACGCGGGTGTCGCGTCTGTAATTGTTGTACAAAATTAGACAGTCAAAATAATATGGGTCTCGCCAGTACATCATTGTACATAAGGCAGTCTTCTCACAGTCATTCTGGTCCCATGGTCAAAGCAATTACGGAATATCCATAATTAACACTAGGGTCTCATAGTACATATATACATATATATAGTCCTAATTATTATTTAGCATTTACTTAATTATACAATACATATATATATACCAAATTGAATAATATATGCATACGCGTACGTATACGTATACGAGTTGGTTTTACCGACTCAGGGTCTGATGTCAACTAACTATGGTAATGCAATACTAATATCCTACTGGCATACACACAAGCACACATAAAAAAGAGAGAACATAGACAGGTTCGAACCTCGGGGTGTGCGCATGGGGACGACGATGACGACGATGAGGTTGACGACGATGATGACGAGGACGACGACGGTGATAATGATTGGGTTAAGGATTAGGGTGATGATTAGGTTAAGATGATAAGGGAAATGATGATGAGGGGATGAAGGTTATGATGTGGATGATGATAGGGATGATGATGGGGGTTATATTGATGATGGATAATATAATAGTGATGATGTTTATAATGGAGATGATGATGATGTACAATGGTGATGATAAGGTGATTGCTGCTCCGGCCAGGGGGAGGTCCAACTAGGAGGGGGAGGAGGACAGGGAATAGGGAGAAGGTGGTGGTCGTGTTAATGGAAGGTGGTGATGAGGATGGTGAGGGTCATGATGGAAGGTTGCTTTCGAGGGATGATGGCCGAAAAAGAGAAAAAGTCGGAAAGGAGTTGCTGCTTGCGGAGGAGGTCAAGGAGCAGAGGAGAAAGTCGGGTGTTCAGGCGACGGAGAAGGCCGGGGTTCGATCGGGGAGAAGGCTCAGGTGCAGTCGGGGTCGGGGTTGAGTGCAGGCTGCTAAGCATGGATGAACGAAATTCGGCAGAGGTCAGGAAAGGAAGAAGATGAAGAGGATGGTCGAGGTCGAAGATGGGAGGAGCTCGACGGTCGTGCAGGTGGTGGTGCTATTAACGGTGGAGGTAGAGGTGGAGATGGAAGAGGGTGGTGCGGTAAAGTCCTGGCGGAGGAGGAGGACAGGTCGAGGCTGCTGCTGTTCGTCGAGGAGAGAACGACGGAGAAGATCGAGCTCCGACGTTAATAGCAGCGGGGAAGAGGAGGTGTCGAGGGGAACTGTGGTGCGACGCTGCCGGGGTCTCGCGGGGATGACCGAGATCCGGCAGAGGTCGGGGGAAGGTCGATGGAGGTTGGTGTTAATGGTGGTGGTGTAGGGAGTAGAGTAGGCCATGAGGGAGAGGTCTGGCGGCTGAGATAGAAGTCCGGCGAGGTGGTCGAGTGCTGGTGGCGACGGGACTGCTCCGGCGAGGCTCCGGCCGTCTCTGCGCAGGGAAGGGGAGGTGAAAGATGAACAGGGAAAGGGGATGGGTGTAGTCGGCTAGGTGTTGGTTTAGGTATTGGAAAAATTAAGAAAAGGAAATAAAAAGTTTTATATATATATATATATATATATATATATATATATATATATATATATATGTAGAATTTGGGTTTGGGGTTGACCTAGGTAGGTGGGCTTGGTCAACATCCTCTTGGGATTGGGCCTTGGCTTTACATGAGGATGTTTGGAGGGCTAAAATTTGCATTGTTTAAAATGCAAGACTAGGTTTAAATGAGGGGGCGATGTTGTGTGTTGCACATTCCGAAAATTATGAGAAAATTCATATAAAGGGAAAATTAGATTTCTTCATGTGTCATGTCCAATGGTGTGGACACCTCAATGCACTTTTGCATGAAAGCACTCAACAATTAGAAAATTGCACAAAGATAAAATTTGGGTTAAATTAATTAAAATTAATGCACAAGGTGTTCTTGGATTAATTAGAAGTACATGAGGCTAAAATTAGGTGGGACACAAGTGTCATGGACATAGAGGACTCGGAATAGAATATTATCATAAATTGGGTTGCACAAAATGGGTCAAGATTGTGTCTCCAATTTTGATTGGAACGCACAAGGACACAAAGTCAAATTAATTTAGAATTAAATATAAACGTCTGCGATGAATATTGTGCGACTAAAATATAGCACAAGAGCGCATGATTATAAGTTACACAAATGTCAGAATAGAAGGCGGGCATGTCTAGGACAAGGATGTGATATTTGTAGAAAGGCAATGGCTAGTGTAGTGCTCCAATTATCGAAGCAACGGTAAGGTACACTAAGTGACATAAATACTGCAAAATTAAATAAAATACCATGTTCTATATCCAATTGGATACAAACTAGCCCTAGTTTCTCTATCTATGCCAAGTAGGCCTAATTTTGGACGAGGGGGTTTACAATCTACCCAACTTAAAACAATTTTGTCCTTAAAATTAAAATAAGGCATAATTTGTTAATTCCTTCACATTCGTATATAAGGCAAGTCAATCGCAATCTCTTACAAAAATTTTAAATAACAAACTCTTTTCAATTTCATCGCAATCACTTTAAATTTAAAATAACCACTATTAAAATCAAAATTTAAAATATTGTAATCTCTTCTCAATTTTTTAAATCATCAACATCCAAATTTAAGTCAATCCATACAACATCTTCAAGATTTAAATAACGCATATCAAATTTTATATCACAATCTTCAACTATCATAATCTCCTTTAGAAAACAATTCTAATCAAATATTATTCCTATCTTTAACTTATGAATTTTTTTTCTTTTTTTTACTCTTCAAATTTAAACTCAATTTTTGTCCTCAATGTTTCGAATAGGTGATCCAACAATCAAACGTTAACTTTTAATTCAATCATCAAATTTGGAATTCAATCTGTCCATGTTCATGTTTATGTTCATGTTTAGAGTTCTATTTATTTTTTTCAAGATTTAAATCGATGATTCTACCTTCAATATTTAAAATTTAAATCATGTGCTCAAGGTATAAATATTTGTTCCGAAATATCAAAATTTCAAAATTCATTAATATAAAACCTCAATTTTTTAAACCATATTAATTAATTATTTAATTAATTTATAGCATTTATTAGCTAATTAGAAGTAATAGAATTTATTTAATTTTTATTTCTTGGTGATTGTGCAATAGAGGATTTGTGGAGCAATTATAAATTTTTCTTAATTATTTACTTGTAGGAGACCCTGTGGACAGTTGGTAGATTAATTGTATGCACTAATATAATTTCTAAAATTTTCTATATATATATATATATATAGTTTATTATAGTAATAATAAATAGAAAAAGAAAAGAAAAAGAATAAAGAAATAGAATAAGAAAAAAAAGAAAAAAAAGAAAAAGAAAATAAAAGATGATAAAAACCTAATCTAACCTCTAACGAACCCACAGCAGCAGCAGTAATAAGCCTACCCCCCCCCCCCCCCCCGCGCGCTGTGCAGACCCCCCCCCCCCCCGTGCGACCTGTTTCCATATCCGCTCCCCTCTCTCTGCTCTCTCTCCCTATATATATCATATATAGATTAACCCTAACCCTAGCCGTGCCCCTCCAGTGATCGCTTGGACCCACGACGCCGACCGCAAGCCACCGCGAGATCGCTGGAGAACCGTCGGCCGGCCGCAGCAGCGTCATCCGCGCGCAAACGTTGCCCAGAAGTTACAGCAACGAACCCCTCTTCCCACGCCATTTTCTGTCGCATCGCTCGACCAAACTCGACCACATCTTCGTCGGTATGATCCTCAACTATCCTTCTCTAAATCCCGTAGATTAGTTTCCATCGTACAGTGCGCAAAATTAGGTAAAATTCGATGCCAACTTTAGAAAAAATAATGACTTTTACGCTGCAGAAATCTGCTGCGATGACCCATGTTCAGGGACTCGTATCTCCCACCACAGAGATTCGAATTTAGATTTTCTTCTTGCAATGTGAAGACCACCTAACATAGATTATTTTTTGTTAATTATATTATTTTATTTGATGTTGTATGCAGAAATAAATTAGGTTAAAAATTCAGAAAAACCTATTTTTTCAACCTTCCAAATTTGTGATACGGAGCACGTCCCGCCAAACGGGACGTTCCATCGTGTACCAAGTGTACCAAAAGGTGCGCACGGTATACCCAGACGTGTGGGATTTCACAAAAACTGATTCGAACGCGTGTGCGCGTCAGAATCAACCCGTATCCGCGACAAGTCCCCGTATCGCAACTTTTACAAAATACCGCGCCATTTAGTGTACGCTAGTCAGAACGCGACAAAACTTGGACCATTGGATTCATGGTATCGTGCAGGTCCTCTGACCCAAGTTTTACGTAATACTGAGACAGTTGACCAAGTCGCCTATTGGCGGGCCCCACGGTTGATTTTTTGGGCGAATTTGTGTGCGACTCACCGGAATCCAAAATTGGATGTACCGTTGAGTTCGTATTGACGTTTAGAATTAGTTTAACATATAATTTATCCCATTTAGAGACCTTTACCCCTGGCACATTTTTGGTGCAAAGTGGGCCACATGTGGACCCCACTTTGACCTAAAATTACCGTTTTGCCCGTGTGTCCAAATTGGACGAAAGGATATTATTTTTTAGCTATTTTGCTTATTCTGGGAACATTGGTGATATTTATTTCAGCATTCAGAGATGTTCATTCTGAGGCCGTAGTTTCTGATCATGTGTGCTTGACTCATGGACGTTACACCTTGCAGCTTTCTTACCAGGCAAGATACCTTGTCAAATTGCTTACAGTACTTTGCATACTTATTATATTTCTGTATATTCATTATATTTCTGTATAATCATTACATGTGTAGTTTTTTTCAGTCATTATTATATATTAGATATGTTGACACACATGACACTTAGTATCATGAGAGGATAATCAGTAGGCGTATGGGCTTTAACCACTCTAGTAAACCGTAGTATATAGCTCGCACTATAGGCGTATATCGCGCTGGTCGCTACCCCCGAGGTATGTCGATTTCTATAGAGTCGCGCTGGCCGCTACCCCCGAGGTATGGCGATTTCTAATGTCCCCTGATGGGTGTGTGAACTGTGAGGCTTAGATCGAGTAGCCTACCCTTGCCCATACGTTGAAAAGTTATCCTCATTTGCATTCATATAGATTATCTTGTACAGCGTACTTATATATTTTTAAACATTATGCATGTTTACTGTATTCAAATTGGCATGCTTCTATGTATCTTGTTACATCTCTCTGAGGACATGGTCCCTTTCCAGGTGTAGATGTTCATGACTTTTCGCAGGAGCACGGATCAGGACTTACCACTTATCTCTTCCAAGGAGGTCTTACCTTCTGAGCATCAGTGATTATCTCTAGCGAGGGATCCCTTCGCTGATACCTTTATATCATTATCTCATTTATAATAGAGATTTACCCTTCTCCCTCGTTTTAATATTGATATAGTCATTGGTAGTGGATTTGTCTCCACCCGACTATCATTTATGGATTATTCAGACTCTTTATTCTAGTTTAGTTATTTACTTTCTGTGACTTATTGTGTGGATGAGATTAGTATACCTGTGACTTATGACACAATATTTATACCACATGTGAGTTATATTCATATTACAGCGTACGTATGTATTATGGTATCCATATATTGGAGTTGCCATATACATACGGCTGGCATGCTTACGTGTTTCTAGTCCTACCTATTTTAGGACTGAGGCATGACATATTTTTGTGGTGGCCCATGCAGGTCGAGAGCATATTGTCTCGGTTACGTTACTGTACCGAGCAAGCCTGCGCATAAGATTAGAATATAGGATCTCATCCACTCATTTATCACCTTCCTTGATTTTATTTCGCATTCTCATTTGATTGCTTGTATTACATCTTGCTTGATCCCTTCTCAACGTCAATCTCCTCTCGTGCTTGATAGGGGTTAGGAAGATGACTTGTACTAGGTATATACACTCTAGTATTCAATAACACTATCAGTTAAATTATTATAAGTTGGATAGTATGCCTCATAACCTAGTAACACATAGTCTTGTTGACTCATTAATGAAGTATAATTGAATGACACCAACTATA
Source organism: Iris macrosiphon (assembly GCA_036927795.1). Taxonomy (NCBI): domain Eukaryota; kingdom Viridiplantae; phylum Streptophyta; class Magnoliopsida; order Asparagales; family Iridaceae; genus Iris; species Iris macrosiphon. The sequence continues at coordinate 36,356,942 of JAYESA010000007.1, forward strand.
GACTTGTATAAAAAGATAGTGTTTACCCAGACTGTAGAACTTAGAGGCCCATACACCCATTTAGTTGACTTTAGACTTAGACAAGAAATTAGTATGGCAACTGTAAAGGCATAACACCGGTCTTCTTGGTGAACTTAAATTATTATGTACCTTCCTACATCATAATCAAGCGTACTCATATTTTTACTACCTCGACTTATGCTGTTATTATAGCCTAGTTTTGCAAGCTTATTCTTTTATTAAGCTTGTTCATGACATATGTATTATTGGGGGCCCACACTAATACATTGTCTAAATCAGAATCGGTGCATTATGGTCTGATCAACCCTAGTGCGCTTGGTTCGATCATTGTATCACTACTTTATGTGGATTGAGATATAGTTGACTCAACTTGTTAGACAAATATACTTGCCCTCTAGACTGGTCAGGACATATCATGTCAGGTACATAACTGTTCTGATGTGAATATGTGAATAGAAATTTACCCAAAATAAGATTTTAATCCACAACTGCATTGGCAACTCCATTTTGAATTCTCTAATCCCTTTGAATCCTGTACTTGTATCCTATCATCTCCTCCTTAAAAAATTTTATTGTTGTTTTTCGTCTTACCCTATTTCGGAAAGACGAACGTTCGTGCTTAGTATAAGTTTGATACACGAATAGTACTAGATATACCCCCATAGGCCAGGCACTCATGATGACAAATAAGAAGCACAGGCACAGGAAGTCGTAGATATAGGTACGACCTTAGTTATATGTTTTATTTCATACTCATGACCCCATTGTGACACGAGATCTTAGGTGCAAAATAGAAGTAGAATTATATATAAGGTAGTTTAGCAGATATGAGGATGTATGGATATCCTACCCAGATGGCATACATGCAATGCTAATAAATGTCACGCGTAGCAGTAGTAGTATTCTCTTTCTATCACCATCTCGCCCTCTTGGGTGGCTCATCTTCTCATCCATCTCCATTCCTTATCTCGTGCTTAACTCTTCCTATCATAGTCGTATCCTTTCATGCCATTATGAATTATTGGTTTACTTCGACTCCACCCTTATTTTTGTTAGTTAAAAACATAAATGGTTTAGTAAATGATTAATAACTAAAAGATGAGTACATAATGATAACCCTTATGTATATGCACTATAGCAATATCTGTATTCTTTTATTAATTTAACCCTTAAGTAGCATTATTTAGCCCAATAGGAATCTGTTAGATTGTTTGAAATAGATCATACTCCTAATAGTTTTATAAAGTTAGTCAAGACCTTAATTATTACCCTAAAACCTAGACTAAATCAAGGAAGAGTTGAAGGCACTTGTTACGAACTGACAATAATGACAAATCGCTAGCAAAGTAGCGACAGCTGCAGCTAGACCGTTGTAGTAGAGTAGTGGAAGTACTTGCATACATATTGGTCAGGTGTCATGGCAGTATTAGACTACGATACTTGACGGTTACAAAGAAAAATCATGGTTGTGAGATTCAAGACAAGTACCCAAAGATTCTCAACCCAATACATATATTTATCTTACAACCTAGACAATAGCCTCAAAAGACTGTGACTACTAATAGAGCTCATGTAAGTTGGGTAGTGTAGATGAGTTAGAAATAGAATAATATATGCACAATAAATAAGGAAGTGTTAGAATAGCAGACCATGACTTTAGGAAGCACTGCTAGATAGCAACGTAATGTAATAGCTATAGTGAATATGGGTTAGTATCAATTTCGAGGACAAATTTTTTGTAAGTTGGATAGAATATAAAACCCTAAATTTTTAAACCGTATTAATTATTTAATTAATTATTTAATTGATTTATAGCATTTATTAGCTAATTAGAAGTAATAGAATTTATTTAATTTTTATTTCTTGATGATTATGCAATAGAGGATTTGTGGTACAATTATAAATTTTTCTTAATTATTTACATGTAGGAGACCCTGTGAACAGTTGGTAGATTAATGGTATGCAATAATATAATTTCTAAAATTATATATATATATATTTTATTATAGTAATAAGAAATAGAAAAAGAAAAGAAATAGAATAAAGAAATAGAATAAGAAAAAGAAAAAAGAAAAAGAAAAAGAAAAAGAAAAAAAGAGATGATAAAAACTTAAGCTAACCTCTAACGTACCCATAGCAGCAACAGTAATAATCCCATCCCCCCCCCGCGCTGTGCAGACCCCCCCCCCCCCCCCGTGCAACCCGTTTCCATATCCGCTCCCCTCTCTCTGCTATCTCTCCCTATATATATCATATATAGATTAACCCTAACCCTAGTCGTGCCCCTAGTGCGACCGCCTGGACCCACGATGCCGACCGCCAGCCATCGCGAGATCGCCGGAGAACCACCGGCCGGCCGCAGCAGCGTCATCCGCGCGCAAACGCTGCGTAGAAGTTACAGCAACGAACCCCTCTTCCCAAGCCATTTTTTGTCGCATCGCTCGACCAAACTCGACTCCGTCTTCACCAGTATAATCCTCACCTATCCTTCTCTAAATTTCGTAGATTAGTTTCCATCGTACAACACGCAAAACTAGGTAAAATTTGATGCCAACTTTAGGAAAAACTACGACTTTTACGCTGCAGAAATCTGCTGCGATGACCCATGTTCAGGGACTCGTATCTCCCACCACAGAGATCCGAATTTAGATTTTCTTCTTGCTATGTGAAGACCACCTAACCTAGATTATTCTCTGTCAATTACATTATTTTATTTGATGCTGTATGCAAAAATAAATTAGGTTAAAAATTCAGAAAAAAACTATTTTTCCAACCTTTCAAATTTGTGATACGGAGCGCGCCCCGCCAAACGGGACCGCCCCATCGTGTAACAAGTATACCAAAAGGTGCGCATGGTATACCCATACGTGTGAAATTTTGCGAAAACTGATTCGGACGCGTGTGCGCGTCAGAATCAACCCGTATCCGCGACAAGTCCCCTTGTCGCAACTTTTGCAAAATACCGCATCATTTAGTGTACGCTCGTCAGAACGCGACGAAACTTGTGCCATTGGATTCATGGTATTATGCTAGTCCTGTGACCCAAGTTTCACACGATTCTGAGATAGTTGACCAAGTCGCCTATTGGCGGGCCCTACGGTTGACTTTTTGGGCGAATTTGTGTACGACTCATCGGAATCCAAAATTGGACGTACCGTTGAGTTCGTATTAACGTTTAGAATTGGTTTGATCTATAATTTGTCCTATTTAGAGACCTTTACCCCTGGCATGCTTTTCGGTGCAAAGTGGGCCACATGTGGACCCTACTTTGACCCAAAATTACCGTTTTGCCCCAGTGTCTAAATTGGACGAAAGGGTAGTATTTTCTAGCTATCTCGCTTATTCTTTGAACATTGATGATATTTATTTCAGCATCCGGAGACGTTCATTCTGAGGTCGTAGTTTCTGATCATGTGTGCTTGACTCATGGACGTTACACCTTGCAGTTTTCTTACCAGGCAAGATATCTTGCCAAATTACTTACAGTACTTTACATGCTTATTATATTTTTGTATATTCATTGTATTTCTATATATTCATTGCATGTGTAGTTTCTTTCAGTCATTATTATATATTAGATATGTTGACACATATGACACTTAGTATCATGAGAGGACAATCAGTAGGCGTATGGGCTTTAACCACTCTGGTAAACCATAGTATATAGCTCGCACTACGGGCGTGTGTCTCGCTGGTCGCTACCCCTGAGGTATGTCGATTTCTGTAGAGTCGCGCTGGTCGCTACCCCCGAGGTATGACGATTTCTGATGTCCCCTGATGGGTGTGTGAACTGTGAGGCTTAGATCGAGTAGCCTACCCTTGCCCATACGTCGAAAAGTTATCCTTATTTGTATTCATATAGATTGTCTTGTACAGTGTACTTATATATTTTCAAACATTATGCATGTTTACTGTATTCAAATTGGCATGCTTCTATGTATCTTATTACGTCCCTCTGAGGACCTGGTCCCTTTCCAGGTGTAGATGTTCATGACTTTTCGTAGGAGCACGGATCAGGACTTACCACTTATCTCTTCCGAGGAGGTCTTACCTTCTGAGCATCAGTGATTATCTCTAGCGAGGGATCCCTTCGCTGATACCTTTATATCATCATCTCATTTATAATAGAGATTTACCCTTCTCCCTCGTTTTAGTATTGATATAGTCATTGGTAGTGGATTTGTCTCCACCCGACTATCATTTATGGATTATTCAGACTCTTTATTCTAGTTCAGTTATTTACTTTCTGTGACTTATTGTGTGGATAAGATTAGTATACCTGTGACTTGTGACACTATATTTATACCACATGTGATTTATATTTATATTACAGCGTACGTGTGTATTATGGTATACATATATTAGAGTTGCCATATACATACGGCTAGCATGCTTACGTATTCCTAGTCCTACGTATTTTGGGACTAGGGCGTGATAATTAAATACTCATCATCTAACTTCTTCGTCTAAAATTCTCCACATTTAAAATGACTTAATCTCACAATCTAATCTTACTTGATCATAATCTAAAAGTAATTGTCCTCAAGTTAACAATGCAACTTCTACCCAACTTAGAATTTATCCATCTATCATATAAGTCTATACATTTAAGAAAGATATTCCTCAAATTGTTTAATCATGTTATTCAATCCTCAAAACTTTAACACCAAATATATCACATATGATATGCCCTTAATTACAAAAGATAGTCACCAAATAATACGGTTGGCCTATGGGGTACATCTAGTACTATCTGTATATCAATCTTATACCAAGCACGAGGTTCATCTTTCCAAAATAGGGGAAGACGGAGAGTAATAATAAAGAATTCAAGGTGGATGTAATAGAATACAAGTATGGGGATCAAGGCATTTAAGGAATTCAAATGGGAATTGTCAAGGCAGTTGTGGGTTAAAATCCTATTTTGGTAAATTCCTATTCACATGCTCGTATCAGTACAGTTATGTAACTGATACGATATTCTCAGACATGTCTAGAGGGCAAGTACATTCGTCTAAGAAGCTAAGTAAATTTTATCTCAATCCACATAAGTAGTCATACGAAGAGCGAACCAAGCGCACTATGGTTGATCAGACCGTAATACACTGATTCTGAAATGTATTAGTATGTATACCCAATAATACATATGTCATAAACAAGCTCGATAAAAGAATAAGCTTGCAAAACTAGGCTATAATAGCGGCATAAGTCAAGGTAGTACAAAAAATATAAATACGCTGGATTATGATAAAAAAAGGTACATAATAATTTAAGTTCACAAAGAAGATAAGACTCTACAGTCTCTACAGTTGTCATACTAACTCCTTGTCTAAGTTGCTAGTCGACAAAATAGGGTATGGGCCTCTAAATTTTACAGTCTGGATAAATACTATCGTCTTATGCTAGCATATAGTTGGTGTCATTCAATTATCCTTCATTAATGGGTCAAAAAGGACTATACGTTACTAGGTTGTGAGGCATACTACCCAATTTAAAAGAATTAAACTAATACTATAACTATCTTGAGGGGATCCTACAAAATAATATTATTCTTGTAAATAAAGCAGAAACTCTTATTGGGATTTACGAGAAAAATATCTTGGTACTTATTAGGGTATCCTATTTCGTTTTATAGGCAATGGTCATCTTAAGTCATAATCATAGTGCTTATAAAACAAAGGTGTCAATATTAGGAATGAAAAGGTTACTGGCTCTCGAGTGAAAAGACATAACTTGTATCGAGGTGGGGGTATAAATTACGTGATTTAAAACAAAGAATAATCAAATCACAATCTAAAGGAACAACTCAAACTATCAATTTTTAACTACAAAGCACAAAAATTTCAAACTTCAAGAATTACAACTATAATGCTAGCATAAAATAAAATCACTTGGCCTACAATCATAAGAGTTAGGTGGCACGACTTGAAGAGATAAAGAAAAGAAATTTAGTCGTCGCACAAATGGCGAGTGCTAAGGTTTCAAAGGAACAAGATATGAAATTAAAAATAGAAAGTCGCTTGATAATGTTATGGTTTCTTGAGGGAAGGTGGGGTGCTAATCTCTGTATTCGAGGTTTGATCGAGGAAAATATTATATTCATTCCTCTTGGTTTCCTAGGGTACTGTCTGCTAATATCAAGACAAGAAACTAAGTATATAGTTCTATAATACTATCTTACTATAAAAGTTAGGTTTGGTCCTAATATTCAGCCTTGGATTTCTATTGGTTCCTCAATGCTAGGGTCAAACAATATGGTTAAATTTCTAGCTAACCCTAGTAGCATCTATACTTCTCTCAAGTCATTCATAAACATATCAAGGGATAATGGTAAATTAATCTATAGGTAAGGGACGCTAGGTTTCATTAAGTATTCTAACTTAGTGATGTGTCAATACTCTAGTTGTATTCTTAATAGGAATATTACCCTAATTATCATCTAACAACAAGGATTTCTATATTCTAGCAGAGGCTATACTCAAGGAACTATTAGGGAAGCACATGAATCAAGCAAGATGCAATTAGTCAAATAGAACGGATTGGAAGGAAGATGAGTTATAGTCAAATGTGGATGAGATCCTATACTCTAATCCTAGGTGCAGGCTTGCTCAGTACAGTAACGTAACCGAGACAATATGCTCTCGACCTACAAGGGCCACCACTAAAAAATATGTCACGCCCCAGCCCCAAAATACATAGGACTAGGAATACGTAAGCATGCCAGCCGCATGTATATGAAAACTCCAATATATGGAAACCATAACACACGTACGCTGTAATATAAATAACAATTCACAAGTGGTATATAATTATCAAAAGTTACAGGCATAATCAAAATCTCATGGGCTATTTAGATAAAATGGGATTGGCATAATTCTCTTGGAGATTCAGGGGCCTACAAAGCATGTCGTCTTTTGAACGGCTGAGGCCGCCTGATAATATATAATATATAGTGGTCATCATGACCGCGCATCTCCAGCAGAGCGTACGGGTTACACAAGGAAAGTGCAACGGAGCCCACAAGCCTTACTTGTTGTTCTCCCCACCCCATGCTCTAAGCATGTCATATCCATGACACGATAATACCTCTAATAACTACCAAGTCTACTAGCATGCAAAGTTTCTATCGGCAGTTATCCCTAACGCACGTCCTATACGTACAGGGGGCCAAACCCTGCACACAAGTCCGTGATCTAAATGAGACTCACACACGTGTAAGAAATGTGTCACAGCCAATGAAACCTAATGATTCTTCATGATAAAGGGGCGGTCTCATAAATAAGGTCAATGCATATACATAATAATAAAAAATAGATCACAACGATATCGTCGTTTGCACCCAAGTTTCTTTGGACGTGTAGTTTATATATAGCAGTTAAAATACATGAACTAAATAACAGAAATAAAGATGCATGCAACATATGGAATATGAATAATAGTACAATGACAAGGTATACTTACCTGGCAAGAAAGCTGCGTAGTACCAATAACCTGCTCCAAAAGTCGCGCAGAACAATCCAATAGGTCATATATACATATAATATAACACAATACAACACCAGTCATTACCCTAGCACATACACAACCATATTTACACTGGACTCAGAGGGTACACTAGGGGTGATATTGGTCATCTAACAGGGTCAAATGCGCATTTAATTATGCAGGTGTCGCGTCTGTAATTGCTGTACAAAATCAGACAGTCAAAATAACACGGGTCTCGCCAGTACGTCAGTGTACATAAGGCAGTCTTCTCACAGTCATTCAGGTCCCATGGTCAAAGCAATTAAAGAATATCCGTAATTAACACTAGGGTCTCATAGTACATATATATAGTCCTAATTATTTAGCATTTACTTAATTGTACAATACACACACACACACACACACATATATATATATATATATATATATATATATATATATATATATATATATATATATATATATATATATATATATATACCAAATTGAACAATATATGCATACGTATACGTATACATATATGAGTTGGGTTCACCGATTCAGGGTCTGATGTCAACTAACTATGGTAATGCAATACTAATGTCCTACTGGCATATACACAAGCACACATAAAAAAAGAGAAGAGGGACAGGTTCGAACCTCGAGGTGCGTGCATGGGGACGACGATGACGACGATGAGGTTGACGACGATGATGACGAGGACGATGAGGGTGATAATGATTGGGTTAAGGATTAAGGTGATGATTAGGTTAAGATGATGAGGGAAATGATGATGAGGGGATGATGGTTGTGATATGGATGATATTAGGGATGATGATAGGGGTTATGTTGATGATGGATAGTATAATGGTGATGATGTTTATAATGGAGATAATGATGATGTACAATGGTAATGATGAGGAGATTACTGCTCTGGCTAGGGGGAGGTTCGACGAGGAGGAGGAGGAGGACAGGGAGTAGGGAGAAGGTGGTGGTCGTGTTAATGGGAGGTGGTGATGAGGATGGTGAGGGTCATGATGGGAGGTTGATGTCGAGGGATGATGGCCGGGAAGGAGAAGAAGTCGGGGAGGAGTTTCTGCTGGCGGAGGAGGTCGAGGAGAGGAGGAGAAAGTCGGGTGTTCAGGCTGCGGAGAAGGTCGGGGTCGATCGGGGAGAAGGCTCAGGTGCAGTCGGGGTCGGGGTTGAGTGCAGGCTGCTCAGCGTGGATGACCATAATTCGATGGAGGTCAGGGGAGGAAGAAGACGAAGAGGATGGTCGAGGTCGAAGATGGAAGGAGCTCGACGGTCGTGCAGGTGGTGGTGCTATTAATGGTGGAGGTGGAGATGGAAGAGGGTGGTGCGGTGAAGTCCTGGCGGAGGAGGAGGACAGGTCGAGGCTGCTACTGTTCGTCGAGGAGAGAACGGCGGAGGAGATCGAGATCCGACGTTAATGGCAGCGGGAAAGAGGAGGTATCGAGGGGAACGGTGGTGCGACGCTGTCGGCATCTCGCGGGGATGACCGGGATCCGACGGAGGTCGGAGGAAGGTCGATGGAGGCTGGTGTTAATGGTGGTGGTGCAGGGAGTAGAGTAGGCCATGAGGGAGAGGTCTGGCCGGCTGAGATAGAAGTCCGATAAGGTGGTCGAGTGCTGGTGGCGACGGGGCTGCTTCGGCGAGGCTTCGGTCGGGTCTGCGCAGGGAAGGGAAGGTGGAAGATGAACAGGGAAAGGGGATGGGTGTAGTCGGCTAGGTGTTGGTTTAGGTATTGGAAAAATTAAGAAAAAGAAAGAAAAAGTTATATATATATATATATATGTAGAATTTGGGTTTGGGGTTGACCTAGGTAGGTGGGCCTGGTCAACATTCTCTTGGGATTTGGCCTTGGCTTTACATGGAGATGTTTGGAGGGCTATAATTTGCATTGTTTAAAATGCAAGGCTAGGTTTAAATGAGGGGACGATGTTGTGTGTTGCACATTCCAAAAATTATGGAAAAATTCATATGAAGGAAAAAATAGGTTTTTTCTTGTGTCATGTCCAATGGTGTGGACACCTCAATGCACTTTTGCATGAAAGCACTCAACAATTGGAAAATTACACAAGATAGAAATTAGGTTAAATTAATTAAAATTAATTTACACGGTGTTCTTAAATTAATTAGAAGTATATGGGACTAAAATTAGGTGGGACACAAGTGTCATGGACATAGAGGACTCGGAATAGAATATTATCATAAATTGGGTTGCACAAAACAGGTCAAGATTGTGTCTCCAATTTCGATTGGAACGCACAAGGACACAAAGTCAAATTTATTTATAATTAAATATAAACGTTCGCGACAAATATTGTGCGACTAAAATGTAGCACAAGAGAGCATCATTATAAGTTACATAAAGGTCAGAATAGAAGGCGGGCACGTCTAGGACAAGGATGTGAAATTTGTAGGAAGGCAATGGCTAGTGGAGTGCTCCAATTATCGAAGCAATGGTAAGGTGCACTAAGTGATATAAATACTGCAAAATTAAATCAAATACCGTGTTCTATTTCTAATTGGATACAAACTAGCCCTAGTTTTTCTATCTATGCCAAGTAGGCCTAATTTTGGGTGAGGGGGTTTATACTTAGTGCAATAAAATTCTCTAGCTGAGAGATATGATCACCAGAAAATATTCATACTACCAGGTGCACTCCATGAATGGATCAATCTATATTTCCAAGATTATAAGACAGTTATAGCCTATAATTCAGCTATGTTCAGGATTACTTTATAATTGAAGTTATGTGGTTAAGAAGTGACAGAGCATTCCATGCTAGAGAAAACATTCACCATATTTTATGCGACTAATATGACCCTACAACAGATGTATAGGGAGAGAAATTTTAAGAAGTATTCCGAACTCAGTTTGGTCTTACTCGTGGCCGAGAAAAATAATGAATTATTAATAGAAAACCACACTAGTAGACCAACTGGATTTTCACCAATTCCAGTTGAAGTGAATGCGAATAGTGCTCAAAAAAATATGACCAATACTAGGGGTCGAGAAAATCACAAAGGTAGAGGGCATGGATGTCGTAGAAGCCAAAAAAATAGCTATAATCCGGGTCCAAGGAACGATACACAGTTCAAAAAATAAGGAATTTAATCCTCGAAGAAATAATGCCCAAATTTTCAATCCAGCTGCTCCAACTGATATTTGTAAACGTTGTGGAAGGGCTGGTCATTGGATGCGAATTTGTCGTACCTTACAAAAGAAAGTGGAGGAGTATGAAGCCTCAAAGGGTGTGAAGAGTAATCTCATGGAGGGTACAACACACATAAATTTTAATAATTTCTTCCAAGATAAGGATTGAAACGCAATTTTGGAAGACCAGTTCAACGCCATGATAGGTGAAGTCAATGAATAGTTATTGTATGCTTATCTAAGTTTATTTACTTTCCACTTTGAATAAATCAGTCATTATATGATCAATAGTCTAGGTAGTTTACTTTCTTTGAAGTAGTTTCACTTAGATTTAGATCAAGTTGTAATAATTGACAATATGCCAAGTTTAACCATTTAGTAGCATATTAATATATTATTAATTTTTGTTTTTGAAAGATATGGACAATGATGATGGCATATGCTTGATAGATAGTGCAACAAATTATACTATATTGAAAACTAGGAAGTTTTTCAAAATATATGCCTCAAACACTACCAAGGTGACCATAATTGCTGGACCTGCACAGATTATAGAAGGTTATGGTAAGGTCGATGTTGTGTTGCCAAATAGAACACACTTAGTCATTCGAAATACATTATTCTCTAGTAATCTAATAGAAATCTACTCAGCTTTAGAGATATTTGAATGAACGAGTTTCATGTTAAAACCATGAACGATGATAGCAAAGAGTATCTTTGTATTCCTTCAGAGAATACAAGATGATATTTGTGGACCAATTAATCCTGCTAGCGGACCTTTCAGGTATTTTATGGTTCTAATAGATGCTTCTAGTCGATGGTCATATATTTTCTTCCTCTCATCTAGAAATTTTGCCTTCTCCAAGCTACTTTCTTAGTTGATTAAGCTTAAGACTCATTTTTCTGACCAACATGTTAGAATGATTCGACTTAATAATGCAGCTGAGTTCACTTCCCGTACTTTTGATGATTATTATGCTTCCATAGGAATAGAAGTTGAACATTATGTCCCTCATGTTCATACCCAAAATGGTTTAGCAGAGTCCTTGATTAAGCATTTTCAGCAAATAGCAAGGCCTTTACTCATGCAATCAAACTTACCCGTTTTAGCTTTGGGATATGTCATATTATATGCTGCTAAATTGACCATTGTTAGGCCAACTGTATATCATAAATTTTTACCATCACAACTTGTGACAGGCCATCAACCTAACATCTCTCATTTGCATAAATTTGGTTGTGTTGTTTATGTTCTTATTCTCCCTCCTCAGCGCTAAAATGGGACCTCGGCGTCGTTTAGGAATTTATATTGGTTTGTGATTCGCCTTCAATCATTAGATATTTGGAACCTTTAACTGATGATGTTTTTACTGCTAGATTCACAGACTGCCATTTTGATGAGACTAAATTCCCGCCGTTAGGGGAAGATAAGAAAAAAAAGAATGTTCTTACAGAACCATTCGCTACAAATAAATGGCATAAATTATCATGGGATAATCCCACTCTATCTCATCTAGATCCTCATACTAATCAATGTGAAACTGAGGTATGAAGGATATTGCATCTACAGAAGATTATAAATCAAATGCCAGATGCATTTACTGATGCAGCTAAAGTGATTAAATCATATATGCCCGCTGCAAATATGCCAGCTCGAATTGATATCCCCGTAGAAAAAAATAGCAGAGTGGCTAATGAATCTACTGCACGCCAGAAACGTGGTAGATCTATAGGTTCAAAGGACTTAGTCCCTAGATAAAGAAAATGCCCAAGTAACACTCTTAAGGAGGTTACACATAACGCTCAAGAATAGTTTATAAATAACAGATACATACTCTCTGAAAATCCAGAAGAGGTTATTGACTTAGAAAAGACACAAGCCCAAGAGGAGGCTCGGATATCTGAAAGCAAAGATATCTCTATATTTTATACATATACAAGAGAGGTATGGGATCGCAAAGATATAATAATAGATAAGATATTCTTATTCTTAGTAGCTACTAAAATATCTAAGGGCATTAATGATACTGAACTATGTAGCATCAATGAATATCGACAAAGAAAAGATTAACCAAAATGGAAGGATGTTATTCAAGCAAAATTTGATTTCCTTAATAAACGTGGAGTGTTCGGACATATAGTAAAATACCAAAAGATGTCAGACCGGTAGGTTACAAGCGGGTGTTTATAAGAAAGCGAAATAAAAAGAATAAAATTGCTCGATTTAAGGCACGATTAGTGGCACAAGGGTTTTCTCAGAGATTCGGGATTGATTATGAAGAGACGTATTCTCCCGTAATGGATGCAACAACGTTCCGTTATTTGATAAGTCTGTCAGTTGAGAAACAGGTGGACATGAGACTTATGGACTTTGTAACAGCCTATCTATATGATGATTTAGATAGCGATATCTATATAAAAATTTCAGATGGATTTAACCTACCAAGCTCAAAATCTAAGAATATGTATTCCATAAAGCTAAGATATTTATTGTACGGTTTGAAATAATCTGAAAGGATATGGTACAACCGTCATAGTGAATATATAAAAAGAGAGGGATATAAGAATAATCATATATGCCCATGTATCTTCATAAAAAAATTTAATGAGGGTTTCGCTATAGTTGCAGTATATATCGATGACATAAACTTGATTGGGACAAGACATGAAATCAATGAGACTGCAAACTATCTAAAAAAGGAGTTCGAGATGAAAGATCTTAGACACACAAAATATTCTCGGATTACAAATTGAGCATTGCACTAATGGAATTTTAGTGCATTAATCCAAATACATAGAAAATATATTGAAATAGTTCAATATGGATAAAGCTCATCCCCTTAGAACTCCAATGGTTTTTTGATCTTTATATATCAATAAAGCTCCATATCATCCTAAGGACGACAATGAAATGATGCTAGGGCCCGAAGTACCGTACCTTACTGCCATTGAAGCATTAATGTATTTATCATAATGTACAAGGCAGACATATCATTCTTTGTCAATCTGTTGGCTAGATATAGCTTGGCACCAACGCGCATACGTCATGTCTCGGTTCCCATAATACAGAATCCAGACTACGCACCCGTATAATACTATCGGTATCATACCTGCGATTGTCGCATGTATTTTCTAGGATAAGTACAGAAATATAAGGTTACATTCTAAAATATCCATATTTATACATTTTAATATTTACATTATCAAGTATTTTTTCCAATAAGTTTAATATACATATTCAGTCACAATAATTCTTGAATTGATTTATCCCCAAAGTTGTCTTTCATTATCCATCGACCTCGTCGACACTAAAAAGAGGTAGTACTTCTTCTTCATTTTTATCAGTTCCTAGTGATCAAAAACTACGTCATCAGAACGACTAGCAAGCCCTTATGTCAAAGACGGACATAAAGATAAAATAAGGATGATGTTGTAAGAAAGGTTAATGAATGAATAATAATAATAATAAATTGAGAAATATTATTTTCCTGGAGAAATTTATAGCGTAAACTTGAAATATGAATTTTATAACTCAAATTAATCCTATTCTATAAAGTGTCCAATCATGAGTTACACCACAACTCATAGTACAATTATTCCTATATCCAGATGCAAATTTTAGAGAATGCTTTCGGATCACCATCAACGCCTATTGTCCCGGCAATAATTCCATTTACCCGGGATCAGGCAATTTTCTCGTGGATGGTGCTTAGATTCCAATCCCCACAGGTGTTTTGACAGCATTGTATCAACAACATTAATATTCAATCACATAAAAATACGATAAGCACATGATATAACATTTGTCGAATTATTCTTTATTTAAAAAATTCGGATCATGTGATAATAAAATCAATTGTCGAATATCTTAAACGTTTTCAAGAATTCGGAACATAGGTCAAACATTGGACATATATAATTATCGAATTCGATCTCTTTCGAAATTCGGATCCAATGGAAAATAAGTGAGCTAAGCCTCACTGCGGTCATCGTATGGCCATACGTATGTCGGAAACTACTGAACAATTTTTAAACAAAATAAATATTGCTGAGAGTTCGATGGGGTGATCCAAATGTCCTCTCCTATCCTAATATAATCTATTAAAATTATATCCATTTCTAATCTAACAATCAAATTAAGTTGAATTAAAGAAAATCCTGCTTTGCATTCTCAGTTTGTGTGTCGAAGATTACACATTTGCGAGAATTTCACATTTTAATAAATTGTTCTGCCTTTTGCGGAGACATCAAATATCCAAATAAAATTCCATTTTTGTGTACTCAGGGTATCACGCTCAATGGTACTATTCCAAATGGTAGAAAAATTCTCAAAAATATGGAAATCATATTCCTCACCTTAGAATATGTATAATAATGATAATTTTGTTGCTCTTTTGTGCATGTGAGCACCCTAATTTTTTTACATAGGGTTATTTAGATAATTATTAATTATTTTTTTCATTTTAATATTTATTCGATAATTTAATTGAACTTTGAAAACCAACCCCCCATGGTTTTAAGATCTTGAGTGCAACACTAGCCTTTTTCTTCTAACCAACCTAGCATGATCGACTTAGACGAGTCAAATTAAGCTCCTGCCATGACTGTCCCTCACAAATTCACAATCTTATGCCTTATTTTTGTCGCACAACTTTCGCGATACAATTACGAGAAAACGATGATTAATTAACCATTTAGTCGTGGGGTACAATTTTAACACGCCACACCAATCCATTGATTCCAACTAAATCCATGATATGAGCCTAACTGGTCCTATTACGCACATGACATTCGAGTTATGTTATTCGAACCCCCTACATGCTCCCAATTTAATATTATATAGAAAATATAATTTATTGATTTATTTAATTATTTTAATATCCATTAATATTTAGTAAATATATTATTTAATTAATATAAATTGGTTATAGATTATTTATTGGAGGAAATATAAATTTCTAGAATTTTTCCAAGGACCTAACTATTTTTGGAAATTTTTTGTGTTTAATTATTGAATAAATAAAAGAAATAAAAGAAATAAAAGAAATAAAAGAAATAAAAGAAAAGAAAATAGAAATAAAACCCATTAACCACTACCCAACCCATACCCATTAATACAATCCTAAAACCCAACCCTTTCCCTACGCGTACACAGGAACATACACCCCCTCTTCTCTCATATATATATATATATATATATATATATATATATATATATATATATATATATATATATATATATAAACCCTAACCTAATCCCACACCTACACCACCCTCTACCATCACCACCCGCCGGCGACCGTTAATAGCCTCCGACCCCCGCCGTGCCGCTGCACCATCGCACCGCCCACAGCAGCGCAGGAGCACGCCGCCGTCCGCCCCCTCCGTGCGCACACATAGTAGCTGCGACCCCTCATTCGTGCGCTATTTTCGCCCTCCTCGCTCATCCGATTCTTATCCCGTCTTCTCTAGTATGTTCAAAACTTAACCCTCTAGGATTTTCTTCAAGTGGAATGAATTTAGGCACACCGGTTTGATCAAAAAATCGATCGGAAGTTGGCCAAAAAACTATTCGAAAACAGTTCAGAATTTCAGTCCAAGTACCCATGTTCATGCCCAATTTTCTACCAACTCGTTAATTATTTTCAAAATATAATTAAAGGGACTTCTTCATAATATAACCAAGATTTTTACTGTTCTTTTAGTTTTTATTAGTTTGCTTTAATGGTTAAATTATTCTTGTTCCAAAATGACCAAAAATTTATTTTTATAACACCCAAAATCTCACGATACGGGGTACGTTCCACCAAACGAGGCAACTTTGTCTTGTGCGAGTTGCATCGAAAGGCGCATAACATAAACGCGAATGTGTGGGCTTTCGTGGAACTTGATTTGGATGTACGTGCACACCAAAATTAACGCGTACCCGTCAAAAAACACCATATTGGTCTGTTCTGACACTCGCCGTAACTTCGTGTGTGCTTGTCGTTTCACAATAAAAACTGCACTATCGGATTCCTAGCATTACGCTGGTCCTGTGACCCAAGTTTGGTTCAATTCTGAGAACGTTAACAAAATATCATTTCGTAGGCCCCATGGTTTCACATGACGGGCGATTTCGTGATCAGCTTATCGAAATCCACTTCTGGACGTTCCATTGAGTTCGTATCATTGTTCTGGACTCATAGACACTGAGTGGGACAAATTTAGAGAACTTTATCTTTGGCACATTTTACGGTGCGAAGTGGGCCACATGTGGACCCTGCTTTGACCCAAAACTGTCAATTATGTCCCTGTGTCCAAATTGGACTTATGGGTAGTCAATCCTAGCTATTTCAACTATTATAAAAATAATGGTGATATTTGTTTCATCATCCGGGAGTGTACGTGCAGATTTTACTTTTCCAGGAGCAAATGACGGAGTTCAGAACCCAGGCAAGTGTACCTTGCCAAACCTGCAGAGATCCTATTATATTATAGCTTGTATTTCTTTTATTATATATACTTCTGTGATGTATCATGTTCAACCTAGGACCATGAGACATTTCTTAGCGTCCGAACAAGATTCGGGTGTCGACGCCGTACGCGGAGTCGTACAACGTCACTTAGAGAGTTGATTCCGCGATCCTATATTTTTACATGCTTGCTTTACCGAGTACACCATACCATAGGACACTTGACACTATTTCATATGACAGAATCTTTCTTGAGATATTCATGATGATTCTGTATAGGCTTACATGATTCGTGATATGAGACTTGCATTATTACATGGATATTATTATGACTCATTGTACTAGCTCGAGGCCATGATCTTGCGTGTTATGGACATAAGATGTCGTAGACATGAGACATGAGGTTACATTGGGTGGGGAGAGACACACAGGCTACATGCCAATTATTTATATATATACTGGAGGTACCTTAGATCTAGCTCAGATCTTTGGCACATATATTGGAGTCGTGATACTACTTGCTTTTATGGGCTCCCCGACACAGAGCCTGTAGTGGTCTCAGCCTGAGTGCTAGTTATGCTCTCATTTGCATTTTACTTAGTTGGTTACATAGCTTGTCCTGAGGATCTGTTTAGATTTACTTGTTGTATTTTATTTGGCTTGAGTGTTTATTGTACCTTGCTATGTCCCCTGAGGACCGGGATCCGGATTATGTCCCCAGGTGTAGATGATGAGAGCTATCCCGAGGTTTATGGGGTAGGTGCTACTATTGGAAATGTACAGGATGCAGAGGACGAGGTTATTCCGGAGGATTTCTCTTGAGCACACAGTATTCTTACCATTCATTATTTATTCTTAGTGTTCTTGGGTATTTGATCTTGTAGTGACTCTGGATATTGTACTTGGATTTATTTTCCTTTTTATTTTGATAACGGGTTGTTCCTCGTAACATTAGTTATATTGCTTTAGTTGGACAGATCATTTTATATTATTGTGATTGGACTTGTCTCTTGTGATTTCGTTACTATTTATGAATGAGATTAGATATATAAACTATGACAGGTATTCGTAGACCATTTTTATGTATTACAGCTTAAGTGCACTCTAACGGGTCTATTAAATTAGGTTTGTCCATTGGAGTTATGTTGTTGGCCATTGCCACGTGGCTAGTCCCTCGATATTTTAGGACTGGGGCGTGACATGGTTTTTATGGTGGCCCATGCAGGTCTACGAATATATTGCTTTGGTTTCAACTAAGAGACCAAGCAAGCCTGCCATTAGGATAAGAATAAATTGTAGGATCTTATCTACATGTTGACACGTTTTTGACCTCTATATCGGATTCGAATTAATTTTTTGGCTTGCATCATGCTTGATTCAATTGTTCGACCCTACCCTGATCCTGACAGAAGAAGAGAAGGCGGAGAAATTCTTTGACGGACTGAGCTTTGAACTACAGAGACAGATTGGCGCAGTTGCACCTACTTCTTATACGGACGTCCTTGTAGCAGCTCGACGCTTGGAGCGCATCCACAGGAGGGAGTCCAGCCAGAAGAGACCGTACATATTAGTACCATCTCAAGCACCATACGGAGAGCCTGCAAAGCGACCCTAGATGAATCCACCCCAGAAAGCAGCATCACGAGCCCCATCCCTTCCTACTTGTCACTACTGTGGTAAGGTAGGTCATATTGAGAGAGAGTGCAGACGCAAATTGTGATTATGTTTAGCTTGCGGATCCAGTCAGCATTCAGCCAGGGATTGCCCTGAGTGCCGAGCAGGAATACCAATGGTTCACCAACTAGCTTTACCAGCATCGAAGCCAGTCTAGCAGCCACATCGACCAGCTTATCTAGCACCAGGAGCATCACAGGCGGAAGATGGAGGATTCAGACCACCAGCACCGGGAGGATATCAGCCGAGGCCACCCTTGGCACCACATGCAGCACTTTTTTAGCAGGCCTAGCAACAGCAGAGGGCACCACCACAGGGACGTAGACAGGCTTTTGCGATGACAGTAGAGGAGGCACGGACTCGAGGAATAGAGAATATGGGTAAATTTTAGTTTTATCATAGCCAGCTATAGTAACGAATATTCCTGGTAGTACTTTAGCATGTGCCTGTTAGTTCCATTCCCTGGCCTATACCTAGTATGATGTTAGCATGAACTTGTTGGTCTAGGGTGGTAATATGTAAGTGGTACCCAAGTTTTCAGAAGATGTAGTTAATCCTCGTTCTAATCAGACTCCTTTACTCTTGAGTTACTTATCTCTCATTGCCTAGGAGAAGTTTTTATTGCTTCCATACATATTCTGCTTGAACAAAATCCTCACCCTTCCTCTCAATTTTTCCCTTGTTCACGGTCTTTTATCCTTTGTGTTGTACTTCAACAAATGTCATGCGACCGTGTCATCTCTTCTGGAGCAAACCTTTTATGACCGGTTATGTTTTGTTTTCTTAATTGCGAGGACGCAATTCTTTTAAGGTGGGTAGATTGTGAGCACCCTGATTTTTTTACATAGGGTTAGTTCAGTAATTATTAATTATTATTTTTATTTTAATATTTATTCGATATAATTGAACTTTGGAAACCAACCCCCATGGTTTTAAGATCTTAAGTGCAACACTAGCCTTTTCCTTCCAACCAACCTAGCATGCTCGACTTAGACGAGTCAAATTAGGCTCCTGCCATGACTGTCTCTCACAAATTCGTAATCCCATGCCTTATTTTGGTCGTACAACTTTTGCGACATAATTACGAGAAAACGATGATTAATTAACCATTTAGTCATGGCGTACGATTTTAACACGCCACACCAACCCATTGATCCCAACTAAATCCATGATATGAGCCTAATTGGTCCTATTACGCACATGACATTCGAGTTGCGTTATTCGAACCCCCTGTAAGCTCCCAATTTAATATTATATAGAAAATATAATTTATGTGTCACGACCCGTACCCGGAATTTGGGCATGGGTCGTGGGTACGTCCAGCCTACGCCGCAGCATCGGCGGTAGAACGCTGTCTAAGTCTCAACATATAATATATCCTGTCAATAGTCTCAACTCCGCACGGAGGACAATGATAAATAATCCACAGTTCTATGATATACTCAATCACAAGCTAATAGAAAATAATGGCACGATGAGAATAGAAAAGAGTTCTAATATAAACCAACCACAATAAGTCCAACTCAAATCTTGGGTCTAGATGACCTCACACATCACAAAATAATAAATACAACTCAGTCTCAGTCTAGAACAATAAATGCAGAAAAATAATCTAAGAATTGGCAGGTAAGGTCTCCTCTAGGATAGGCAACTCCTCTGGGGTTTCTGGAGTAAAATCTCCCTCTAATCCTGGGCCGTAATGAGTGGGGCAAAGATCCTCCAGGTCCTTTGAAAAATGTTATCCAGTCAGGATTGGAGCGAAGCACAAGCACTAACAGTAGTTTTATTAAATTGACAAAGACTATAAACAGTGTAAGAAATACAAGATGAAAATAAATGCTGGAAATGTAAAGTACTGGAGATGTATGGAAATAGGCAATAGAGCATCTAGCAATGAACAATAAATAGTGAATGCTAGAACAAGTGAATCTGGATAAAAATAGACATCTAGCTAAGTGTTTGAATTATCAGTTTATTATGTGATCGGCTTAGGACTAGATCAGGCTGGTTATATATGATTAACTATGATTCTTGTAGGTCAGGCTAACCATATGGTTAGCTATGATGCATGTAGTGGTCAGGTTAATCATATATAATAGCTATGATGCATGTAAATGGTCAGGCCGCACCCGACGTGAGAAGTGGAGTGAGCTATGATGCATGTAAAGGTTTGGATATGATCACATAATCTACTAATAGCTCCCCATCCCCCAGCTAGCACGATGGATTCCAATCACGACTCCTCATGATGGGGACCTAGGGTGCTAACCCGTGTATCCATAGTGTCGGAATCAAGTATGTAATACAACTGCATTATAGAAATAATCAACAATGAAAACTGTCAGAGAATGTACTCGCCTGTGGTCCTGAGCAAAGTGTGAGGATCGATGTCCAAGATGAAATCACAGTCACCTAATTATGGAAATTCAATGTTAAGATACTGAATTAGAGGGATAAACATGTTTAACTAATTAAATGTGAGGCTTCTAGGTCATGTCTAAGTCCATACTAGGTTAACTAGGACCATACTAGGTCTAAACCTTGTTACTTTAGGCTTTGTGTTGATACCAAACCATTTTTACATACTAGGCAATTAAAATAAATATAACTCCTATATAGATCCTAAGGTATTACCTAAATTGTTAACTCTTAATTTAACTAGTTCTCAATTTCTCATCTCAACTCATATACACTAAGATAACTCACACAGGCACTCTCTCCTAGACACTATACTTAATAGTCACACTGAGAAACACCCAGTACTACTACACTGACCCAGGTTCACTCACAGATTCTCACACACTGAAATCAGGAACTCACACACAAAATCTCTCTGTAATAGCAAATACCTATACACAGGTATGCCACAGCTGCACACTGAAAATACACACACTCTCTCACTCACTGACACCTTAATACACACACAGGTACCACTCATGTATCTCACAGGCATTCTAACTGACACACACTACAGTTTCAGACTCAGATAGTCATATTGCTCACCCCTAACACAGAATTACACACACAGTTGCATTATTGAACCTGGAAAATTATCAGCTACACACCTACACATTGGTTCACACTGATACATAAACACACAGCTAGGGAACACAGACACCTAGGTGCTGGAGAATAAGCCTGGGACACTGACACTGGTTCACTGCTTACCACACTACCCACAGTTCTGTCTACTGATATACCCAGGCATCTAGCACATAGGTCATTCCCTCACACACACATATTTCTGAGACAAATACTGATACACACACTGCTGAACCACTCACTGGCACACACAGAATACTCACAAAATACACAGGCACTCATCTCACACACAGGTATACTAGGTTCTATGGAACTCACACCCACACAAGTTACTGACTGATACACACTCTATTTCTAACTGAACTGCTCTCAGACTTCCCCCCCCCCCCACACATACTGACACAGTACATGGGTATCTCACTGCACACACATATACATACACACTGACTACACCTTACTCTACACACAGCAGACACTTAGATACTCATTCACTCACACACAGACATCTGACTGAAACCTGGAACACACTACACTCTCTAGTTCACAGTCTAAAATTGTTCAGACTTTACCTACAACCTACTGATACACTAACCACAGGCAAAAACTCACACTGGTTAACTGATACACTTGTGAAGTGAAACCCCCAACTGAAACTCTAAGACCTACACACACTCTCATCCACACACAGGTTTAACACACTGATACAAGGCTCTAACACTCCCAACCCGACTCTACACATAACTCTCTCCCCTAAGGGCTGATACACAGTGACACGGGGACACAAAACCCACACTGATACAAACACAGTTCACACAAATACCCGACTGCACAGTTTTCCCTCAATGCCCGACTGCACAGCACCCTTAAATCACTACCCACCTATACACTTAAAATACAACAGCTAGGTAAACAGATTGGTATAACAACTATGCAGAATTTAAATTACAGAGGTAGGTAAAACCTAAAAACATATCACCAAACACTTGGTGTGCAGAAAAATGAGTTTACATACCAACCCATAAATCCTAAATCAAAACCCTAAAAATCGAGTTCACCCTACATATATGAGATGAAATCTGCCTACATGTAAACCCCTAGGGTTAGGGTTCACGAAAATTGGGAAAAACCAATGTAGGTCACCCAAACTCTAATACTAAACCCTAAAACGAAATATAACAGCAAGGGTGGGTTCCTAATGGGCATTAACATCAGAAAACAGAATAAAAGAATTAAAAATAGGGTTTTACCTATAGAGATGGTTTCTCCAATGGAAGTTCTTCTTCCCCAAGGTTCCTTGACCCAAGTTCCTTGCTTCCCTTGCTTGGAGGAGGAAGATGGAATCCTGGGGTTTTAATTCCGAATTTGGGGTGGGGGAGATGGCTTTCTTGATGGAGGCTAGGGTTTCTTTCTTTCTACATGAAGGAAGAGAGGGTTCCCTTTTATATTAAAACCAAACTAGGGTTTCTAATGCATAGTTTAGGTTAAACCCCCTATGTTAGGTCATGTAGAACCTAATTAACTCAGGTTTAGGCCTTCTAGGGTTGAGGTTCCACCCAAAAATTAGAATTCTAGGGTTTCTCTAGAATTGGTTTTCAATTTAGGGTTTAGTCATTAGGGTTTGTCCTAATGCGTTCTAGGGTTTGACCTAAAACCAAAATCATTTATAATATATAATTAGTTATAAAACTCAACAGATTTATTAAACACATAATTATTCAAAATAGTGAATTTACACAAATGCCCTCATCTAAAAATGTGGTAGTGACATTATGGATTTATTTAATTATTTTAATATCCATTAATATTTAGTAAATACATTGTTTAATTAATATAAATTGGTTGTAGATTATTTATTGGAGGAAATATAAATTTCTAGAAATTTTTCAAGGACCTAACTATTTTTGGAAATTGTCTGTGTTTAATTATTGAATAAATAAAAGAAATAAAACAAAATAAAATAAAATAAAAATAAAACCCATTAACCAGAACCCAACCTATATCTATTAACCCATTAAGACAATCCTAAAACCCAACCCTTTCCCTACGAGTATATAGGAACACACCCCCCCTTCTCGCCTATAATATATATATATATATATATATATATATATATATATATATATATATATATATATATATATATATATATATATATATAAACCCAAACCCTAACCTAATCCCACACCTATACCACCCTCTACTATCACCACCCGTCGGCGACCGCCGACAGCCTCCGACCCTCGCCACGCCGCCGCGCCGCCTACAGCAGCGCCGGAGCAAGCCGCCGTCCACCCCCTCCGTGCGCACGTACAGCAGCTGCGGCCCCTCCTTCACGAGCAGCTTTTGCCCTCCTCGCTCGTCCGATTCTCATCCCGTCTTCGCTGGTATGTTCACAACCTAACCCTCTAGGATTTTCTTCAAGTGGAACGAATTTAGGCACACCGGTTTGATCGAAAAATCGACCAAAAGTTGGCCGAAAAACTGTTCGAAAACAGTTCAGAATTTCAGTCCAAGTATCCATGTTCATGCCTAATTTTCTACCAACTCGTTAATTATTTTCAAAATATAATTAAAGGAACTTTTTCACAATATAACCAAGACTTTTACTGTTCTTTTAGTTTTTATTTGTTTGCTTTAATGGTTAAATTATTCTTGTTCCAAAATGACCAAAAACTTATTTTTATAACACCCAAAATCTCGCGATACGGGATACGTCCTGCCAAATGAGGCGACTTCGTCATGTGCGAGTTGCATCGAAAGACACGTAACGTAAACGTGGATGTGTGGACTTTCACGAAACTTGATTTGGATGTGAGTGCACACCGGAATCAACGCATATCCGCCAAAAAATACCTTATCGACCTGTTCTGACACTCATCGTAACTTCTTGTGTGCTTGTCGTTTCGCAACGAAACTTGCACTATCGGATTCGCAGCGTTACGTTGGTCCTGTGAAATCAACTGCTCCTCCAGAATGGCTGGTAATTCTACTTAAGGGTAACTGAAACATTATCTTATCTACTTGCATTTTTTTAACCTTCTCTCTTCCAAACCCTCGAGTCATCTTCACAAACATGTTTATTTTACCGAGCCTCTCTCTGAGACAGTGCCCAGATCGTTACGCCTTTCGTGCGGGTCAGAACTTACCCGACAAGAAATTTCATTTTTAATATAACTTAATGGTCTCACGGGGTAAGCCCCCATGATTCGCTGGTACATCCGCTCCTAAAGTCGCTCCTGTTGCTAGTTGAAATTTGTTGGAGTGTACCATAGCGAAGAGTTAAAGTATGCAAGAGGCCTAGGTTACACAGTACTCCCAATCTCAGGCTACCTCTTTGAGAGAATGGAAAGCTCGTTCATGGACTTTGTTAGCTCACTCTTTGGAAGCAGGTTAGAGGCAAGGAAATCTGGTAATGAGGCCATGGCATATGTGTACCCCTTCCCATCCTGTACGGTATGGTAAGCAAATTTTGAGCTGAAAATGAAGATGTTAAAACATGTGTTAAGCATGGATTTTAATGCACTCATTTTCGACCCAACTTTTACTTACCACACCATATATTCAGGACGGTATAGGTTGTCGATCGGTCGAAATGAAACTTCCATGGAAGAGAAGCAAATAAAACGCTTTCATAAAAATTCTCGTAGAATCGAGAATGAAGTTTTCGGGCCTGATACTACCACTTGGATCTGGAACCTACATGTTGATGCTCACAATTTTGATAGTCATACCAATGATTTAAAGAAGATCTCTCGAAAAGTATTTAGTGCTTATTTCGGTCAACTCTCCATTATCACGCGTTAACAGAACAGGTGCGCCTCGCGAGCTAGCCGTGTATGCGCCCCTAGGCGCGATAATAGAACACGCATGCGTGTGTTATAACACACACAAGTTTTATTGTCGATCGATAAATCGATCTCTGATGGTCATAAATCGATCTCCTCGAGAAGAGAGGAGCCGTGGTGGTCCCCCCTCGGACCGCCCGGATCCCACGAGTGAATTCTTGTTGCAATATAAGAAAAAGATCCCTCCCCAAACCGTGCTTGCATTTTTCATTGCACACGACTTTCCCTATGTAACTAGGCTATAAATCGATTAGAGATTGATTTATGACCATCAGAGATCGATTTATCTATCGACAATAAATCTTGTGTGTGTCATGATACATGAATGCGTATTCTATTATCGCGCCCAGGGGCACATACATGACTAGCACGCGTGGGTGCCTGTTCTTAAACCGCACGCATATGCGGGTGTTCTTAAACCGCGTGCGCATGTGCACATATTCTTTAACCGCGTGCGCGTAAGCGCCCGCACGTACTGTAGCTACACGTGGGATGACATACTTCCGAAAGAAACTCCTAAAGTCACGTCTTTCAGTACTGGGACTTAAGTCAAGTACTTTCGAGTTGCTCTTTAGATTATCCTACTCGATTGTATCTCAAAATAGACAAAGCTTAAAAACTTCTCTTTTCTGTTAAAAATAGGAAAAAAATTAGATTTTCGATCACAGGCTGCAAAATTAGGGACTTTTATGCCCCAACTAGGACCCTCCTCAGGGCGCATTACGAGTGGAAAAACGAAAAGATATTTCTGAGAGGGCTTATGGTGGGGAGTGAAAATACCAATGCGGCAGAGAACGACCACATTACAACATTAATTAAGACAGACGACCGAGAAAGAAAGGTTTTCCAAGTCGGTGACGGCTAGGGTAGGTTCGCAGTCTATCTTCTATGAAGCTAGGTTTTATTGAAATTGGGGACCAAGTATTTGGGTTCTTATAAACAATGAGTTAGACAAGTAATAAACGTTTAGAAAGACATCTGTATTGAGAAGAAAAACGAACCATCCATGGCTTAAAAGCAAAGCCAGTCGGCTAACCAACCAGTTGATAAAAGGTCTAATTCAGTAGGGCTACAGGCACAAAATGTCGATCAAACCCGCTAAAGGAAGCCTAATCAAAGCAGGCAAACAAGAAGATCTGACTGAGTTGATGATGGACCGGATCTCCCTCATAGAGGGTTTTTTGAATATTTATTCATATTCTATTCCTCATGAAGATCATGTTATGGAAGTGGAGCAAGGAATGACGAGTTCCTGTGTATTATCAGATGAGGCGACGAGAGGTTAGAGCCTTAGATGGGGGTTATAGAGTGGACTGGTTCTCCTACTACAACAAGGGGATACAAATCCTACAGAGCATGATTCTGTTCTTGTTATGTCGAATCATAATAAAATAACTTAACAAAGTGGCCAAGTTTGGTTCGATTCTGAGAACATTAACGAAACGTTATTTCGTGGGCCCCACGGTTCCATATGACGTGCGATTTGGTGATCGGCTCATCGGAATCTACTTCTGGATATTCCATTGAGTTTGTATCATCGTTATGGACTCGTATACACTGAGTGGGATGAATTTGGAGAACTTTGTCTTCAGCACGTTTTACGGTACGAAATGGGCCATATGTGGACCCCGCTTTGACCCAAAATTGTCAATTCTGCCCCTGTGTCCAAATTGGACTTATGGGTAGTCAATCCTAGCTATTTTAACTATTCTGAAAATAATTATGATATTTGTTTCAGCATTCGGGGGTGTACGTGCAGATTTTACTTTTCCAGGAGCAGTTGACGGAGTTCAAAACCCAGGCAAGTGTACCTTGCCAAACCTGCAGAGCTCATGTTATATTATATGCTTGTGTTTCTTTTATCATATATAATTCTGTGATGTATCATGTTTAACCAAGGACTGTGAGACGTTGCTTAGCGTTCGAACAAGATTCGGGTATCGACGCCGTACGCGAAGTCGTGCAATGTCACTTAGAGAGTTGATTCCGCGATCCTATATTTTTATGTGCTTGCTTTAACAAGTACGCCATACCGTAGGACACTTGACACTATTTCATATGACAGAATCTTTTCTAAGATATTTATGGTGAATCTGTATAGGCTTACAGGATTAGTGACATGAGACTTGCATATTATATGGATATTATTATGACTCGTTGTACTAGCTAGAGGTCATGATCTTGCGTTTTATGGACATGAGACATCGTGAACATGAGATATGAGGTTACATTAGGTGGGAAGAGACACACAGGCTACAGGCTGATTATATATATATATATATACTAGAGGTGCCTTAGACTCTAGCTCAGATCTTTGGCACATATAATGGAGTCGTGATACTACTTGCTGCTACGGGCTCCCCGACACTGAGCTTGTAGTGGTCTCAGCCTGAGTACTAGTGATGCTCTCATTTGCATTTCACTTAGCTGGTTACATAGCTTGCCCTGAGGATCTGTTTATATTTACTTGCTATATTTCATTTGGCTTGAGTGTTTATTGTACCTTGATATATCCCTTGAGGACCTGGATCCGGGTTATGTCCCCAGGGGTAGACGAGGAGAGCTATCCCAAGGTTTACGGGAAAGGTGCTACTATTGGAGATGTACAGGTTGTAGAGGACGAGGTTGTTCCGGAGGACTTCTCTTGAGCACACAGTATTCTTACCATTCATTATTTATGCTTAATGTTCTTGGATATTTGATCTTGTAGTGACTCTGGATATTGTACTTGGATTTATTTTCCTTTCCATTTTGATAACGGGTTGTTCCCCGTGACATTATTTATATTGCTTTGTTTGGACAGATCATTTTATATTATTGTGACTGGACTTTGTAGAAGTATAAAAAATACGCTGGATAGCTATACGCAGCATGTTGATACAGGGCAGCGTAAACAGATGACCTCAGAGCCATCAACGTACAACAGAGCTTTTTTGCTGAGTACAGCGTAAAATATAAGCTCAAGGACCATCCGCGTAATACAGTATGTCCAGGCTGCTTCAGCATAAAAAGGGTGCTACATCGCCTTTATGGCGTAGAACTCATCCGCTTTCAATGCAGCATTAAAGTTTATGAAGAACGCATCGTATTCTTCAAAATAAACCTGTCAGATCATGCAATGAACCTGACGTCTGGACTCCTGACAAAGAGTACTGCACGACTACCCAAGCGACGGCTATAATAATGGTGCGTCACTGCAACCCAGGCTATCATTTACAGCCATTTCCTTGGCATAAACCGCTTTTATGCATACAAAGGAATACGCTGCCTAGTTTTACATAGGCAGATGTGAGCTGTTTATGCTCCACAGAAGACAAACAGCCTGCCACGTCAAAAGCTGCTCTTCGTACAGGGCTCGAGGCACGTCTCTGCATTTAATGCACAGAGTGATGACAAAACTCGAGGCACGTCTCTGCATTTAATGCGCAGAAAGGGTGGCAGACCTTGAAAAACACGCCTCTGCATTTAATGCGCAGGATAATGGCGGATCTCTGCATTTAATGCAGGAGATTTGATTAAATATCACCGAACCGTCGTTTAGTGACATCCCCTTTGTGTAAACTGCTTTTACGCATACAAAGGAATACGCTGCCTAGTTTTACATAGGCAAACGTAAGCTTCTTACGCTCCGCAGAAGACAAACAGACTGTCATGTCAGCAGTTGCTC
Organism: Iris macrosiphon; assembly: GCA_036927795.1. Lineage (NCBI taxonomy): Eukaryota > Viridiplantae > Streptophyta > Magnoliopsida > Asparagales > Iridaceae > Iris > Iris macrosiphon. Next base: position 36,386,291 of record JAYESA010000007.1, read on the forward strand.
TTCGTACAGGATTCGAGGCACGTATCTGCATTTAATGCGCAGTATGATGGCAAATCTTCAAGACACGCCTCTGTATTTAATGTGCAGGATGGGGGCAGATCTCTGCATTTAATGCAAGAGATTTGATTATATCTCCAAGAGCCATAATTTTGGCTAAGACGTCCACACATCACTTTGGCACATTTCGCCAACTCAGGCATCAGTCAGGAGAAGAGGATCAGCTATCTTCTGCGCCCGCTCGGCTTCTACGCCCACCCGGCTTCTACGCCCACTTGGCCTCTATGCCTACTCGGCTTCTAGGCCTACTCAGCTTCTATGCCTACTTGGCTTCTACGCCATGGTGACAGTTATTGGCTTCTACGCCAACCTTTTCTACGCGAGGGATAACTACCTACGTGGCTTTTACGTCGTGATCTTCCCAGCAGTTATATGCGTTGTCTCTTAATTGGACACGCGTTACACGCTCATTCAAAATATCATCGATACGCGGGCAATGGTTATTTTAACCATCGTGTAAAAGGGTATTATACTTCCACATCTCGGTTTCTACACCGACTGAGTGGTCACTGTCACTAAAACTCTATAAATAGAGACCTCTATTGACAGAGGTCAAAGGTCAAAAAATAGAGTATCGGATCGAGGAGAGAAAATGGTCGAGAGAGAGAAGAATCCAGAGCTCAGGCAAAGAGTAGCGATCGACGACTTTGGCATCGAGCATCCACTCTCTTTAGCAACCTTCGAAGCTGTTTACTGTCTTCTATGGCACTTCTTCATCATCGTATGGTCCAAGAGACAAAGTGATCGACTGCAGATCAGACTCCTATAGCAATATTTACCCAGATTAAAAAATTGTACTCGACATCCTCGTATAGGATTAATTGTACTGTTTGTTTATAAACATAAAGAGCGGGTTTTCGTATAAAGCCTCGTTTCCATATCTTTCATTTATTTTATCAGACAACAAGATGGCGACTCTGCTAGGGACATCTTTTCTTCTAATGAGGAAGCAATTGCTCAACACGATGCGGTATCCGTGGGACCCGTGAAGAAGACACTGGTCATCCAGTTTGACCAGTCTGCCCATGAAGACATGCTTCGAACAGGGGGTAGCTCTCACTCTCTCTCTTTGTCCAAGACAACAGGAAGCTGCGTAAGGTCTGGATGCCCAAGACATCCTCTACCATTCCTGTCGACTCTCCGATCTCTTCAATCTCTTCGACCAACGAGGTTGTAGCATTGCTCCCTCCGCGCCTTGTGCATAAAATTCAGTCGCCTGTCTCTGACAGGGCAGACAAAACTTCTGGCAATGCCTCAGCGCCAATCCAGAAGTATACTCCGCGCCTTGCGCATAAAATTTAGTCGCCTGTCTCTGACAGGGCAGACAAAACTTCTGGCAATGCCTCAGCGCCAATCCAGAAGTATACTCCGCACCTTGCACGTAAAATTCAGTCGCCTGTCTCTGACAGGGCGGACAAAACTTCTGATAATGCCTCAGCGCTAGTCCAGAAGTACACATCGCGCTCTGCATGTAAAATTCTGTCTCCCGTCTGTGACGGAATAGACAAAATTTTTGATAATGCCTCAGCGCCAAATCAGGAATCCCAAACGCGCTCTGCGCGTAAAAATGTATCTGCCTTCCGTGGAAAAGCAGATGATCCCTGCAATCTATGCAAGGGAAATCAAGCGGCGGACTACTCAACTTCTCGGCCTTTACGCCAGCAAGGGAATAATCTGCCCGCCCTCCGGATTATGCGAGAGGCTGACGGCCGACTGAGGACATCCTCAGCTTTACGCCAACCAGAGCAGAGCTCCAAATTATGCCAGAAGAAGCCCCTCAGTGTAAAGAAGGCTCAATTTGCAGAAAGACACCCTCCTCGGGGATTATCAGCCACCCAGATGGCCAACCTATTGTATATAGGTGGCACAGGGAAAAGTATGGTTCCCAACATCTGCATGCCCACTGATGTGAACAGAAGGAACAAGCCATCTTCTTCTTCTGTAAATCCTTCTGACCTGCGCGAATTTCTGATCAAAAAATACGAAGACAAGAGTCATAAACAGGCTTCAATTCCCCTAACGGTCAAACGTGGGGAGATCTTGTGGGAAGATGCATCAACGTCTAATGTCGTCATGACAGGTGGGCCATATGAAGATTCTATCTTTATTATTTCTCCAACACGCGACGACCAGCATCCAATAGTCTTCGGTCGCATGCGAACCAGCCCGATTATACAGGAAGAATCTCGCGAGCCTGAGGGTGGCAAAATACAAATCCACAGGTATAGCCCACAGGCTTTAAAAATTATACAAAGCATGGGTTATGATTTAAGTTTGAAACAAGGCCTCAACTATGGAAAAGGCAGACGAATGCCATTGCAGGGTAATTCTTACTGTCAACAAGCTCGTTTTGGGTTGGGGTATACTGTATCTCTTGCAAACTCACAACCTCGAGAGTCTGATCCTGCACAACCAGAGGCAGGACCTTCTAAATCAGCTTCTGTGGACAAATGCCGCGACATGTCTGGGGGTAGCCTACCTCGACAGAACAGGCCAGCATCCAAAGCTGGTGGTAGAATTCTCTCGGAATCCGAAAATGATGCGACGATGACGATCCTCCCAGAAGGACATAAAACTCAGGCATCGGGAGCCCGAAGAACAAAAAGGACTTTCTCCTTCAATGAAGATGACATCATTGAAATATTCAATATCTTGATGGAGGAACACAAACTTCAGCTTCCCAACATCAGGTATCCTGAGAGAGCTGACAAAGTTGATGACCCAGATTATTGTCTTTTTCATCGGTACATTCATCATCCTACAAAGGTGTGCTATGTACTGAGAAGAAGAATCCAGGAGTTGATTGACGCTAAAGTTATCACTTTGCATCTATAAATGAAGGGATAATCATCGCAAATCGGTTTTTCTAACACGACAAATTTGCTCCCTTCAGGAAAATACCGGATGATGAGTCCCTAAAGTCTCCCCAGATGAGTTTGTCATGTTCATATTACCTCTGAATAAACTTTTCGAGTTTTTTGGCTATCGATTATCATGTCCATATTACTTCTGATATCGGTTGACATCTCAACTTAGCACCCGTACTTAACTCTAAATACGCTAGTGGTGTTGAGTCCACAAAAACTGCCATGTTCATATTACCTCTGAGCAGACGTACACCTCCATCCCCGATGGGGTCACAACTCGAGAGTTTGTCATGTGCATATTACCTCTGAACAAACCTCCCTGATCCGACTATCGATTATCATGTTCATATTACCTCTGATATCGGTTGTCTTATCAACTTAGCGCCCGTACTTAACTCTAAGTACGCCAGTGATCTTAAGTCCACAATACCTATCACGTCCATACTACCTCTGATAGGGTTTATTTCAAACTTATTATTTGCACTTGATGTGCGCAACTAATAATAGGTCCATTAAAAATCCCCCAGTGGGATGTCCTCAACAAATACGGTATCGTACTACATCCACATTACCTCTAGTACAATATCCAAAATTTGCGCAAACAATCATAAAAGAAATGAGAGAATCCTTATATGATTGTAAACGGCGCTTACAGATTAGCCAAACCTAATGGAAATTTATTAATGGCTCCTACCAATGGCAAATTCCTGAAAAGGTACTATGATTAACCTCCTTTGCTCAAATGGAGTATGGTGAAGACCTTATTCTGACAATACTACTTCTAAAACGAAACTAGTTGGATCGTATTCTATCATGTCCATATAACCTCTGAATAGATATATTTAACTAATTTGGAACTTCAAGACCTATCACGTCCATATTACCTCTGATAATGTTTTGTGTACAAATTTTGGCTAAAGCATATTCTATCATGTCCATATAACCTCTGAATAGATATGTCCTGCTGAAACTTACCGAGAGTATATCACGTCCATATTACCTCTGATATCACTTTCACCCAAACCTGTCATTTATATTCCAAAATGATGGGTCCACAAAGTCAGATAAGAGTCTCTTTACTACTTCCAGAAAGAGCAAAAGTATATTGAAAAGCAAAAAAGTACATCATTTGGGGGGAGCGGTTAGGTCGTGAATCTGCTGCGCCAGAGCAACCATTCTCTCATCCCGGGAGTTCAAGACGTCGACGCGAGCCCGTTCCAACCTTGTCGCATCGTTGTTCAAAGCAGCTAACTCAGACCGAGCCCGCACAAAACCTGAGTGGAAAGCACCCACATGCGTCAGATTCTGCTGAACAGTCGCCCGTCGCTCCTTCAGCACATCTCGGGCTGCCGACAAAGAGAGAGCCTTCGCCTCTACTCGAACGAGCTTATCCTTCAATATGCGGGCCTTCGCTGCCACTTTCTTATATTCGGCTTCGCATTGGGTCAACTCGGGAACGACATACTCCAATTGGACACGCTCATGATCCATCTTCTGCTGCTGAGCCTCGATGGACTTATTCAGAGACTCCATCTGTTCAGCAAGTTGTGCAGTCAGGGAGTCGTACCTAGCTTAAACAAGACCGTCAATGTTGCCTCGAGCTAGCTGTAAGTATTCGTTAATGGGTTGCTCCAAACCATTAACTATCTCCTCCAGCGTGTCAGCTACCCCAGTGTCGTTGAATTCTCGGATCGGCACTATCGCGGACCGGGAGGACCTCCTCAGCACCTTGAAGCTCAGATTCTTCGCCAACACCATTGATATTAAAATTTTCAAGGTGGTATAGAAGATACTAGTGTACTGCTCGGTCAGCACAGCTAGACCCGAATGGACGCTGGGAGTGGCCGTGATATTGGCGAATCCCCCTCCAGGAACAACCGTAGACGATATTGCCACGGCCATCGCCTCAACAGGTGGTGCGACAAAAGAAGAAGCGCCAACACCGGATGAAGTGACCGGCGTACTCAAAGGAGGCATTGTCGCAATAACAGGCTCGTCCTCCTCTTGAGATATCGGAATCTCTTCGACGGGCGAGCCGGCACCCGAAAGTGTCTCCTCTTCAAAGTCAGGCACCTCCATGTCGCCACCAGGACCTGACACAGAGCCAAAGGGCGCATCTACACTGCCCTCCCCGAAGATGTCTTCCCCTGAAAAGAAGACAAAAGGAAGTTAATATCAAAATAATGTTAACTTTTCTAAAAAGAGACATAAAGACGACATTTACCCATGGCCGATGGCTTAAATGTCGCGTCTGCGGCCAGTACAGCTAAATCATTTCTTAATGATGCTAGGCAAGCTGTCATACCTGGAGAAGGTGGTGTGTCAACCGAAACTGGCAAATATTCTTCCAGGTCCTCGTCAAGTTCCAACCGAGGCTCATCGGCTGGAATCTCGCTTGGTGCACTGACGGACACGGCAGGGGTTTCTCCCGATGCTGATCCGGATGAAGATATCCTTATTCGGCTCGGCCTCAAAGGCGATCTCGTTCCACTACCTGAAGCGGTAGCAGCGACAGCAGCCTCCAACAGGAATTCTCCGGCACCACCAGCCGGAACATTAGAGGGTCCCTCTCTAAAAGACGAGGAACCTCCAATCAAAGAATCATCCCCAACAGGGGGAGATGCAAGCTCACTTCTAGGAGCCTCATTACCAGGAATCCGGAAAGGACGATTAACCGTCTTCTTCTTCCTCTTGCGAAGGAAAGTCTCCTTCGGAGCAGCAGCCCTTCGCTTCCCAGAGATTACCAAAGCCCCTGCAGGCGGAGGTATTTCAACCCTCGGCACCTACAACAGAGGCTCATCCGGAGTAACGGACTCCTCACCCTCGTCAGAAGAAACCAAGGGGATTTTGACTCTTCCCCCAGGCTTGAAAGAGGGCATCCTAAAACTTTCATGCATATCAAAATCGCGATGGAAGATGTTGGTTGCCACGTAGAACTGGGCATACGAATGGAGAATGCGCAGCTCCGTGGAGAGTGAAATGACGGGCACGGTAAAAGTTGCTTCAGTGCAACCCATGATAAAATATCGCCATCCTCTGGCTCCATCAATGAGTCCACCCCTGGACCTGAAGCTGGTGACGGCATTGCCCACGTGCAACTGGTCATACCCGAACTACCTGGCAAACCGACTGGGCAGGTAAGGCTCCAAGAAGCAATGGTCTTCACTTTTGTACAGTAAATGGAAAGGTCTAATGCAGACCAACCAATTAAAAGCCTCAGGAGAAAGAATGGTCTGTCCATCGCCTACATCCTGAAGTCTGATCCCCTGTTGATTGAGATGTACAGGGGGGGACAGTGCAGAAAAGCTTCCAGCTGTGATTGAAACTTAGCACCCGCCGACAGTCTAAAACCGTGGTCACGTTCCAGGAAGATTTCTTGTAGTTCAACAAGAAACTACCCCCCGAACTACTGTCAGAACCGGGAGACATAACCCTGGGGTTATGGAGAATTAACCACCCCATCAAGTACAGGTATGGTAATTCTACCCTGGGAAAGCTATCACGCCAGGTTTCATCGGCGAGCAGCCCATCAGTCATGGCCCTCAGGCCAGCTTGTATGCGGCACACCATGGCAGGGAGCAAGCCCAGTCTTGCCCCGAACACCAGACGCACTGCAGGCCATAGTATGTTGCGGTGAATACGGTCCACAGATGCGATGCCCGGTACCACCAGTCGGCGCAGCCATATGGAGAGGAAGCCGGCCAGTTGAGCTTCCTTGGACAGAGGCCTGCGGCAATGCCTCAAATAGCTGTAGGCCTTAGTGCCTGCGGGATATTTCCCTATCCCTTCATCGAGAATCTGGTCCGGAGCCCCAACATCCTCCATAAGATCGTCGACTACCTGAGCAGTAAGCACGCTCAGAGGATTCAAAGGCTGATCCTTGCTATCCAAGACCTTCTCTGTCTTAGCATTTCTGGCCCTGTGAAAGAAGAGGTAGGACGCCCATTTATTAATGTGAGCCAAATATGAAGGCTCACCATAAAAAGCGGTACAAGCGAGGTAGTGACACATCAGCTCCTGGTACACAGCCACTACCCGAGGGTCTGAATCCCTTAACTTCCGGTTCGTGGGAACATACTCTTCATATGGAGTATTCCCCATCGGCAGTCTCGAGATCTCTGCCATCTCATGGAGGGCCAATCCTAACTCCTCCAGTAGAGTGGCAAAAGTCCCGGTGAGCGAGATATATCGCTCCATCAGAGCCAGAAACAGATTGGGGTTGGGAGGTAACCCAACACTGGTAGCGCTCACAGCTGCGAACAGACCAATCCTCTCCAGCTCAGTCAAAAAATGCTTCAGGGCCCAGTTAACTAAGCGAGTCCACCGAAGATTTGTTGGGGTGACCCACCCACTGCACCGAGGGTTCACCTTGGGGTATACTCCCCCGTGCCCCATGAAATTATTGCAGAAGGTCGGTAATTACACCGGCTGGAGCTCCAAGCTGTCTTCACTCGGGACACTGCCCGGGTACAATCTCCTGAACGGTATTACAGAGCCGGAAGGGCGGCTGACAAATAACCCTAGGCCAGATCCCTTCTGGTAAAATATCTTCCCCGGCCTGCCGCGAAGATCGGGAGTCAGCGTCCACGACATCCTCCTGAGATGTGTAGCATGAAAGAATGTCAAGATGGGATAGTCTCTCAGCATCTTGGGTAGATACAGGACCAAGCTCCCGGCAGGGAAAACCCAGAGTTCTTTCTTGGGCTTCGTTTGGGACTGCTTGTCAATCATGTCCCCGAAGAGAAAAGCCGGCTTTATGTATTGGTTCCCGTCTATGTACGTCAGGGGCTCTCCATTAATCATGTTCAGCAGCGTTTGCTCGCCCTGAGCCGATATCAAAATTTTCCTTCCTTCAGGGTACTGGGGCCCGGAGATAAGAAATATCACGTGCGACAGATCCTCCAGATAGTTGGAGTGCATCATCCCGGCGGCAGAACCTATCACATCGGCTAGCGGAGACGCATGCAAGTTAACTGCAAGAGTGTAAGAAAAACACATCAGTTCCTATAACTAGACATTATAGACCTTGCAGCATAAGCCGAAAATCAATAGTCTGTGCTTTACGCCAAGACTGTAAAAACTTGAGCTTTTACGCTGGAATCCATTTCCTAAACGTAAAATTCAAGGTTGGCAGTATACAGTCTGTGCTTTACGCTAGACTGATAAAGTTGAGTTATTATGCCGGAATTTTTATCCAGAAGCGTAACACTCAAATTTTATACGCCAAGTTTCGACAGTCTGTGCTTTTATGTCCGACTGCAAAAATATAGAGTTTTTACGCTGACACATTAGAAATATGGGCGTAAAAGATGAAACGTCTCTGTGCATCATCTTCCTCAAAGAGGCTATCAGCACAGAAGATGACCTAGCGCGTTCACGTACAACGTGTGCGAAGGATTTTCATTCGTTCTTTTTCGTCCCAAAAGCTCTACCTCTAAGGCCGGGTGTGCTGCTCGTCGGCGGGATACTTCGCTCAGAATGAAGTTCGCCTTGCCCGACCGAAGACGCTCTCGCTTGGACAGAAGAGAGAAGAAGAATCAATATTCTTTCCCTTAGTGGAGGGGATTTGTTTTGGGGCCATTACTGAAAACTTTGAAGGCTCGGAGAAGAAACGAACAAGAACTCGAACAGTCGAAGGCTTTCTTTCGCAGAGGACGGATGAAAAGTTTTTCTCTCAAAAGCTTGGGATATATATAGAGTTTGGATGGACTCCTCGAATCCCGAACCAAATCTCATAATTAATATTCGGTTATGATTGGGTACTACGTCAGCCTATTACTCAGAGAAGGCGGACAGTCAGCGAATTCGAAAAGTTTTCGTGCAAAGCAGATTCGTAGTTTTTATGCTAAGGAGCTTTCTACGCTCGACAGCTACAGATCTACGGTTTTATGCTCACAGGCTATAAGTCTATGGTTTTACGCCCGGATGCTTTTATGCTCGGTAGCTTTTACGCTCGAGAGGCTACAAACCTACGACTTCACGCTCAGCAGCTATAAATCTATGATTTCACGCTCGGTGGCTTTTATGCTCAGAGGCAACAGATCCACAACTTCACGCTCGAAAGATTTCTTTTTCAGAAGCTAAAAATCTATAGTTTCTACGCCCGGATGCTCTCATGCTCAGCAGCTTTTACGCACGAGAGGCTACGAACTTATGATTTTATGCTATGACTTTCCGCACATCTGAAAGATACGCAGGCCAGAGTACGCGTACATCTGAACGATTCTCAAGGCGGTCAATTACAAGAGTTCACACAGAAGATACTCCTTCTTGACCTCAAAATATCCCAAGTACCCGAAGCATACAGAGTTCAACATTAAAAATTACTCTTCTCCATGGGTCGATTGGAAGTTCATTCAGACTCCAGTCTGAATATTTTATCTACGAATTCAAGATGGGGACTCGGTTTTCGACAGCATTTCTCGCCCTGTTCCAAGGGATTTTCGAGAAAATATTCTTGAAGATGATGTCTGAACAAAAATTATGTTTATCAGAAGTGACAGTTCAGAATTCTATGCGGTTTCTCACTCCTAATAGCAGGACAGTTCAAAATACTCGAATGTTAAGCGGCTTTCTATGCATCCCTAGTCATGCATAAAAGACAGGACGGGACCTAGCACTCTTTCTATCAGAGTCGGCGTAAAGTTACCAGACGTGTCAAAGCTACACATATTCAGACTTCACAGCAAAATATATGGCGAAATAATCATATGCACAGAAGAAGACGATTTTATTAAAATCATGATTACATATGAGGGAAATCCAGTCTACAAAGGGTTTTTCTTTATTTTTATGATTACATATGAGGAAAATCCTGTCTACAAAGGATTTCCTCGTCGTCGTCGGAAGGCCACCCCCAGAGTCTGTTCTGCCAGGTTCTCGCATTGGTGGGCTTCTTCATCCATCTTCTCCAGCAGTTCACGACTTCCACAGTCGATGAACAAGAAAGTAGTGAATGGCGGGAGGATACAGAAATGGGCCTAGACCCATCCTCCAATACAGGAAAGCAGGGTCAATCTGCTTTCCTGCGTCCAGCGCCATGACAGATTTAGTTGAGGTATTTGACCCAACTTAATCTCGGACGGCAGCTAGTTTGTCTGCTCTCGTCCGCAAATACCAGAAGAAGATACAGCTTGTAAGTTGTGTGGTCAAATATGACCCTTTCTCTCTCCGGAAGAACCGCCATACAAAGTTGCTGATTATCCCGAGCAAATGAGGCTATAATATCCTTCCATGATCCATCGTTGCAGAGGACATTTGCTCGAAGACGCCGTCTTTTTTGGCTCCTTACATGCTAGAAGAACGTGGTCTTCTTCTTCCTCAAGTCGACCCGACGAGCTCCGGCGATCATCTCTGTGTGGTGAAAGAGATGTAGGAAGAACAGGTTAAACTCTTCAGCCTTTTAAAGGCAAGAGAGAGCCCTCTGAATCCCAACGGATCCCCAATAACTCCGCCATAAAGTCAGCCTTGAAGGACGTGTCAGACTTGACCGTTTTATGCTTCATTCAAAGTGTTTCAAATTACGAGGAATTTAAAAGCTTTGAAGGGGGTCTTGTAGAAGCATAAAAAATACGCTGGATAGCTATACGCAGCATGTTGATACAGGGCAGCGTAAACAGATGACCTCAGAGCCATCAACGTTTGCTGAGCACAGCATAAAATATAAGCTCAAGGACCAATTGTTTAAAGTCATGAAGATTCCAATTGTATCGGTGACACTCTTATAGGCATAATATACCGTATCCTAGTCCAAGTGTCTATTTTGTGTCCATGTCCAATAAGACACCCAAGCAGTTATGTATCACCTTCCTTTATATATATGAAAAACTTTAAGGAATGTGAATTTGGAAGAAAAATTGGGAAAAGGACTTGCACACTATGGGTATATATTAGAATTTTTCTAAAATAGTAATTGGAAGAATAATTTAGACAACCACTTTTAAAAAAAAACATGAACAACTAAATGAAGAATTGAAAGTCAATGAGGAGGGCTTGCCTACTTTTGGTTCTTTATAGGACGAGATCCTTGATTTTCTTACTTTCTTTTCAATTTATAGCCTAAGACTAAATTAACAACATATAATCAAAATAAATTCTCATTTATAGTAAACTAATCTAGATTCAAAAGATTGGGGAAATTATACCTAAAGAAGAAATGAAAGTGGTAGAGGTGGTCGAACGAAGTGGGGTGGCCAGATGGGGGTGGCCGGCGTTGACGGTCCTATGCCAGTAACTGCGACAGCGGCAGCAACAGCAGCAGCAAAGCAGTGACAGCGGCAACAAGGCAGCGGTAGCAGCAAAGCAGCGGCAGCAGCAAAGCAGCGATAGCAACAATTAGAGAGTGAGAGAGGAGGGAGAGATGAAGAGATAAAGAGTGAGGGAGAGAGATATGGGATGGAAAACCGGATCCTCCTCCCCCCCCCCCCACCTATTCTCCATATACTCAAGACCTCTTTCCCCCATTCCCATAAACCAAATAACCCATCATTATGCTTTGTGGGTAAGTCACCATCTCTTTTCTCATTAAGTGACACATGGATGGTTGGTGAAATGGAAAACTATGCAATTGCAAAAAAAATTCTAAGGGTTATTGCAAATTTTCTAAGTTTGGAAAATTGCCATATTTTTCTTGAGGGCAAATTTGCAAAGTAATGATAATAAGAGAAAAATATAATAATAATAATAAATTTTAACTAAGTAATATTTATTTTAAGAAATATATTTAGAATTAGGTTATGACACTCTACCCTCCTTATATAAATTTTGTCCTCGGAATTTAGAAAAGAGGTAAGAAAATAAATAAAACATAGACTAGAACTAACCTTAGTCCTCGAATATATACGGGTATTGTCTTCGCATGTCCTCTTCCCTTTCTCAGGTAGATTCTTCTGGCGAGTATTTATTCCATGACACTCGTACCAAAGAAATAGTCTTGTTCTTGAGAATCTTCTGCCTTCGATATAGAAGTTCTACTGGCTTTTGTTCTATGTGCAATGTTGGACCCACTGTTATTTTTGAATAATCCAATATATGTCTTGAGTCTGGTATATATTTACGGAGTTGGAAAATGTGAAAGACATCATGAACTCCTTCCAAAGATGGTGGTAAAGTCAACCGATGTGATACGTCTCCAATTCGTTCTAGTACATCAAAAGGACCTATGTACCGTAGACTTAATTTTCCTCGTGTTCCAAATCTAATAGCTCCCCGTATAGGCAAAATCTTTAGGAACACATGATCACCTACTTGGAATTCCAAATCCCTTCGATGTTTATCTGCCCACGTTTTGTGTCTATCTTGTGCTGCCTGAAGGTGACTTCAAATTGCTTTAACTTTGTCCATAGTTTGAGTAACCAGTTCTAGTCCTAAGAGTTGACGTTCCCCTACGTCACTCCAGCATTTTGGGGATCTATATTTTCTCCCATATAAGGCTTCAAATGGTGTCATTTTAATACTGGCATGATAATTGTTATTATATGAAAATTCAATCAAATAAAAATGGCCATCCCAGGATCCTCCAAAATCCAGAATATACGCTCTCAACATATCTTCTAAAGTTTGAATTGTCCGTTCAGATTGACCATCAGTCTGTGGGTGGTATGCTGAACTAAATTTTAGATGAGTACCCAGACTTTCTTGTAAACCTTTCCAAAATTTGGAAGTAAATCGAGTATCCCTGTCTGATATGATACTCACTGGTACTCCGTATTGGCTAACAATATTTTTTATGTACATATCTGCGAAAACTTCGGTTGACTGACCAACTCGAAATAGTAGAAATCTAGCAGATTTTGTCAACCTATAAATGATTATCCATATGGAATTATTCCCTTTTTGAGTCCTCGGGAGTCCCGATACGAAGTCTATGGTAATATATTCTCATTTCCATTCTGGTATAGGTAGAGGTTGAAGAAGTCCTGCAATCCTCTGATGTTCAGCTTTTACTTATTGACACACCAAACATTTTGACACGAATTTGGCGATCTCTCGCTTTATTCCATGCCACCAGAAGTTCTGTTTCAAATCCTTATACATCTTCGTACTCCCAGGATGGATAGAATATTATGAACTTTGTGCTTCAAACATTATTTCTGTCCTGAGATATCTATAAGGTACACACAATCGACTTTCGAATCTTAAAGATCCATCCACATGTTTAATTAAGCCGATTTGCAATCCATTTTCTGTCTACTTCCATATTTTTGTAATTTTAGATCATTTTTTTGTGCCATCTTAATCCTTTCCACCAATGATGATTGTATTTGTAAACTGGCCCAAATTCCTTCTGCTACTGGGCATATCACCTCGATCCCCATTTTCCTCAAATATTCTAAAATCTCCTTAGGTGTATTTAGGAAAAATATTGTAGGTCTTCTACTTAATGCATCAGCTACTTTATTTGCCTTTCCCGGATGATATTCCATCTCCATGTCAAAGTCTTTAAGTAACTCTAACCATATTCATTGCCTCATGTTTAACTTCTTCTGAGTGAATACATACTTAATACTTTTATGATCTGTAAATATCTTGATCCTTTCTCCATACAGATAGTATCTCCATAATTTTAGTGCAAAAACTACAGCTGCTAATTCTATATCATGAGTTGGGTAGTTTCTCTTATGTGTCTTCAGTTGACGAGAAGCATACGCAATAACCTGTCCATGTTGCATCAATACACATCCCAATTCTTTTCCAGAAGCATCACTATAGATCTCATATCCCCCAGATCCTGATGGTAATGCTAGCACCGGGGCAGAAATGAGTTTCCTTTTTAATTCCTCAAAAGCTGATTGGCATTTAACAGTCCAAATATATTTTTCATCCTTTCGAGTTAATCGGGTAAGTGGTTCAGTAATCCTTGAGAAATTCTCTACGAATCTTCTATAATATCCGACTAAACCAAGAAAAGTTCGAATCTCTGCTATATTCTTATGAATAGGCCATGATTTAACTGCTTCTATCTTTTTAGGATCCACTACTATTCCTTCTTCACTTACAATATGTCCCAAGAATGAAATTTTATATAAACAAAATTCACATTTACTCAGTTTCCCATATAATTTTTCTTGTCGTAGAGTTTGAAGTACAATCCTCAAATATTCTTCATGTTCCTGTTCATTTTTTGAGTAAATCAGTATATCATCAATGAACACAATTACAAATTTATCCAAGTACTGATAAAATATTATGTTCATTAAGTCCATAAAGATTGCAGGTGCATTAGTTAATCCGAATGGCATTACTTGGAGTTTATAATGTCCATAGCGGGTTCTGAAAGCTATTTTTTGTATGTCCTCCTTTCTAACCTTCACCTGGTGATATCCGAATCTAAGATCAATTTTTAAGAATACCATTGCTCCTCCTAATTGATCAAATAATTCATCGATCCTTGGTAATGGATATTTATTTTTGATAGTGACTTCATTGAGTGCTCTATAATCAATTACTAACCTCAAACTTCTATTCTTTTTCTTTACAAATAATACAGGCGCTCCCCAGGAAGATGCACTAGGTCTAATAAATTTCTTAGCCAGCAATTTCCTAATTTGTTTATTCAATTCAGTCAATTCTTCTTTATTCATTGGGTATATCTTCTTTGCAATAGGAGCAGCTCCAGGAATTAGATTAATACTAAATTCAACAGCTCGATCAGATGGTATTTCAGGTAATTCATCAGGGAAAATATCTTTAAACTCATCAACTATTCTTGGCCATTCTTCATTTCCTGGTGTTGAAAATTTCTTCCTGAAGGTAATTCAAATTTTTCTAATTCTTTTTTATCAAACTCCTTCTGATCTTTAACAAATTCACGTATATCCTTGCCTGGTAGTTGAAATAAAACTCTTTCTTGTTTATAATTTATAACTACCGAGGTTGAGTTTAACCAATCCATTTCCAGTACTACATCGTAATTGTTCATAGGAAAAACTAGTAATCTAACATGAAAACTTTCTCCCCCATCTTAATTTGACATTCTTTGCATATTCTACTAACTTCCACAACACCATTACCAGTAAGAATTTCCAAATTTTTAACTAAAGGTTGTGTCATAATATCATGTAGTGATACAAAAGATACAGATATAAAGGAGTGAGTTGCTCCAGAATTAAATAGTATTGATGCAGAGCTAGATGATACAAGTACGGTACCTATCATCACGTCTCCAGCCAACTCTTCTTCACTGACATCCATCATAAAAGCTTGTCCTTGCTTCTTCCTCCTCTTATTTTTATTCTGATTTATTTTCTGTGCCTGATTAAATTGATGGGCCTGTGGGAAAGTGGTGGTTTTTTGCTGAAATCCTGAGGTTACTCGAGTTTATACGGGAGGTACTGGAGGTGCGGTTAATGCCATAGGTCTAGGTCCATTTGTTTGTAACATTGGCCTCGGCCTAAATCCTTGGTTTGCAAACCTTGGTTCTTGCGAAAAGTTTTGATTTTCGGGTCTTCCTGTAGTTTGTCGAGGATATTGTGGAGCTTGATGTGCAGACGATCTACACCTAAGACACAGTCCATGGAACTTCCTACAGGTGTTCTTTGAGTGTCCCGATTTTCCACAATAGGTACAACTTATTCGGTGTCTACCTTGTTCAGTTTGTGCAAATTTGATCTGCCCATGTCAGTGATTTCTTGTTTGAGATGAACTAGTTTCCCAATTCCCCTTCTGTCCTCCTACTTTTGAACCAGATTTCTTATTATATATTCTTTCCTGATCCCTGGCCGCTTTTACTACTTCAACATAAGTCTAAAAGTAATAAGGTGTTATGCGCGCCTTCAATCTACTATCCAGTCCTTCACGAAATTGAGCTATTCTTGCCTTCTTAGTGTTTACCATGCTTGGAGAAAACCTACTTAATCTTGTGAATTCTGATGCATACTCATCTACAGAACTCTTATTTTGCTTCAGGTAGGTAAATCATCTTTCCAGTTCCATTCTTTTCGTTTCAGGAAAGAATCTCTCCTCAAACTTCTTTTTAAACATATCCCAATATACCATATCATTTAAATCTTACGGGTGATACGAGATCCACCAATTCTCTACTACATCCTTCAGTTATAATCTTACTATTGGTACCATATCCTCTGCTGCTATTTTAGCTCCCTTCAATAGTCCTTCGGTAGTTTTTAACCACTTTCCAGCATCCAAAGGATTTTCTGTTCCAAAAAAATTAGGAGGATTGAGTTTCCTGAAGTCCATAAGCGTTCATGTTCTAGGTGATGGCGCAACCTCTAAGCGCTCTAATATTTTTGCAGAGGTAGATTGTGCAAGTTGAACTTGCTGCGTATTAGTTTCTAGGACCTTTTGGAATACCTCAAGTACATCCATTGTCCGAGGTTCCAAAGATTCTGAGTGTGACAATTTGCGGGGAGGTAAAAAGTCATTTCCTGGATATTTGCAAAATACGATCTATTTTTGTAAATGTATAAAGTAAATACCAGGATACGCTAGATCAGTATAAAGAGTTTGTTATACAAAATTAAAATTGTAAAACTAAGATTAACTGTAAAATTAGATAAAGAACAAGCATATTTCATTCACTATTATCAAAAGGTTATACAAATATGCTTCAAAGAGTACAGACTATCTTACATATTATCTTACACCCTTACACTTTTATCCCTTCTGACTTATATTATGAGACATATCAGACAAAAGCTTTCCTATTTACAACAAAGTTACCCCCTTTTAAGTACACCTCCTCCTCCTTGATGATTTTAGCATAGGAATTTAGTTTCCTCCATTCGTCTAGCGTTCCCTCATACCCTTCTATCTTTGGGTAGGAGGATGCGTCTCGTCCTTTCAGGAAAAACATGCAATATACTTCAATTTCATGGTATACTTTTGCTCCATCCTCAGCATCCCTGACTATTGGTCTTTGAATTTCAAAGTATACCAAACGAACGAGAAGATTGTAGTCGTCTAGTACTTTCCACTCTTCTCTTGCATATTGTTCGTACCCGTATAAGGTACGTTTGCTACCGTCCCAAAATATACATGGTATAAAGCGCTCCATAACCTACACTTAGAACAAATTCTATAGTCAATATGCTGGAAATATAATGTAGTAATCATAAATACTGGAATAAATCTTTAGATTAATAAAAAAAAATCTCATAGCAATATCATCCCATTTATTTCCTCTTTTGATCTTCAATATTACCCTAGATCTTCATCCTAAGGTTCGGATTCAAATATCTTGTCTTCCACAGTCAAAATTTTTAACCCTCTTTGGAATCCGTAAATCTATTTGTATGTGATTCCTATGGGTTTGGTTCTAGAAAACTTAGACCACTAGAAGACGGCTATAACCTGCATGGGCCACCACTAAAAGATATGTCATGCCCCAGTTCCCATAATACGAAATCCAGGTATAATAATATATCCCCAGGCTACGCACCCGTATAATACTATCGGTATCATACTCGCGATTTGTCGCCTGTATTTTCTAGGATAAGTACAGGACAATAAGGTTACAATATAAAACATCCATATTTATACATTTCAATATTTACATCATCAAGTATTTTTTCCAATAAGTTTAATATACATATTCAGTCACAAAAGTTCTTGAACTGATCTATCCCCAAAGTTGCCTTTCATTATCCATCGACCTCGTCGATGCTAAAAAGAGGTAGTTCTTCTTCATTTTTATCAGTTCCTAGTGAACAAAAACTAGGTCATCAGAATGATTAGCAATCCCTTATGTCAAAGACGGACATAAAGATAAAATAAGGATTATGTTGTAAGGAAGGTTAATGAATGAATAACAATAAAAAATTTGAGAAATATTATTTTCTTGAAGAAATTTATAGTGTAAACTTGAAATATGAATTTTATAACTCTAATTAATCCTATGCTATAAAGTGTTCAATCACGAGTCACACCATAACTCATAGTACAATTATTCCTATATGCAGATACAAATTTTAGAGAACACTTTCGGATCACCATCAATACCTATTGTCCCTGCAATAATTCTATTTACTCTGGATCAGACAATTTTTTGGTGGATAGTGCTTAGATTCCAATCCCCACAGGTGTTTTGACAGCATTGTATCAACAATATTAATATTGAATCACATAAAAATGTGATAAGCACATGATATAACAATTGTCGAATTATTTTTTATTTAGAAAATTCGGATCATGTGATAATAAAATCAACTGTCGAATATGTTGAACTTTTCTAAGAATTCGGAACATAGGTCAAACATTGGACATATACAATTGTCGAATTCGATCTCTTTTAAAATTCGGATCCAATGGAAAATAAGTGAGCTAAGCCTCATTGCGGTCATCGTATGGTCATACGTATGCCGGAAACTACTGATTAGTTTTTAAATAAAATAAATATTGCTGAGAGTTCGATGGGGTGATCCAAATATTCTCTCCCATCCCAATGCAATCTATAGAAATTATATCAATTTCTAATCTAACAATCAAATTAAGTTAAATTAAAGAAAATTTTGCTTTGTATTCTCAGTTTTTGTGTCAGAGATTACAATTTGAGAGAATTTTATATTTTAATAAATCGTAACATATTTCGCGGAGACGTCAAATATCCAAATAAATTTTTATTTTTGTGTACTCGGGGTATCACGCTCAACGGTACTATTCCAAATGGTAGGAAAATTCCCGAAAATATGGAAATCATATTCCACACCTTGGAATATGTATAATTAATGATAATTTTGTAGCTCTTTTGTGCATGTGCATAAGTGTCCTACGTGTCCTAAATTTAGATAAATTCGTAATCTAAGGATTTTTAGGGTTTAATCCTAAAAAAATTATATTAGAGAATAATCTATTATTCAAATTTTTCCGAAACGACTATCTCTAAAAATTCTTGAAATTTTGGCAGAGTCTCCTTTATATTTTGGACTCCAAAATTTCACAACTAAAAAATAAAGACTCGGAGCAACCCTTCGTAGAATTTTCGGGTATGCCGATCCCTTCAGTGGAGCAAATCTCAACACCGGTAAACACAGGCAATTGTATATATATATATATATATATATATATATATATATATATATATATATATATATATATATATATATATATATATATATATATATATATATATATATATTTATTTATTTATTTATTTATTTATTTATTTATTTATATTCAAATCACCAATATAAGCTTTCTTACCAACCAAGCATACATAGCATATATTTTATCAATTAGCAGTAATAAATAGTAGCAATTTGGCATAGCTCTGGTACTCCATCACTAACACAAGTAACTAGCATTTTTTATTAGTAACCATAACAAAATACAACTATAATTAAAATAAGTTATAATTTCCTATCCCATAATCTCTAAAATGCAAACTTTAAAAGGCTATAATTATATAATGATACTGAATTTAAAAGAATAGCCTAAGATTGGATCGGATGCGGTCGATATAGACTAGTATCAAGTACGAAAATCCTTTCTATGATTACCTATGTAACTTTACTATATTTAGTACATAATCTACCTTGCACTAGTACTAAGGATGTCTAATAATGCCCAAATACAGATCCGGATAGCAGCTATTTATTTGCTAAATTGATATTTCTTAGTAACCAAAGAGTTAACTATGCGACGATAGACTAGTTAACATAATCCCAAATCAACCGTTGCATCCATAAGGTATCATATTAAGTCTATGGATTTGTATGTATATCTACTTATAATTAGGAACCAATTTAGTATAACCCTTATACATCCTCATACTCAAGTAGGGGTTATAACTTGTTTATAAGTTCCTACTTAAATACTTGAGCATACGTACTAATTTCAAAAAATATGCATCCATAAGTATTTAAATCTATATGGTTCCAAATATATATATATATATATATATATATATATATATATATATATATATATATATATATATATATATATATATATATATATATATATATATATATATATATATATATAAAGTTTTAAAATTAACATGCCATACGTGTATGACATGCAATATCAAACTGTTTCAAGTCATGATGATTCCAATTGTATCGGTGACACTCTTATATGTATAATATACCATATCCTAGTCCAAGTGTCTATGATGTGTCCGTGTCCAATAAGACACCCAAGCAATTATGTATCACCTTCCTTTATATATATATATATATAAATGAAAAAACTTTAAGGAATGTGAATTTGGAAGGAAAATTTGGAAGAGGACTTGCACACTATGGGTGTATAATAGAATTTTTCTAAAATAGAAATTGGAAGGATAATTTAGACAACCACTTTTAAAAAAAAACATGAACAACTAAATGAAGAATTGAAAGAGGAGGGCTTGCCTAGTTTTGGTTCTTGATTGGAAGAGATCCTTGATTTTCTTACTTTCTTTCTAATTTATAGCCTAAGACTCAAATTAACAACATATAATAAAAATAAATTCTCATTTGTAATAAACTAATATAGATTTAAAAGATTGGAGGAATTATAACTAAAGAAGAAACGAAAGTGGTGGAGGTGGTCGACCAGAGCGGGGTGGCCGGATGGGGGTGGTCGGCGCTGACGGTCCTGAGCCAGTAGCTGTGGCAGCGGCAGCAGCAAAAGTAAAGCAGCGGCAGCAGCAGCAGTAAAGCAACATCAGCAACAATCAGAGAGTGAGAGAGGAGGGAGAGATGAAGAGTGAGGGAGAGAGAGATGGAATGGAGAAACGGATCCCCCCCTTCTCCATATACTCAGACCTCGTTCCCCATTCCCATAAACCAAATAACCCATCATTATGCTTTGTGGGTGAGTCACCCTCTCCTTGCTCATTAAGTGACACATGGATGGTTGGTGGGATGGAAAATTATGCAATTGTAAAAAAAATTCTAAGGATTCATTACAAATTTTCTAAGTTTGAAAAATTGCCACATTTTTCTTGAGGGCAAATTTGCAAAGTAATAATAATAAGAGAAAAAATATAATAATAATAATAATAAATTTTAACTAAGTAATATTTATTTTAAGAAATATATTTAGAATTAGATTATGACAGCATACATTGGAATGGCATTAAACATGTGATGAGATATCTTTGTGGAACTACCGACATGTGATTATTTTATACTTGTGGTTTATCTGACATCGCGAATCTTGTTGGCTTTGTAAATTCAGGTTATTTATCTGATCCCAATAATGGTCATTCACAAACTGGATATGTGTTTCTTAATAGCAATACAGCTATTTCTTGGCGTTCAACAAAATAGACAATGGTTGCTACCTCCTCAAATCACTCAAAAATATTGGCTCTCTATGAAGCAAGTCGAGAATGTATTTGACTGAGATCGTTGATTCAACACATTCGTAGCTCATGTCACATTTCCCCTACTACAGATATTTTAACTATTATTCATGAGGATAATGCAGCATATATTTCACAAATTTAAGGTAGATTCATTAAAGGAGACAGGACCAAGCACATCTCACCAAAGTTTTTTTATACTCATGAGCTTCAGAAGAACTTTGATATTGACGTCCAACAAGTTCACTTAAGTGATAATCTTGAAGACTTGTTCACCAAAATCGTTGCCAAAGTCAACTTTTAATAAACTAGTTCATGGAATTGGAATGCGACGTCTTCGCCAGCTGACTGTTCAGGATCAACACCATCAGGGTGAGTGATTATTTTCAGGAGAAGATACATTTTGTTTGGACTATAACGCATTATACTTTTTTTCCTTAGTCTTATATTTCTCTTCCCAGTGGGTTTTTTCTGACAAAGTTTTAATAAGGCAACATTAAGCGTGTCCAACACCTATCTAAGTCATCCTAAAGATTATACTATTTTCTTTCGCAAAGGTTTTGTTCTAATGGATTTTTCTAGCAAAGTTTTAACGAGGCAATAGGCTTAGAGATGGTGGTCATCCAAATGAAGAGTGTTATAATTTGGGTTACAAAAGGGTTGGATTCCCACTTTCTATTTTAGTCCCATATTGGTTAGAGATTAGTATTACACCTTCATTGGGTTGTATAAATAAAGTATTTGCCTCCCACTATGAGATTACACTAATAAGAGATATTCTCTCCTATTTTTTTCTTCCTTCTTCTACGATTATTTTAACAAATTTCTTAATTTGTACTACTTGGCAGCAGACTACAACCCTCTTTATTTTTGTTCAATACATAATTACCTAACTACTCATGTTAAATAATATGTAAACATTGTTAGTTATATTTTTGGAATAATTTTTTTATGACGAAGCCTAATTTTTCTTATTACATAGTAGTATAAATATATCTATACTACTGTATATTGAGAAAAGTTCACCTTCACTGTAAAAATTTATTTCCAAATGTAACCTTGCATATATTTACTAATTAAAATTATTCATTTAATTTAATAGGGACAACTTGGTAATTACGGAAGATATCTTTTGTTCTTCTTAAATAGTCCTATATACAAGTATAAAATAATATATATATATATATATATATATATATATATATATATATATATATATATATATATATATATATATATATAATATGATAATACTAATCTATACCTTTGTACATGTATACTAATTAAAATATGAACCTGAACTTTTACTAGATAATAGAAAAAGTTATGGTTCGCTGTAAAACTTTTCTTCCAAAATATACCCTTGCATATGTTTACCAAAATATACCCATGCATATGTTTACTAATTAAAATTATTCATTAAAGTTAATATGGCAACTATGTAATTACATAAACAATTTTTTATCTTCCAAATAGTTTTGCAGGCAGGTATATATAATAATAATAATAATAATAATAATAATAATAATAATAATATATAACTGGAAAAGTTACAGGTTTCACCGTGGATATGGTTCCAACAATGTCCTTTCCTATGTTTACTAATTAAAATTAATCATTAAATTTAATATGGGCAGTTAGATATTTACGTATATAAAATAAATTAAGAGGGTTGATATTTGCTCTTCCCAAGTAGTAGAAAAATTAAGAAACTACTTCCCAAGTAGTATAAAATATGTGTAACGCACGAGTATATATACTAGTATAATAATAAACTTAAAATAGTTAAGGGATTGTTTTTTAGTTTTTCAAAGTAGTCTTCATAAAGATTGTTAATTGTATTGTGATATATGTCCATGACTCTCCTGATTGTTAATTGTATTATAATATTTGATCATGACATATTGGTCCACAATCCACTTTTTAATTTGTTTATTAGTTTATCAACCATCTCTTACAGCCCACACGGAAGTGAGCATTAGCATTTAACAAATAGTCCATAGTTTTTATGATTTATAATTTTATTTTTAGTACTTGTAAGATGTCACATTTCATTTTTGCACAAGGCCTACAAAATATCAGGACCGACCATGTTAACATTCATAAACTAACTATTTCTTTTATCAAGTTGACACCCAATATTTTAATATTCTCGACTATCATTTTTATTATATCGTAAATAGATATGGAGATATTTTTTAATTTTTAAAAGAATCGCATTTGTTATATTCTATTGAATGTCCTTCATGAACTATTTAGGGGGGGGGGGGGCAGGGGGGAGGAGAAGCAACATTTAACAGCCTAACATTTTAGTCCCACATTGTTTGGGAGTAGGGAGAGGAAGCTAAAGGTGGGTTATAAAAATGAGGAAAGGTTCTACGTTAGACCATACTTACCTGGACGGGGTCATTGGGTGAACAAGAAGGCTCAGGCCTAGGCCCGTGACCCTCATTGCACTCTGAGGGTGCGTTGGCTTACCATCTCCCCAAGTGGGAGAGTGGACGTCATTATTTGTTGCTTAGGGGGAACGCGTTCGCGCGGCCCCTGCCAATTTTTAATTATTCAATTTTTTTTAAAAGAAATTTTGAAAATAATTAACAAATGTTATAACACTAGATATATATACACATATGTGGAGTAAGGAAGTCATAAAAGTATTATTAAGCTCAATATTTCGTCATCTAATATATCTTCATTGAGGATGGTTAATTTAAAGACATTTAAGTTGTTTTTGTTCATATAATATTGCCCTTAGAATTATTCTCAATCTCTACCTTTTTTTATAAAGAGGCTTAAAACGGTTTCTAAAAGGCGGCTTAACCATCAAAAGTCTCTATTCGTACATAATTAAAAATTAAAAAATAAATAAATTTTAACTAATTATTTAATTATCGTCAAACATCTCTACTATTATAATGCGGCTTAAATTCGGCTCCCAATTGAGCCGTCTTAGCCGTATGTATATCATCTATCAATTAATTTAAAATTTTAAAAATATATTACTACCACATGTGTTTTCTTTCCTCACGTAGTTGACAAAAAAAATATAAAAATATAAAAAATAATAAAATATATTTATAATTTAAATTATTTTAAACTAACTATATGGTATTATCTAATTAAAATATATCAAAAATTCAAAAAACATATTTATAACAAATTATAATCAAAATATATTCAAATCATACTTAAAATATTTTAATATAATTTAAAATATAAATTATATTTTAATAATAATATAGTTTTTTTTTATACGTGCAACGCACGTGAACGTGACTAGTCTTTAACTAATGTGGTTAAAGTGGGAGACATTCTCTCCGGCGTTATGGGCTCCATTCCATGGACCGGTATCTATAATAATTCATTTAATTTTTTTATGAAAGCGTGCAATGCAGGTGCATGTTACTAGTATATCATAAAGTGTCCCCTAGATGTACATGCAACTCCTTACTAACATAAGAGATATTTTTGTTTAGATAAATATAACCAAGTATAAATCGTTATAATTAATTTTTTTATATGTCCTTTCCACTGGGTTAGGAACTAAGTTCCCAAGGGAGGATTCGAACAATGTCCATCCCACGGGAGCCTCCATCGTAACCAACAGGCCATGACCTCACGGACATCGTTATAGTTAATTTTACTTCATGGAAATTATGATAGGAGTTAATTTGTTGCGTGTGTTTAATTGTGTTTCCAATTGTGTCCAACTTTTTATAAAAAAAAAGTCAATCATATTCCATCTCTTTATGTTTTGTTGGTTCATCTAATTTCTCTGTAATATTTTTATATAAAAGTATATATGTGTTGCATGTATTTTTTTAATGCTTGAAAATAATAAACAATAGTCCCTTACTACTTGAGAAGAACAAAGAACAATTCCTTAATTTTTACTAGTTGGGAGCAAACTACAACCCTCTTTATTTTTGTTCAATACATAATTACCTAACTACTCATGTTAAATTTAATAAATAATTTTTTTTATGATGAAGACTAATTTTTCTTATTATATAGTAGTATAAATATATCTATACTACTATATATTGAGAAAAGTTCACCTTCACTGTAAAAATTTCTTTCTAAATGTAACCTTGCATATATTTACTAATTAAAATTATTCATTTAATTTAATAAGGACAACTTGGTAATTACGGAAGATATCTTTTGGTCTTCTTAAATAGTCCTACATGCAAGTATAAAATAATATATATAATAATATGATAATACTAATCTATACCTTTGTACATGTCCACTAATTAAAAAATGTACATGAACTTAACTTTTAATAGATAATAGGAAAAGTTCTGGTTCGCTGTAAAACTTTTCTTCCAAAATATACTCTTGCATATGTTTACTAATTAAAATTATTCGTTAAAGTTAATATGACAACTATGTGATTACATAAACAATTTTTTGATCTTCCAAATAGTTTTACAGGCAGGTATAATAATAATAATAATAATAATAATAATAATAATAATAATAATAATAATAATAAATAATAATAGGAAAAGTTAGAGGTTTCACCGTGGATATGGTTCCAACAATGTCCTTTCCTATATTTACTAATTAAAATTATCCATTAAATTTAATATGGACAGTTAGATATTTACGTATATAAAATAAATTAAGAGGGATAATATTTACTCTTCCCAAGTAGTAGACAAATTAAGAAACTACTTCCCAAGTAGTATAAAATGCGTGTAACGCACGTGTATATATACTAGTATAATAATAAACTTAAAATAGTTAAGGGATGGTCTTTTAGTTTTTCGAAGTAGTCTTCATAAAGATTATCAATTGTATTGTGATATATGTCCATGACTCTCTTGTTTGTTAATTGTATTATAATGTTTGATCATGACATATTGGTCCACAATCCACTTTTTAATTTGTTCGTTAGTTTATCAACCATCTCTTCCAACCCACACGGAAGCGAGCATTAGCATTTAACAATTAGTCCATAGTCCACTTAAAATTTATGATTTGTAATTTTATTTTTAGTACTTGTAAGATGTCACTTTTTGTTTTTGCACAAGGCCTACAAAATATCAGGACCGACCATGTTAACATTCATATACTCTTAACTATTTCCTTTGGCAAGTTGATACCCAATATTTTAATATTATCTACTATCATTTTTATTATATCGTAAATAGATATGGAGATAGTTTTTAATTTTTGAAAGAATCTCAATTTTTCTATTCTATTAAATGTCCTTCATGAACAGTTTAGGGGGAGGGGGGAAGAGAAGCAACATTTAACAGCCTAACGTTTTAGTCCCACATTGTCAGGGAGGAGGGAGAGGAAGCTAAAGGTGGGTTATAAAAAGGAGGAAAGGTTCTACGTTAGACCATACTTACCTGGACAGGGTCATTGGGTGAACAAGAAGGCTCAGGCCTAGGCCCGTGACCTCATTGCACTCTGAGGGTGCGTTGGCTTACCATCTCCCCAAGTGGGAGAGTGGACGTCATTATTTGTTGCTTAGGGGGAACGCGTTCGCGCGGCCCCTGCCAATTTTTAATTATTCAATTTTTTTAAAAGAAATTTTGAAAATAATTAACAAATGTTATAACACTAGATATATATACACATATGTGGAGTAAGGAAGTCATAAAAGTATTATTAAGCTCAATGTTTCGACATCTAATATATCTTCATTGAGGATGGCTAATTTAAAGATGTTTAAGTTGTTTTTGTTCATATAATATTGCCCTTAGAATTATTCTCAACCTCTACCTTTTTTAAAAAAGAGGCTTAAAACGGTTTTTAAAGGTGGCTTAACCATCAAAAGTCTCTATTCGTACATAATTAAAAAATAAAAAATAAATAAATTTTAACTAATTATTTAATTATCGTCAAACATCTCTACTATTATAATGCAGCTTAAAATCGGCTCCCAATTGAGCCGTCTTAGCCGTATGTATATTATCTATCAATTAATTTAAAATTTTTAAAATATATTACTACCACATGTGTTTTCTTTTCTCATGTAGCTGACAAAAAATATAAAAATATAAAAATATATAACAAATAATAAAATATATTTATAATTTAAATTATATTTAAACTAACTATATGGTATTATCTAATTAAAACATATCAAAAATTCAAAAAATATATTTATAACAAATTATAATCAAAATATATTCAAATCATATTTAAAATATTTTAATATTTTTAAAATATAAATTATTGTTTAATAACAATATAGTTTTTTTTATACGTGTAATGCACGTGAACGTAACTAGTCTTTAACTAATGTGGTTAAAGTGGGAGACATTCTCTCCAGCGTGTTGGGCTCCATTCCATGGACCAGTATCTATAATAATTTATTTAATTTTTTTATGAAAGCGTGCAATGCACGTGCACGTTACTAGTATATCATAAAGTGTCCCCTAAATGTACATGTAACTCCTTACTAACATAAGAGATAATTTTGTTTACATAAATATAACCAAGTATTAATCGTTATAATTAATTTTTTTATATGTCATTTCCACTGGGTTAGGAACTAAGTTCCCAAGGGAGGATTCGAACAATGTCCATCCTCACGGGAGCCTCCATCGTAACCAACAGGCCACGACCTCACGGACATCGTTATAGTTAATTTTACTTCATGGAAATATATGATAGGAGTCAATTTGTTGCATGTGTTTAATTGTGTTTCCAATTGTGTCCAACTTTTTATTAAAAAATTCAATCATATTCCATCTCTTTATGTTTTGTTGGTTCATCTAATTTCTCTATAATATTTTTATATAAAAGTATATATGTGTTGCATGTATTTTTTTAATGCTTGAAAATAATAAACAATAGTCCCTTACTACTTGAGAAGAACAAACAACAATACCTTAATTTTTACTAGTTGGGAGCAAACTACAACCCTCTTTATTTTTGTTCAATACATAATTACCCAACTACTCATATTAAATTTAATAAACAATTATAATTTGTAAACATTGTTAATTATATTTTTGGAAAAAAAATTATGATGAAGCCTATTTTTTCTTATTATATAGTAGTATAAATATATCTATACTACTATATATTGAGAAAAGTTCACCTTCACTGTAAAAATTTCTTTCCAAATGTAACCTTGCATATATTTACTAATTAAAATTATTCATTTAATTTAATAGGGACAACTTGGTAATTACGGAAGATATATTTTGGTCTTCTTAAATAGTCCTACATGCAAGTATAAAATAATATATATAATAATATGATAATACTAATCTATACCTTTGTACATGTATACTAATTAAAATATGTACATGAACTTAACTTTTAATAGATAATAGGAAAAGTTCTGGTTCGCTGTAAAACTTCTCTTCCAAAATATACCCTTGTATATGTTTACTAATTAAATTATTTATTAAAGTTAATATGACAACTATGTAATTACATAAACAATTTTTTGATCTTCCAAATAGTTTTATAGGCAGGTATAATAATAATAATAATAATAAGAATAATAATAATAATAATAATAATAATAATAATAATAATAATAATAAATAATAGAAAAAGTTAGAGGTTTCACCGTGGATATGGTTCCAACAATGTCATTTCCTATATTTACTAATTAAAATTATCCATTGAATTTAATATGGACAGTTAGATATTTACGTATATAAAATAAATTAAGAGGGATGATATTTACTCTTCCCAAGTAGTAGACAAATTAAGAAACTACTTCCCAAGTAGTATAAAATACGTGTAACGCACGTGTATATATACTAGTATAATAATAAACTTAAAATAGTTAAGGGATTGTCTTTTAGTTTTTTGAAGTAGTCTTCATAAAGATTGTTAATTGTATTGTTATATATGTCCATGACTCTCTTGTTTGTTAATTGTATTATAATGTTTGATCATGATATATTGGTCCATAATCCACTTTTTAATTTGTTCATTAGTTTATCAACCATCTCTTCCAACCCACACGGAAGCGAGCATTAGCATTTAACAATTAGTCCATAGTCCACTTAAAATTTATGATTTGTAATTTTATATTTAGTACTTGTAAGATGTCACTTTTTGTTTTTGCACAAGGCCTACAAAATATCAGGACCGACCATGTTAACATTCATATACTCTTAACTATTTCTTTTGGCAAGTTGATACCAAACATTTTAATATTCTCGACTCTCATTTTTATTATATCGTAAAAATATATGGAGATATTTTTTCATTTTTGAAAGAATCTTAATTTTTCTATTCTATTGAATGTCCTTCGTGAACTGTTTAGGGGGGAGGAGAAGCAATATTTAACAGCCTAAGGTTTTAGTCCCACATCGTCACGGAGGAGGAAGAGGAAGCTAAAGGTGGGTTATAAAAAGGAGGAAAGGTTCTACGTTAGACCATACTTACCTGGACGGGGTCATTGGGTGAACAAGAAGGCTCAGGCCTAGGCCCGTGCCCCTCATTGCACTCTGAGGGTGCATTGTCTTACCATCTCCCCAAGTGGGAGAGTGGAAGTCATTATTTGTTGCTTAGGAGGAACGCGTTCGCGCGGCCCCTGCCAATTTTTAATTATTCAATTTTTTTAAAAGAAATTTTGAAAATAATTAACAAATGTTATAACACTAGATATATACACTTATGTGGAGTAAGGAAGTCATAAAAGTATTATTAAGCTCAATGTTTTGTCATCTAATATATCTTCATTAAGGATGGTTAATTTAAAGACGCTTAAGTTGTTTTTGTTTATATAATATTGCCCTTAGAATTATTCTCAATCTCTACCTTTTTTTTATAAAGAGGCTTAAAACGGTTTCTAAAAGGCAGCTTAACAATCAAAGGTTTCTATTCGTACATAATTAGAAATTAAAAATTAAATAAATTTTAACTAATTATTTAATTATCGTCAAACATCTCTACTATTATAATGCGGCTTAAAACGGGCTCCCAATTGAACCGTCTTAGCCGTATGTATATCATCTATCAATTAATTTAAATTTTTTAAAATATATTACTACCACATGTGTTTTCTTTTCTCACGTAGTTGACAAAAAAATAAAAAAACCAAAATATATAACAAATAATTAAATATATTTATAATTTAAATTATATTTAAACTAACTATATGGTATTATCTAACAAAAATATATCAAAAATTCAAAAAAAACATATTTATAACAAATAATAATCAAAATATATTCAAATCATATTTAAAATATTTTAATGTAATTTAAAATATAAATTATTTTTAATAATAATATAGTTTTTTTATACGTGTAACGGAAGTGAACGTGACTAGTCTTTAACTAATGTGGTTAAAGTGGGAGACATTCTCTCCAGCGCGATAGGCTCCATTCCATTGACCGGTATCTATAATAATTTATTTAATTTTTTTATAAAAGCGTGCAATGCACGTGCACATTACTAGTATATCATAAAGGGTCCCCTAAATGCACATGCAACTCCTTACTAACATAAGAGATAATTTTGTTTACATAAATATAACCAAGTATTAATCGTTATAATTTAATTTTTTTATATGTCCTTTCCACTGGATTAGGAACTAAGTTTCCAAGGAAGGATTCGAACAATGTCCATCCCCACGGGAGCCTCCATCGTAACCAACAGGCCACGACCTCACGGACATCGTTATAGTTAATTTTACTTCAGGGAAATCTATGATATGAGTTAATTTGTTGCGTGTGTTTAATTGTGTTTCCAATTGTGTCTAATTTTTTTTAAAAAAAGTCAATCATATTCCGTCTCTTTATGTTTTGTTGGTTCATCTAATTTCTCTGTAATATTTTTATATAAAAGTATATATGTGTTGCATGTATTTTTTAATTCTTGAAAAGAATAAACAATAGTCCCTTACTACTTGATAAGAACAAACAACAATTCCTTAATTTTTACTAGTTGGGAGCAAACTACAACCCTCTTTATTTTTGTTCAATACATAATTACCTAACTACTAATGTTAAATTTAATAAACAATTATAATTTGTAAAAATTGTTAATTATATTTTTGGAATAATTTTATTTTATGATGAAGCATATCTTTTTTTATTATATAGTAGTATAAATATATCCATACTACTATATATTGAGAAATGTTTACCTTCACTGTAAAAATTTCTTTCCAAATGTAACCTTGCATATATTTACTAATTAAAATTATTCATTTAATTTAATAGGGACAACTTGGTAATTACGGAAGATATCTTTTGGTCTTCTTAAATAGTCCTACATGAAAGTATAAAATAATATATATAATAATATGATAATACTAATCCATACCTTTTACATGTATACTAATTAAAATATGTACATGAACTTAATTTTTAATAGATAATAGGAAAAGTTCGGGTTCGCTGTAAAACTTTTCTTCCAAAATATACCTTACATATGTTTACTAATTAAATTTATTCATTAAAGTTAATATGGCAACTATGTAATTACATAAACAATTTTTTGATCTTCCAAATAGTTTTACAAGCAGGTATAATAATAATAATAATAATAATAATAATAATAATAGAAAAAGTTAGAGGTTTCGTCGTGGATATGGTTCCAACAATGTCCTTTCCTATGTTTACTAATTAAAATTATCCATTAAATTTAATATGGGCAGTTAGATATTTACGTATATAAAATAAATTAAGAGGGTCGATATTTGCTCTTCCCAAGTAGTATACAAATTAAGAAACTACTTCCCAAGTAGTATAAAATATGTATAACGCACGTGTATATATACCAGTATAATAATAAACTTAAAATAGTTAAGGGATTGTCTTTTAGTTTTTCGAAGTAGTCTTCATAAAGATTGTTAATTGTATTGTGATATATGTCCATGACTCTCCTGTTTGTTAATTGTATTATAATGTTTGATCATGACAAAATGGTCCACAATCCACTTTTTAATTTGTTCATTAGTTTATCAACCATCTCTTCCAACCCACACGGAAGCGAGCATTAGCATTTAACAATTAGTCCATAGTCCACTTAAAATTTATGATTTATAATTGTATTTTTAGTACTTGTAAGATGTCACTTTTTGTTTTTGCACAAGGCCTACAAAATATCAGGATCGACCATGTTAACATTCATATACTGTTAACTATTTCTTTTGACAAGTTAATATCCAACATTTTAATATTCTCGACTATCATTTTTATTATATCGTAAATAGATGGGGAGATAGTTTTTAATTTTTAAAAGAATCTCAATTTTTCTATTCTATTGAATGTCCTTCATGAACTGTTTAGGGTGGGGGGGGGGAGGAGAAGCAACTTTTTATATAAATAGTCCTACATGCAAGTCCTTCCTAACATAAGAGATAATTTTGTTTACAAAACATAAATATAACCCAGTATTAATCGTTATAATTTTTTTTATTATATGTCATTTCCACCGGGTTATGAACTAAATTTTTAAGGGAAGATTCGAACCATGCCCATCTCCACGGAAGTCCCCCATCGTAACCAACATGCCACGACCCCACGAACATCGTTATAATTAATTTTACTTGATGGAAATATATGATAGGAGTTAGTTTGTTGAATGTGTTTAATTGTGTTTCCAATTGTGTCCAACTTTTTATATAAAAGTCAATCATATTCCATCTCTTTATGTTTTGTTGGTTCCTCTAATTTCTCTATAATATTTTATATAAATGTATATATTTGTTGCACGTATTTTTTAATGCTTGAAAAAAATTAGTCCCTTACTACTTGAGAAGAACAGACAATAATTCCTTATTTTTTATTACTTGGGAGCAAAATACAACCCTCTTTATGTTTGTTTAATACATAATTACCTAACTATTCATGTTAAATTTAATAAACAATTTTAATTTGTAAACATATTTAATTATATTTTTTGAATAATTTTTTTTTATGATGAAGCCTAACTTTTCTTATTATATAGTAGTATAAATATATCTATAGTACTATATATTTAGAAAAGTTCAGCTTCACCATATAAATTTCTTTCCAAATATATTCTTGCATATTTTTACTAATTAAAATTATTCATTAAATTTAATAGGAACAACTAGGTAATTATGGAAGCTATCTTTTGGTCTTCTTAAATAGTCCTACATGCAAGTATAAAATAATATATATATATATATATAATAATATGATAATACTAATTAAAATATGAACCTAAACTTTTACTAGATAATAGTCCTACATGCAAGCTATCTTCAGGTTCGCTGTAAAACTTTTCTTCCAAAATATACCCTTGCATATGTTTACTAATTAAAATTATTCATTAAAATTAATATTGGCAACTAGGTAATTATATAAACTATTTTTTGATCTTCCAAAATAGTCTTACAGAAAAGTATAAATTTATATATAATAATAATTGTACTACTATATAATAGGAAAAGTTAGAGGTTTCACCGTGGATATGGTTCCAACAATGTCATTTCCTATGTTTACTAATTAAAATTAATCATTAAATTTAATATGGGCAGTTAGATATTTACACATATAAAATAAATTAAGAGGGTTGATATTTGCTCTTCCCAAGTAGTAGACAAATTAAGAAACTACTTCCCAAGTAGTATAAAATACGTGTAACGCACGTGTATATATACTAGTATAATAATAAACTTAAAATAGTTAAGGGATTGCCTTTTAGTTTTTCGAAGTAGTCTTCATAAAGATTGTTAATTGTATTTTGATACATGCCCATGACTCTCCTGATTGTTAATTGTATTATAATATTTGATCATGACATATTGGTCCAGAGTCCACTTTTTAGTTTGTTCATTAGTTTATCAACCATCTCTTCCAGCCCACACGGAAGCGAGCATTAGCATTTAACAATAAGTCCATAGTCCACTTGAAATTTATGATTTGTAATTTTATTTTGAATACTTGTAATATGTCACTTTTTATTTTTGCACAAGGCCTACAAAATATCAGGACCGACTATGTTAACATTAATATACTCTTAACTATTTTTTTTGGCAAGTTGATACCCAACATTTTAATATTCTCGACTATCATTTTTATTATATTGTAAATAGATGAGGAGATATTTTTTAATTTTTAAAAGAATCTTAATTGTTCTTTTCTATTGAATGTTCTTCATATACAAAAGGGTCACATACTTTAAGTGAGAGTTAAGTTATAACATCAAGAGTTCATGGTGTTTCAAAGTTTTTGTTTTTTTAGGATTTTTGTTATTATTATTATTATTCTTTTGGTGTTATTTTAAAAATCAATGTCTTAATGGTTGTGCATTTTTTTTTTTTTTTGGGGGGGGGGGGGGGGAGAGGAAGGAAAAGCAACATTTAACAACCTGAGCTTTTAGTCCCACATCGGCAGGGAGGAGGGAGAGGGAGCTAGAGGTAGGTTATAAAAAGGAGGCGAGGGTTTACATTAGACCATACTTACCTGGACTAGGTCATTTGGAGAACAAGAAGGCCCAGGCCTAGGCCCATGGCCCTTATTGCACTCTGAGGATGCGCTGGCTTACCATCTCCCCATATGGGAGAGTGGACGTCATTATTTGTTGCTTAGGGGGTAAGTGTTCGTGCGGCCCCTACTGATTTTCAATTATTCATTTTTTGATAAAAATTCTTAAACTAATTAACAACTATTATAATACTAGATATACAGATATTTGGAGTAAGGAAGTCATAG
The DNA here is from genome assembly GCA_036927795.1 of Iris macrosiphon. Classification (NCBI taxonomy): domain Eukaryota; kingdom Viridiplantae; phylum Streptophyta; class Magnoliopsida; order Asparagales; family Iridaceae; genus Iris; species Iris macrosiphon. The sequence continues at coordinate 36,421,090 of JAYESA010000007.1, forward strand.
AAGTATTATTAAGCTCATTGTTCTGTCATCTAATATATCTTCATTGAGGATGGTTAATTTAAAGACGTTTAAATTTTTTTTGTTCATATAATATTGCCCTTAGAATTATTCTCAATTTCTACCTTTTTTATAAAGAGGCTTAAAACGGTTTCTAAAAGGCGGCTCAACCATCTAAAGTATATATTCTTACGTAATTAAAATTTTAAAATTTAACTAATTATTTAATTATCTATTTATAGTCAAACATCTTTAACTAATGTGGTTAAGGTGGAAGACATTCTTTCCGACTTGATGGGTTCAATTCCACGGATTGGTGGTATCTATACTATTTTTTTTTAATTAATATTTTTTTACCGTGCTTGCAATGCACGTGCATGTTACTAGTATATCAAGACGGTGCAACTTCTTACTAACATAAGATATATATATATATATATATATATATATATATATATATATATATATATATATATATATATATATAAAAGGGATCAAGATCCCTCAATTTTTGTATCCCCTCTACTTACACCGTTGGATGGTGCTTTAAGTCATCTAATCTTAACCATTGATTTATCAACGGTTAAGATTAGATGACTTAAAGCACATCCAACGGTGTAAGTAGGGGGGATGCTTGCGGGATACAAAAATGGGGGATGCCTATCCTTCGTCATATATATATATATATATATATATATATATATATATATATATATATATATATATATAACCAAGTATTAATCATTATAATTTTTTTACTTGATGAAAATATATGATAGGAGTTAGTTTGTTGCGTATGTTTAATTGTGTCCAACTTTTGATAAAAAAATCAATCATATTCCACGTATTTATGTTTTATTGGTTCATCTATTTTCTCTATAATATTTTTTTTAAATGCCCAGTATAATGCTCGAAACTTTGTGCATGCTGCGTTACATGTTTTTTTGTCCCACTGCTTTGAGATTGTTAGTCCCGAGACTTAACCAAAGATGGAAGAATGCGTGGTCGAAATCAGAGGTTCACACAAAAGTTCTCACTCTGACTATTCTCGATTTTCACGAAGAACTATAAAAGGATTCTGATTACAACTTGCTCTCAAAATTACAAAAGAATCAGAATTAACCAAAATTCTCGTTCTTCCTTGCAATCACAGTTGCAAACGGACAGAAGAGAGTTCCAATTAAACGAAAACTACCTTCGTTCTTTCTTGTAAAATGCAGTTGCAATCAGATAGAATGAACCAAGAAGAAAAAGGAGAAGAAGACAAAATAAAAAAATATTTTTGCTAGGACGGTGAAGACCACCGTTGCTCAAAGCAAAATTCGTCCTCTATCGATGATCTGCTCCCAGGAGCCAGCAAGTTCACAAAAGAACTTCTGGAACGCTCGTAGTCACCTCTTTGTGTGACTCGAACGTACTCCTTTGGACTCATCTTTATCAACTTTTTGGTGTGTCTTAAAAGGAAGCTAGAGGATTCTTTATATAGGGAAGGATGGAAGCCCATCCTCCTCTTCTTTCCGATGTGGGACTAAAAATCTAATATACAAAATTGATATCACATAATCGCAGCCCAATGCATAGCCCACTCAGCGTCCGTTCAGCACCCGCTCGGCGCCTGTCCAGCGCACGTTCAGTACCTGCTCATTCAATATGCGCATGCAACATGTGCATGCAATCCAAGCATAAAACTCACGCATAAAATGAGCGCACGAGCGCAACAACAGCGCACAAGTGCCTTACGATGATGCTAACGTTCTAAATGCAAATTATGCCAATAAAGTGCCACTTTGCGCCCTTGAGCCCGAGCCCCAGTCCGAGTCCGAGTCGCTAATCCCCTTTGGGGCTTAGCTCCTATGGAATAATATCCAAGAGCATGACAAAAAAAATAAATGCTTTCATATGGAGTTAATCATTTTTTTCTCCTAGGAAAATACTCCCACATGGTACCTATGTGCCCCACCATACCCCATGTGCACACCTCAACTCATACAAAGTATTATATTGAGATATCCACTTGGTGGTGTAGCCAATGTAGGACTATCTTTACTATTCCAAAGACAAAAATACCAATAATCTCCCACATATCTAAATATATATGGGTTAAGCGTTCCTCACAGTGACTGCCCATCATGCATTAGGATAAATGTCGCTTTGATTTGAATCTTCCCGCATGAGTCAAAAAATAGTATGATACAAGAATGGACTATGCCTTGAATTCTGCACTATAGCTAAAATTCTTTTCACTCACACAATGAGATTAGTTGTGCTTCCGGTTGTACATTAAAGGCCATGTGCATGCCTGGTTTCGGTGTATCTATTTTGGACGTCTACAAGTTTTTTCTCAAGAGACGGCCTATATTTCTTTTCATACACTCTAGGTGAGTTCTTTTAAAGAGTCATTGGCATAAAGCCTCGAGCTTCCTTGCGGTGCTACTCCGCTATGACATGGCCCAGAGCCGAGGCTATACATCATCATGGTATCATGCCACTGTAGCATGAGGTCCCAGCCTTTTTGTAGTACCAAACTACCCAGCATGAAGCCTTGCACTTCATTGCGGTGTTACGCCGCTATGACATAGCTCGCATAACCGAGGATTTATATTTTTTACCTCTGTAGTGTCATACCACTGTAACATGAGGACACCGGCTTCTTTGTAGTGATGCCTACACTCTTCATTCTATAGCATTAGGCTACCTGCCTATGTGTGATGCTACGCCGTTGTGATATGGCTCGCGAAGTCGAGGCATTACCCTTACCGAGGAACCTCTTGGTGGTGTCACCTACTATAGCATGGAGACCTTACACTTCTTTATAGTGATATGCTACCATGCTTCCTGTTAAGTACACCAGACATTCAAAATGCCTGAGAACTTATTAAGGCATCTAAGCCATCCTCCTATAGGACTTGTTCTATACAAAAGAATAATTAGTAGACAACAGTGGTTCTGGGTCCGTAACCCCTCAATGTTTTAAAGGACTACCCAATGTTTCTGATAATCTTCCAGTCAATGATCCTCCCTTGAACCAATAGTTAGATGCCTAGTAAATTTTTCTTTGAACTAATAGCATAAAACTAAATGGTAGGATTACAAAGACACAATATCAGAATGTCTTCAAGCCCATCTTGATTGTTGTATCCTCAACCAGCTAGCGCTTAAGGCCTTTGGTGAACGGATAGACCATATTTTCCTGGCTCCGAACATCAATCACGATAATAACTCTGGTCTTGATAAGATTATTCACTGTCATGTGCCTCAGTCGTACAGTCCTCTTCTTACCATTGAAGAGATCATTTGATGCCACCATTACAGTCGCTTGGTTTTTACAGTAAATTAGTACCACCAAAATCTGTGCACCCACCACTGGAAGATCATACATGAGCCCCTGAAGCCACTCTGCTTCATCTGCTGCAGCTGCTAGTGCAAAGAACTCAAATTCTATCGAGGAATGAGAGGGCATTGTCTGTTTCTTCGACTTCCACGATATAGCTGCTCCACCTATGGAGAAGATGTATCCTTATGTGGACCTTTCGCTCTCTACTTCTGAATACCAGCTTGCATCACTGAAGCCTTCCACTACTGTCAGATAATCGTTGTAGTACAGTGCATACTTCTGAGTCCTCTTGAGATATCTCATCACTCTCTTCACAGCTTTCCAGTGCTCCACTCCTGGATTACTCGTGAACCGACTCAGCATCCCCACAAAGAAAGATATGTCAGGCCTTGTGGCAGTTGTTGCATACATCAGACTCCCGATGACGCTTGAGTACTCCAGCTGCTTGACACTTTCCCTTGAATTTGGCTTCAGATTCTTGTCACACATGTACGGAGTATCAATCCCTGGAAGATCCTGATATCCATAGCATATGAGCATCTTCTCAATATAATGAGACTATGATAGTGGCACTTCAGTGTCTGTCCGGATGATCTTTATCCCCAGGATAACATCAGCTTCCCCTAAGTCCTTCATACTGAACTTAGATGAGAGGAACTTCTTTATCTCAGTGACATGTGCTAGATCCGTACCCAGGATTATCATGTCATCCATGTATAGACAAACGATGACTCCTCTCCCATCAGTGAACTTTGTGTAAACGCACTTGTTCGTTTCACTGACCCTGTAGCCTTTTGATCTTATGACTTTATCAAACTTCTCATGCCACATCTTGGGAGCGTGCTTCAGACCGTATAATGATTTTACCAACTTGTAGACTTTGTCTTCAAGCCCTTTGACGATAAATCCTTCTAACTGTTGCATGTAAATCTCTTCGGTCAATTCTCCATTCAGGAATGTTGTCTTAACATCCATCTGATGAATGACTAGCTTGTGAACTACACTTAGAGCAATCAACATCCTGATGGTCGTCATCTGTGCTACTAGAGCATATGTGTCAAAGCAGTCGATCCCCTGCTTCAGTAAAAACATCTTGGTTACTAGTCTTGTCTTGAACTTGTCAACAGTTCCATCGACCTTTATCTTCTTCTTGAAGATCCACTTGCATCCGATCGATTTTGCTTCTTTAGGTAGATCGACCAACACCCAAGTGTTGTTGGAGGTTATTAAATCATACTCATCATTGATAGACTCCTTCCAGAAGACAATATCTCTGGTTTTCATCGCCTCATCATAGGTAAGTGGATCTGCTTCCACATGATAGATAACAAAATTATCTCCGAAGTCCTTGCGTCTCCTTACTCGCTTAGACACCGGCTCTGCGAGTTCTGGTTTGAACGTTATATTTGGAATGGCAACTTATTCTTGGAATACATCTTTATTGGAAGTGTTGCCCTCCTGTGCACTCATATTATTCGCTAGAATGTCTGCGATAATAATGTTCTTGTGCCTTGTAAACTTATCTTCAAAAAATTTTGTGTCACGAGATACGATGATATGATTTGACTCAATATCAAGAAACCTCTAAGCATCACTCTTTTCAGCATATTCCAGGAATATGGTCTTGGTAGTCCTCGTACCCAACTTCTGAATCTTCAAGTCTAGAAGCTTCACATATGCCAGGCACCCCCATACTCGAATGATATTCAAGTTGGATTTAACTTTAAACCATAGTTCATGAGGAGTGACATCGGAAGTTGCGTACGACACTCTGTTCAGAATGAATGTAGCCGTAAGGGCGGCTTCTCCCCAGAAGCAGTTTGGAAGACCTGCAGTTAACAGCATTGAGTTTATTATCTCTGTCAATGTCTTATTCTTCTTTTCAGCTACTCCATTCGATTGAAAAGAAAATGGAGCATTTATCTTATTGATAATTCTATATTCTTTGCAGAACAATATAAATTTAATAGACCTATACTCTTCGCCTCGATCACTTATGAATCTCTTGAGTTGTTGCCCTGTTTAACGTCCAGCCTCAGCCCTGAACTCCTTAAACTTCTCGAACGCTTCATCTTTTGACTTGAGCAGATAAACAAATGCATACTTTGAGTAGTCGTCGATGAATGTAATGAAATACTTCATCCTAGCCTTTATGGAGAATTATTTGAAGTCACAGATATCTGAGTGCACCAACTCCAGAAGATTTGTGCTTCGATTAACCCATTTAAACGGTTTTCTCGTGATCTTTGTCGCACACAGACCTTACACTTCTCCACCTCCTTACCCCCCACATTTGGAGATAAGCCCTAGACTAGACATCTTGTTTATCTTTTTATAGTGAACATGTCCTAGTCTATTATGCCATAACTCAAGAGAGTAACCAGAAGAAGAGACTGTATTAATATTATTTGCAGGAGTTACAAGCTGAAGTTTAAACATCCCTTCGGTACAAAATACTTTTTCAAAGTATGTTCCTTTGTACGACATCACTATCTGTCCAGCATTGATGTCCATCCTCAAGCCTGCATTGCAGAGCAGACTTTTCGAGACCTGATTTTTTGCTATTACCGGTACGTGCTTCACATCCTGAAGCGTTAGTGACTTTCTCGAAGTCAAATTTAGTACCACCATTTCGGTCCCAAGTACTTCAACTTGTGATTGCTTTTCCACCATAACCTTCTCAGATATAGGCTTAAAGATGGTAAACAACTCCTTCGAGCAAATATGGCAGGATGCACCAGTGTACACCCACCAATCAGTGTAAATACCAGCCGTCACAACCTGCGCAATCATAGAAATCTTGTTAGGCTCACCTTGCTCTGTCTGTTTGGGCTTAGATCTGCAATCTCTTTGATAGTGGCCCTTCTTGCCACAGTTAAAGTAAGTCACATCTGACTTGGGCTTTGGCTTTGACTTGAACGAAGCCGACTTCACCTTGAGATGGTTGAAGTCCTTATTCTTGTAATAAGAAGCCTTCTGCTTCCCCTTGGAGTCGCCCGCATGCACCAAGTTGGCTTTTGCCAACTGCTTGGACAATGTGTCAACTTTGTTTTGAGCTATCAACTCATCTTCAATATGGATGTTATGCAGTAGTTGATCAAGGGCTAACTTGCATCTTCTTCGGTGCATGTCCGAGATAAAATTACTTTATCCTGGTGGAAGCTTGGCCACAATACCCCCTACGACAAAGGTGTCGATTAAGGGCATGCCATCATCCTCAAGTTTTTGACGTAACTTGAGAAACTCCTTGACTTGAGGCAAGATAGTCTTGTCATCCTCAAATCGCATGTTTCAGACCTTTCCAGTCACAAAAATCTTGTTGTAATTCTCATCTGCCTTGTAATGCTTGTCTAGAGACTCCCAGACGACCTTAGCATGGTCCGTCTTGCTGTATGACTCCGCCAGAGTATCCTCCATAGAGTTTAGATCAGCAGCTTGTAAAGGTTGTTGTCTTTTCTTCACTTATTCTGCTTAGCAGTTGCAGTAGCAACTTCCCAAACAGGAGCATCATCACCGTCTGGAACAACTGGCTTCGGTTCTGCCAGAACGTAGTCCACCTCTGCGAGTTGAAGATTAAGGCAGACCTTCCTCTTCCAAGCGTTGTAATGATCCCCGTCAAACTTCTCAAGTTTGTTAAAACTAGTGTCCAAAAGTTTCGCACGGTTGTTCTCCATCTTTCTCGGATCTTGCTTTGAGATTGTTATTCCTGAGGCTTAACCAAAGATGGAAGAACGCGTGGTCGAGATCAGAGGTTCACAAAAAAGTTCCCACTCTGACTATTCTCGATTTCCACGAAGAACTATAAAAGGATTCTGATTACAACTTGCTCTCAAGATTACAAAAGAATTAGAATTAACCAAACTTTGCATTCTTTCTTGCAATCGCAGTTGTAGATGGATAGAACAGAGTTACAATAAAATAAAAATAACCTTCGTTCTTCCTTGCAAAATGCAGTTGCAATCAGATTAGAAAGAACCAAGAAGAAAAAGAAGAAGACAGAATAAAAAATTATTCTTGCTGGGGCGGTGAAGACTACTGTTGCTCAAAGCAAGATTCGTCCTCTATCGACGATCTGCTCCAAGGATCCAACAAGTTCACAAGAGAACTTCTAGAACGCTTGTAGTCACCTCTTTGTGTGACTCAAATGGACTAATTTGGACTCCTCTTTCTCAACTTTTTGGTGCGTCTCAAAATAAGGCTAGAGGGCTCTTTATATAGAGAATGATGGAAGCCCATCCAATATACAAAATTGATATCCCACAATCGCAACCCAATGCATAGCCCGCTCAGCGCCCGTTCAGCACATGCTCAGAGCCCGCTCATGCAACACGCGCATGCAACCCGAGCATAAAAAATGCGCATAAAATGAGCGCACAAGCGAGCTTGGAAAACTCTAAGTCTAAGTCATTTGTAATACTCTACTAATATAAGGTGGCTTGGAAACGACTCAAAATTAAGCCGTCTAAGTCATTTGTAATACTCAATTAATTATTTAAAAAATTAACTAATTTTTTAACCATCTAATACTATTTACTTATCACAAAACAATTATGACTCAAATATTTAAGATAGAAGATATTTTTTTTGGTTGTCTGAATTCAATTCCTAAAGACGATAATATTAATAATACATTTATATTAATTTTTTAACAATTTTTTTTACTCATATGTAATGCAGGTACATGTTACTATAAATGTTAATAAAGATAATAATTATAATATCATATTTTAGATAATAATATATAAAATACATGCAATTTACGTGCATATATATACAAGTATAGATTAGCAAACTAGATGCACATAGCACATCAAACACTTATATGAAAATCAATACCATAGTTGGAAAGACATTGTGTCCAAAAGACATGCAACTTAGCGTGCACAGTCGAAAGTTACACCGGGCATTAAAAAAAGGCAAATTCTATAGGCACTACATTTTTTTGCTTACGATGGCCCATTACTTCAGGACAACCCAGACTTTTGTAATTTTTACTGAGGACATCCCAAAATTTACTTAGGACAGCCCCCCCCCCCCCAAACCTTCCTAAAATCTTTCATTCTAAACTTTTATTATCTGTCTTCAAATTCCCAAACCTCTTTCTCTCTTTTCTTATTCAAATTTTCTTTCCCCTTTCTCTCCAACTCCTCCATTACGGTTTTGATTCCAAGCAATGGCATCCAAACATTCTTCAAAATCTATGTATGTATCCAATATTCTTCCTCCATTAGGGTTTTAATTTATTTATGTGTAAATTTGATTTTATTTTCATGAATTCTTGCTAATGCCTAAAATAGTTAGATAAATTTGTTTAGAACTAATTTAGGATTGATAAACAAACGGATGAACCCTAAAAATTAGGATTATGGTTTCAAAATACCGAACAACGTCCATAGTCGGGCGATTTGCCTACAAGACTGTAGGCAAATTCTATAGTCCTATAATATATATAGGACTGTAAAATAACCTACAATCCTATTGTATATTTAGGACTGTAGGTAATACTACAGTCCTATTGTATATGTAGGACTGTAGGAAAGTCTATCGTCCTGTATTATATATGGACTGTAGGATTTTCTACAGTCCTGCATATAAATTAGAACATAGAATTTTCTTACAGTCCCAATTGTTTATCTGTGTATCTAAATTTATTTCTTTCTTTTTCAGTAAATCGGTAGCTGTGAAAAGAAAATAACCCATAGCATCATCGCACAAGGAACGCTATATGGACCGTATGGTTGAGAGACCACTCAGTATCGCCGAACCCGAGCCACATAGACAAGTCACTACACCGCCGCACAAGTCTCGTTCGAAGAAACTCGCTCCTCCTACTCCTCCGTCTTCCTCCTCTTCCGAGGAATACGTGGCTCCAACTACTCCTCCGTCTTCTTCCTCCTCCGAGGAAGACGTGCCTACTACCCGAACCTGGCCAGATGATGGTTTAGGACCTTCTCGATACCCGACTAGTCCAATTTTGACCCGTCCAAAAGGTTGTTCTATGTTGTTTTCGTTCGACAATCATATTGCATTTAAAATATGGAAAGAGCCGGTATGTACACTACGTTATGAAAAATAAAGTTTTAATTTAGGTTACTATATATTTTAATAAGCTAATTTTCTTCGATTATTAACTTTTTAGAGGACCTATCGTTTGTTCACGATGGACGTGAACCACGAAAAGAAGTACAGTAGCTGGCAGTTTGACAGATTGGGGGAAGCCGTCAGAAACAAAATTATTCCTACCGGTTTACATAATTTGGGCAAGTACGCGTACCATACGGTGGACACTACGCTTATATCAGCATTCGTAGAGCGCTAGCATCCAGAGACCAATATTTTCCATCTCCCAACGAGGGAGATGACGATTACTTTGGACGACGTTCATCACATATTGGGCCTCAATGTCCAAGGTCGGGTCATGATGAATGATATATTTGTTGAGAAGGACTTATTATGGCACAAACATGTCATCGATACTGTATCAGATTCTTTTAGAGTTGGCGATAGTAGTTTTAGAACCCTTCAAGATTTTAAGAAGTCATATAGTGTTCCTATAAAATATTTGGAGGAGACATTCAAATACAAGGAGGCTGTAGGAAAAACTGTCGATAGGGTGGCCCATGCATACATACTTTTCGTCTTAGGAGCTGTCGGCATTCCGGACAAGTCCAGAACTTCGATTCATGCCAGATATCTATTGAATTTTCTCGACATCGATACCATGGATGAAATTTCTTGGGGAAGCGGTATACTAGCATATCTTTACCGCGAGCTTAGTGCAGCACCCGCATCGGTACGAAGACAATAGTAGGATGCCAGACTCTACTCCATGTAAAGATATATCTTTGCTCCTTTAGTTCTATACATAATATGATATTTTATTGTTAAATTATTGACTATACGTATAGGCATGGGTATACGAGCACTTTTCGATGCTAAAGCGGACTGAGGTATGGCGACACTATAACGAGCAGTTTCCTATAATATATAAGCCAACTTTGGCTGATGCCAAACGTGTTGAAACATTGGCCACCATACGCAACTTAATTGAAGATATGGCGGTAAAAGAGGTAAAAAAGAGAGCCTATTTTTTGTTAGATTCTTTTGGGTCATACTAATTTACTGAATTATGTTACAGATAGTATGGTATCCATATCGGGATCTATGACAAAGTAGCCGCCCATTGCAACCAATAACTTTATTTTACGGCCTTATAAGTTGGCATGATATCGAGGAGTCTTATATGCCTGACAGAGTGCTTCGTCAGTTCGATTTCGTACAAATGGTACCGAGTCGCACATTGTCACGACCCGTACCCGATGTAAGGATACTAGTCGAAAACAACGCCCAGCCTACGCCGCAGAATCGACGGTAGAACGCTGTCTAGATAGTCTATCTAAAGTAATGAACCGCCAATAATGATAGAATACTCAATCACAGAACTAAGATAGAATGAGCACGAAATCAGATAAGAATAGAATAGTCATCATACAACTCATGAGTTTAAAATAATACATCAATGAGTCTGAAGAGTAACAAAAATAAGCTGGAGATAAATCCAGTACAAAAGAATACTATCATACTACAAAGCTACACTCCAGGGTCAACTGTCTCAGTTGGGATAAGTCCCTCTTGAGCCAGGTTCTTCGAATCTAAACCCACAACATCCTGGGGTCCATAATAGGTAGGGTACTCCTCAGTGTCATCTGGAAAAATATATCCAGTCAGGAAAGGAGCAGAGTACAACCCTAACAGCAGTTCTCAATTAATGATAAAAACTATATAACAGTAAATAGCTATGGATAAACAAGATGCACAATAGGAATAAGAGATATATAGACAATAAGGAAATACTGGAAAGAAATACAATAAGGAACAATATGCTAATGAAACAATAATACTAATGACTAAGTGTGTGAGTACTAGCTTAACATGTGATCGGCTTGGGCAAGATACAATGCAGCCTGGCTAATCATACGTGCGGTGCATGATCAACACTATTCGCTTACCAATACTTTATTCAATAGGGATTTGATCACATATCTATACTAATACTCCCCACCCCCAACTGGTATAATAGATCCAACCACGGTATGCTATGGCACTAGATTTCCCAAGAAGAGAGCGACTCCTCCCAAAAATCGGTGTCTGTACATGTACAAGATAACCAATGAAACAATACTTGCACCATATACACCATATACCAAGGAATAACATCTCATGACGAGATCCGGATATACCAATCTGTGTAACCATAGTGTCCAGAGAAACATGTATATCTACACTAGATACAACGAACATAGAGGATATCATAAATGAGAAACTATCAGAGAATGTACTCGCCTGAAGTCCAATGAATAGTCTCACAGATGTCTGACTCGGTGCCTCGAAGACCTAGATATGGAATACCACATTAATACAAGGTCCCGGAAAGAGAACAAGTCAAACTAGTTAACTTCTAGGTCAATAAATCAATTCTAAATCAAAAGTCAACTATGGTCAACTCTAAAGTCAACTAAAGTCAAACATGGTCAAATCAAGGTCAACCTCACAAGACCTCTATATAAAATAATATGGAAATAAAATACAACAATTTAGGAATCAAAATTAGATCCCAAATGATACCCACACAAGAATACTAATAATACAAATAATGCACACTCTAAATAGTGTATATACAAACCAATATTTATACAAATAAAATAATATATTATTATTAGTATTATATCTCACAAAATACTTATATATATACATATATATATAAAACAATTAGATAAATATATATACTTATATATATACAATCAAATACTATTAGTTACAAAACACAATGCACATATTAATGTACGTATTTTACATGGCTAGAAGCACACATAAAACACATTCATTAATATACAAATAATTATATAATAATTATAAATAATATAATCACATATTTAAACACATAAATATATTTTACAAACCTTTATGTATAAAATATTTTATTAACATAAGTACATATATAATTGCATGCAAGAAAGCTACATATCTATATTTATACATCATATTAAAATACATAAAAATATAGATCTATGCTACAACATCATAATAAATACACTAAAATAATATTTAATATCTATATATTTTTACTAATTATAAATGAAGAATTTAAAGCATAATTAATTAGATCTACACACAAACACACCAAATTGGAGAGTATCCCACCGTATCCCACTAGATCTAGGATACGCATGCGACACGAGTCCAACACACAACCAATTGCACCCCGAAGGACACAAACAAGTCGCAAATAATATTTATGAATAAATCAAAGTGTCAAAAGTAGATCTATGTGTCCGTGTCAAAATACGACATGTACAAAGTCCCGTGTCGGAGGAAGCCCCCAAAATGACACGTATCACCAAATAGTTGGGATACGAACCACATGTACCCAAATATGGACACGACACAAGCCCCAAACACATAAGCACATGCCCAATTGATCTATAAGATCAATTGACACACACAACAAAATGTAAATTCGGAATTCCAACAAAATTGACACAAAAAGCACCATAACTTTCTCCATGGATCTCCTATGAACATAAAACAAAGTCCTATGGGTAGTACATATATATGGGTTGATTTTACATGATTAAATCTCAGATTTAGAAGCTATTTTAATAGGAAAAAACTGAATTATACCTATTGGGAGATGGATTCCCAATGAAACCTCCAATTGAGATGAACTTGCTTCCAAATTGTACATCCTTGCTCTTCTTTGTAGATCCTTACTTCCTCCTTCTAGATCCTTGCTTCTCAACTTTCTAATGGTGAATTGGGAAGAATTTGGAATGAATTTGGTAGGGAATTGGATTTGGGAATGGAGGGAATTTGGTAGTGGAAAATTCTAGATCTAGATTGGAAATGAGAATGAGAGGAGAGAGAAATTTCCCCCCCTCTAATATAGGCCGGCCATGCCCCCTTCCCCAAGCAATTATAAAATGTCCAATGTACCCCTTGGGCCTCTCATGAAGAAATAATTAAGGAAGGAAGCTTCTAGTCTAATCATTTAATTAATTTAATCCATCTCCTTAACCATGGGCTTTCTAAATGGGCCAAGTCTAACTATTTAATTCATGTTGGTCCATGGGTCCAAACTACACTAGTTGGGTCTACTAAAATAAGTCCAAAATAATTAAATAACATCCAACAATAATTAAATAATACAACAAAAATTATTTACCATGCACAATATTTATTTAAATAGGAAATTACTAAAATACCCTTTTTCCTAAAATGTGGTAGTGACACACATTGAAAGTAATAAGTGCTCCGGGAGGTACAAAACCCTTGAACTATATACCGGCCAAGTTCAACTAGGTCTCGAACTTCTTCACCGAGTGGCAACGACATATTATTGGATATTCTGAAAGACAAGCGGTGGTTGAGATATCGGACTGCAGCGGTAACTACATGGCATACTATGCTGATGTCGGACATCCAAAGTTGTTGGACCCTACCATACAAAGACCCGATGTTATTGGAGTACTAGCCCCTCTTCCCGCCAAAAATGTCTTATATACTCCATTGGTTATATGGTGAAGAAATTATTTATAGATTTGAAAGATTTGTAAATATTTACAAACTAACCTATTTTTCGTCGTGTCATAACAGGCTAAAAAAGTAAAGCATTTGGGAAAGTGTCTCCGCGCTCGTGAGGGCAAAAACTACAGAAAAACCAGTGAAGAGATGGAAACAATTGACAACTCTATTACCGAATTTGACTTCATCCTTTCTAGGGAGCAGCGTACGAAAAGAAGAAATGATAAATGGTTTGGTTGTAGTAACTTTCATTATGAAACTTTTTTGGGATATTATAACTTTTGTTATGAAACTATTGGACTATGAGACTTTGTCGGTATGAAACTTATGTAATATTTGGTTATGGAACTTCTATATGTTTTGTGATTCTATGATATTTTGTGAACAAACTTGTTTGGAAATTTATTATATGATGTTTGAGTATAAAACTTCTGTAATATTTTGGTATGGAACTTCTATAATGTTTTGGTATGAAACTTCAAAATCATAGTAGAAAAACATGCATTGTTGGCGGTCCCCTAATTGAAACTCTGTTATTTCAATTTTATACCCCTGTCCTTTAGGAATGCCAATAAGTTGACAGTCCTACATGATGCTAGAACTGTCAACTACTTGACAGTCCTAGGACTATCAGGAAGTTGACAGTCCTAGTGTCATGTAGGACTGTCAACTTTATAGTCAAAATTAAAACTTGGCAAATACATAAAGTTTCAATGAGGACTGTCAACTAGTTGACAGTCCTAACATCAATTAGGACTGTCAACTTATTGACAAGCCTAATTAAAACTATGTATATACCTCTTTAGGACTGTTAACTTGACAGTACAAATTGAAACTTGGGAAATACATAAAGTTTCAATTAGGACTGTCAACTAGTTGACAGTCCTAACATCAATTAGGACTATCAATGACTTGATAGTCCTAATTGAAAATTTCTATTTCTCCAGTTTTAATTTGGACAATCAAGTTGACAGTCCTATATGATACTAGGACTGTCAAGTAGACAGTCCTAAAGGACAAGGGTTCAACATTATACAAAAGTGGTAATTGAAAATAGGACTGTCAACGACTTGACAGTCATAATTGAAACTTTCTGTATTTCTCAAGTTTTAATTTGGATTGTCAAGTTGACAGTCCTAAAGGACAGGGGTTCAACATTATACAAAAGTGGTTCAACATTATACAAAAGTGATTCGCTGATAGATTTTTCACTGATAGATTTTTTATTTGAACTTTTTTACTTTATACAAAAGTGATTCTCCATTATACAAAAGTGGTTCAATATTATACAAAATTATACATGAACTAACTAGGTGACAAAATTATACAAAAGTGCAAAATATAAATAGCCCACTCGTATCAGTCGATTTGAACATCGAAGTGGCCAACGAGCATGTCTCTGGGCTCCTCCATCTTCAACAACTTCTTACAGAGATTTATTTTCTCCATAAAAGGTGTCTTCCAGGTTATCGCTACGTCCGGTGCATGTTTATACCAAATTGTTGAGGGTGGAGGAATAGGAGAATGATCGATCAACTTTGGTATGACAAAGTGGTTCCCGATATTTCCTATAGTACATAGGTTACTTAGTCTGTGCTCAGCGACGGAACTATATTGTTTTCCATGATACCTGAACAAACCACCTCTTTCACATCCAAACTCTATAGTTTTGCGTCCCGGACGGTTTTGGCCCGATCTTGATATCACGGTGACTATATTATTTTTTCGACCAACTTTTTTGCACCAATGTAATGCTTGTCCGTCTGATTGAAAGCAAATATCGATCGAGAATAAATTGCATACATCAACGGCAATTGGCGGAGGTACCACAATATCGGAAGACGATAACCTCTACAACAGAAATTAAAGTTAATAAAACTGTCTAAAATTAAAGTGATGGTATGACATTAGGACTGTAGAAAATTCTGACAGTCCTCAAAATAATTAGGACTGTAGAAAATCCCATAGTCCTATTGTTTGTCAGGACTATTGTTTGTCATATTCTTTACCGAGCATGCTTCGAAAGAACCGAGGAGTTCTTCGTCCATAGCGGAAAGAGGATTAAGTGTATTAGATGACCCAATTTCTTCGAGATGCATTTCTACTATATTAAACACATATAATTTAATATTTATATGTGGACCTAATGTTTGAAAAACCTAACCGTCTGTCATACCCCAGTACCGGAATACAGAGACGGACATGGCTAGCTATCCCGTACAAGGCACTATACGTCGTATGGCGATCACGGCTATATAAGACAAGGGGGTTCATGCTACAATCAAGTCTCCAATGGTCAAGAACTTCTATGTCTCAATCATTCAAACAGGAAATAGTAAGCATAGAGAATATATGATAAGCAATAAGGCATCCCAAATGCTTTCTCAAAATTTTTTGGAGTCCAGTTCTGCAAAAATAAGAAGCTAAAAAAGTAGCAAAAGTATATGACAGTGATTCAGCTGTAGTCTGATTTAATACAATCATGTAAGGAAAACTAATGTTCAAACGAGCCAGCTAACAAGTGCCGATGGCTAAACGCCCAAAAGAAGTAAATGTACAAGATGAGTAGGAAAGAAGAAAAACCCACTCGCTATCCCCTGTGAGGCGCATAGCGGTCACTCTTTCTTAGATTAGAATATGATAGGTATTTCTATCTTCGTCGAAAAGCGAAGCGAGCCGCACCATATTCCTGGTGCGCACCATGAGTTAGGGGAAAGAATGCTATATCCTCAGGTGCTGGCTCAAAACCTGGCCATGCAAAACCAGTGGGATTAGACCCCAAACAACAAGTACCACAAAGAAAGCATAAAATAGAGAAACAAAAATCCAAGAAAAATATTATAATATTACATAGGTTCAGTGTTGTAACTTAGGTCCCTGGCATATCCTAGTGCTAAGGCTCAATCCTACAACCAAACAAGGACAATGATTAAACCCTCATACTATGATAGTCTATTTCCCTAGGCTACTAGCTGAAATAATACTATCACAACCAATTCCATTTCTTATTCGGCCAATCATTGTACGGCTTGCTATTTTGTGGAGTCTGAGGTTATCTCAGAATAATGCATAATAAGTATCCTCATATCACGTCAGTGCCAAACATGAGCTAACCGAACCAATATAATAAAATAAGCACTTGCAAGATGCACCAGTCCCCCGTAGGGCCAATGCGCTAAAAATATGGTATTAGCGGTTCCAGTGTTCCTATATTAAAATAATGGATCGGCATAATAATTAGTCAGATACAGCACTCCACTAAGGCAGATGACATACAGTATCTGTGGTGGCCAGCCCATAACGCACTTAGAATGAATCTCTGTGGGAAGGTTCGTTGGCATGATCTCGGGATATCGTTCCCTCCAAATGTTACTACCATTTTTAGTTACCTAATTAGCCCTAGGTTGTATTTAAAATCTCAAGGCGTGGTCACATGAGGATTTTTCTTAAGATGTCGTACAAGGTACAAGCACGCTAGATACGAATCCATGTAAGTTAAATCTGGATTCACCCGAGCGTGTATGCAACATTCATATAATTAAACACCTTAGCCACTCTTTGGTAGTTCAACTCTCTTATTATGCCCGTGCTGGAGAAGCAATATTCATATTTATAATATCACGCATTCAGGAATTTGGAGTCATTCTCGATGCATAACCCAAATATAATCACTTAACACATGACATAATGTGTCGTAACTCGGCGCACATGAAAACATGAATAATTATCAAGCAATAGTAGTACCAGCACGAATACAATATTCAAGTCCAATTACCAATTATACATTGGGTCACAATAATCAAGAAAATATTCGATCAAACAAGCAGGGCCATATGGGTTTCTAGGCCGCATAACAATCCTGGCCGTATGAGAAGTCAGGCCGCATGACAATCCTGGCCGTACGAGAAGTCAGGACGCATGACAATCCTAGCCGCATGAGATCATGCTACATAGAGTCATGCCGCATAGAGTCTTGTTGCATAAAGTCAGGGCTAAGGTCTACTCTTCGAAATAAGTGATAAAGCGGCAAGAAAATAAATAAAGTGTCAGTGATGTGACATAAAGTATGATGTGACATAAAGTGTGTTAGGAAGAAAAGATAAAACCATAGAAAGATGCGCCAAGGATGCGCCAAAGTTCAGAGTCATGCGTCCAAGGGAAGGTGGCCGCATGCTCTGCTTGCCGCATAAGTTCGATGTCGCCTGGAGTTCGATGCCGCATGAAGTGTCTTTTGGACTTAGCGAATTTTCCATTCGTTCAGCGAGTGAATGCTCAAAGTATTCAAGGACACTTGTGTAGATCAGCAGTCATGCGTCCAGCAAGGTGGATGCATGTTGTCAGTATGCAGCAAGAGTTTAGCCGCATAACCCTCTCAGGCCGTAAGACTCTCAGTCGTATAGCTCGCTGGCCGCATGAAGACTTCATCTTCTCCAACAGCAGGTTCGGCCATGGCAAAACTCCCAAAAATTGAAATCTTGTTTCCTTCATAAAACTCATTTTAAATCAAAATCAGGTGAACCAAAAATCAAAATGCTCTAAATCAAAAGATCTAACATGTAGCAAAAAATTGGTTTTCAAAGACACAAGTTTAATAGATCAAAACCAAGAAAAACTCATGAAATCCAATAAAACCTAAGTTAAAATATAGATCTACACGAATCCATCCATCAAAACAGAAAACTCTAAGAACTAAAAGTGGTTAAAAACACATAATAATCAAAATAGAACAATAATATGGAGGGTTTCTCTATTTCTCATGCAAGGTGTACTTGCCTATGGAATGGGGAGAGAAAGCTAAAGAAAGAGGAAGAAATAAAGAAGTGAAGAGAGAGAATAAAATATTGGTTTATATATGCTAGGGTTTGAGGGTTGAACCAAGGACTCTCATGAGTTGAACCAACCCACAAAATAAACTATGAACCAGGTTAAACCAAAGAATGGGTCTAGTCTCCATGCATATGCAACCATGCTAAAATAAAAATATTTTCCAAGTACGTTTATTGGAAACGGGGAGTGACATCTCTATTCACCTTAGAAAAATTTTATCCTCAGAATTCAAATCTAAGTAATATCTAGAGAAGTCAGGATAAGGACGATACAAACCTACTAGCAACTACTCGTACAAGCAATATCATCACAACACCTAAGTGATTACCTGATCACATAATCTGAGATATGAAGGCATAAGATAGAATATATCTTCCGAATCAAACATATGCGGGTACCGAGACCGAAATCATCCTCGCGCTTCCACGTTGATTCTCCAAGAGTGTGATGTCCCCATGCCACTCGGACAAGAAAAATAGTCTGGTTCTTGAGTACTTTCTCTATTTGACCCAGAATGGATACAGGTTGCTCCTTATAAGATAAGTCGGTACCAGCGACTAATTCAGAGTGATCGAGGACATGACTCGGATCCGGAATATATCTACACAACTGAGACACATAAAATACATCGTGTACCTCACGTAGCAAAGGAGGAAGGGCATAACAATAAGCAACATCGTCTACCCGCTCAAGAATATCGAACAGACCTACATATCTGGGACTAAGCTTCCCCCGAACCCCGAATCTAATGACTCCATGGGTAGGCAAAATTCGTAAAAACACGTGGTCGTCGACACAAAACTCTAAAGGTCTTCGATGTTGATCTGTCCAATGACAATGCCTATCTTGTGCAACCCAAAGTCGCTCTCTAATCTGCTTGACAACCTCTATTGTCTGTGTGATCATTTCAGGGCCTAACATCTTTCGCTCACCAATATCGCCCCAAGCCAACAGTGACCTACACTTCCTGCCGTGCAGTGCTTCAAAAGATGTTATCTGAATACTGGCCTGATAACTGTTATTGTACCAGAATTCCACCAAGTGAAGGTGATTCTCCCAAGATTCACCAATATCTAAGGTACATGCTCGTAGCATATCTTCCAATGTCTGGATGGTTCTTTCTAATTGTCCGTCTGTCTGAGGGTGATAAGCTGTGTTAAATATTAACTTGGTGCCCAAGCTCTGGTGCAAACTTTTCCAAAAATGAAAAGTAAACCGTGTGTCTCGATCTGATGTGATACTTATTGGGACACCATATTGCTTTACTATTTATCATATATATATTTTAGCCAATTGTTCTGTAGACTGTCCTACTAGAAAAGAAAGAAAGTAAGCTACTTTTGTGAGATAATCTACTATCACCCAAACTGCATCTCGACCAGTCGGTGATCTAGGTAAAGCAGTCACAAAGTCCATCATGACGTGTTCTCACTTCCACTCTGGAATAGGAAGCGGTTGTAATAATCTTGTCGGTCTCTGTTGTTCTGCCTTTACTTGCTGACATATCAGACATCGCGATACAAAGCATGCTATTTTCCTCTTTATTCTATTTCACCAAAAGTGTTGCTTGATATCTTGGTACATTTTTGTGCCTCCTGGGTGAATGGAATACTGAGAACTGTGTGCTTCAGCCATAACTTCTTGCCGAATATCCCCGCTTGGAACGCATAGTCGTTTCCCAAACCTTAGTGTTCCATCCGCATGTATTGTCAACTCCTTCCGAAGACCTGACTCACATTCTTCTTGTAGCTTTTGAATCTTCGGGTCCTCTGTCTGAGCTAGCTTGATTCTATCTATCAAATTTAACCGAATATGAAGGCTAGCCTGAACACCTGTACTCTGTGGAAGTACTATCTCGATACCCATATCTTTTAAGTCTTCTAGAATGTGCTTCTGAGTAGTCAACATAAATGCTCTACTTTTTTTACTAAGTGCATCAGCTACTACTGTAGAAGCATAAAAAATGCTGGGAATTATTCGCGTATTTTACAGTCAAAACCCCCAACATACATGAAGTCCCTCCTTGCATAAAACAGAGCTTCAAAGCTATCTGCGTAAAACATGGCTGTTTGGCGTAAAATAGGGCTTCAGAGCTGTCCGCGTAAAACAGAGCTTCAAGGCAGTTTGGCATAAAATAGAGCTTCAAAGCTGTCCGCGTAAAATAAAGCTTCAAGGCTGTTTGGCATAAAATAGGGCTTCAGAGCTGTACGTGTAAAACAGAGCTTCAAGGCCGTTTGGCGTAAAATAGGGCTTCAGAGCTGTACACGTAAAACGGAGCTTCAAGGCTGTTTGGCGTAAAATAGGGCTTCAGAGCTATACGCGTAAAACAGAGCTTCAAGGTTGTTTGGCGTAAAAGGTTGCTATACCTTCCTGCATAAAGTTTAAAATATGTTGTTTTTAATACAACGTAAAGTTGTACGAGGAACTCTTCGTATTCCTCGGATGAATTTGTTAGTCAAATCAGTGAACCTGACATCTGACAAAAGTACTGCATGACTGTGATGATAATTTTATACAAAGACCCAGGTTGTCGTTTTGTAATATATTTTTGATACAAGTTATTTTTACGCATTCAAAGGAAGAAAAATGGAGTCTTCAGAATACGCTGCCTATTCTACATTGACAGGAATGAGTTTTTACGCTCAAGACAAGACAAAATTAGATGCCACGTCAAAAGCTGTTTCTCGTACAGAGCTCGAGGCATATCTCTGCATTTAATGCACGAGATTTTGTTCTATTTTTAATTTGTCACAACTGGGAAAGCTAAAACTGTGACTAATACGCTCACATCACCATCCTTGCATTTTACGCCAACCAGGCTATTTTTAACTATAAGAGTACGCCGTATGCTATCTTCTCGAAATACGCCAACTCGGCTATATTTGCAAAGGTACGTGATAAGGCTATTTAGCCCAGAATATGCTCAAGACCTCAGTCGTGAAGGATAATTGGCTATTTTACGTTGGTTATCTATTATTCATGAATCATCAAGTTTTACGCAGGGGCAGTTACCTACGTGGCTTGCATGCCATGATCTTCGAGAAGCAGTTATACGCTTTACCTTATAAAGGGACACGTATCATACGCTGATTCAGAAGACTATTAGAATGTGGGTAGCAGTTGGCAAAATTGTAGCGTAAATGAGGCAATCTTCTTCACAGTTTGGCCTTTTACGCCAACAAAATAGTTATTTGGCTTTTACGCCAACAAGACAGTTACTTGGCTTTTACGCCAACAAGATAGTTACTTGGCTTTTACGCCAACCAGACAGTTATTTGATTGATCTCAAGATTTACGCAGGGAACAGTTACCTACGTGGCTTGCATGCCATGATCTTTGAGAAGCAGTTATATGCGTTACCTTATAAAGGGATACGTGTCATACGCAGATTGAGAAGGTTATTTGAACGTGGGTAGCAGTTGTCATAACCGTAGCATAAATGAGTCAATCTTCGTCATAGTTTGGCCTTTTACGCCAACAAGATAGTTATTTGGCTTTTACGCTAACCAAGCAGTTATTTGATTAATCTCTATAAATAGAGACCCCTGGCTACAGGGTAAAAGAGGGCAGAAATTGAGTTTTGGCTGACAACTTAAGATCAGAAAAAGATAGAGTTTTGGCTGACAACTTTGGCAACAAGAATTCGATCCTACTTGCAACTTTTCTTTTGCCAGCTTTTGCCTTTAGTTCAGAGAAAGTTTGAAGCTTCTTCTACAGCACTTCTTCATCATCGTGTAGTCCAAGGAACAAAGTGATCGACCGCAGATCAGACTTCCATAGCAATACTTCCCAGAATTATTTTATTGTTCTTAACATCCTCGTATAGGATTAATTTTAATTTTCTCTTTTCTTGTTTGTAAGCAAAAAGGTTTCGTATAAACCTCTCTTTTGTTTATCCAAACAAAATGATGACTCTGCTGGGGAAGACTTTCTTCTCTGACGAGAAAGCAATTGCTCAATACGATACTGTATCCATCAGATCGACGAAGAAGACTTTGGTCGTCCAGTTCGACCAATCTGCTTATGAAGACATGCTTCATGCAGGGGGTAGTTCTCATTCCTTCTCTATCCATAACAACAGGAAGCTGCATAAGTGTGGATGCCCAAGACGTCCTCTACCCTTCCTGTACGTTCTCATTCACTGATCAACAAAGTTGTGACAACACAGCCAACACGCCCTGAACGTAAACCTTCGTCTCCCATCGGTGACGTGGTAGACAAAACTTCTGGCAATGTCTCAGTGCCAATCCAGAAGTCTCAAACACGCCCTGCGTGTAAACCTTCGTCTCCCGTCTGTGACGTGGTAGACAAAATTTCTGGCAAGGCCTCAGTACCAAGTAGGAAATTTCAAACACGCCATGCGCATAAAATTATATCTCCCGACTATGATGAGGCATATGTACCCTTTGATCACATCAAAGGAACAGACAATGACAGGCTGAGGGGGAGTCACCCTCGAATAGTCAGAGCATCATCTGAAGCTGAGAGTAGCATCTCCTTTGAGTCTGAAGATGATGCAACTATGACCGTCTTCCCTGGGGACAGTGCGACTCAAGAACCCAAGGCAGAAGGGCTCAGCGATCGCCAACGTCTTGATGCTCTTGAGGTAATGATGCACACCATGAGTTCCATAATGCATACTCTGGCCCTCAAGGCAGACATGGTCCTGCCGCCCTCAGGGCCCGCAGTAACTCTGCAAGCCGGGAGTATCAATCTTTTGGTGATCCACACCAACTTGTCATGCAGTGAGGACGGTGATTCCCAAAAACCAGACAATGACATGTTTAGGGGTAGTCTCCCTCGACAAAATAGAGCAGCATCCAAAGCTGGGGGTAGAATTTCCTCTGAGTCCGAAGATGATGCAACTATGACCGTCTTCCCTGAGGACCGTACGACTAAGGTATCGGAAGTCCTAAATCCAAAGGGGACTTTCTCCTTCAATGATGATGACATCATTGAAATCTTCAATATATTGATGAAGGAAAATAAACTTTGGCTACCCAACATCAGATGCCCTGAAAAGGCTGACAAGGTCGATGACCCAAAATATTGTCTCTTTCATCGGTACATTCATCACCCCACAAAGGCATGCTATGTACTAAAAAGGAAAATCCAGGAGTTGATCGACGCCAAAGTCATTACTTTGCATTATAACGAGAAGACGGTCATTGCAAATATGATCTCACTCCAATTTGGCAATTTTCTCCCTCAAGAAGTACCGGATGATGAGTCCTCAAAGTCTCCCCAACGGAGCAACCTTCAGCCGAGTTTGCCATGTCCATATTATCTCTGAGCAAACCTTCCGGGTTCGGCTATCGATTATCATGTCCATATTACCTCTAATATCGGTTGTCATCTTAACTTAGCACCCGTACTTAACTCTAAGTACGCCAGTGGTGTTAGTTCCACGAAAACTGCCACGTCCATATTACCTCTGGCAGGGCTTGTCTTAAACCTATTACTTGCACTTACATGCGCAAAAAGTAATGGATCCATAAAACCTATCACGTCCATATTACCTCTGATAGGGTTTGTTTCAAATCTACTACTCGCACCCCAAGTGCGCAAAAGGGTAATAAGTCCACCAAATATCCCCCAGCTGGATGTCATTACTATCCACAAAACCTACCTCTGATAGGGATTATTTTCGAATTTATTATTTGCACTCAACGTGTGATACAAATAATAGATCCACCAAAAGTGCCCCAGTGGGTTTTCCTCAATTGAAGCAAAAAAAAACCACGTCCATACTACCTCTGGCGTGCTTCCTTCTCCTTCCACAAAAAAATACCAGGGGCGTACCTAGCCTCTCGGTATGGCTATTGATTAGCTCACATCTACGTTACCTTTGAGTTATCATTCTCACCTCCTCCCCAGTAGGGTTTGCCATATCCTTCGCACCTCTGAGCAAACCTTCTGGGTTTGGTTGTCGATCATTACGTCCATAGTACCTCTGATATCGATTGTCGTCTAAACTTATCACCTGTACTTAAATTTAAGTCACCAATGGTGTTAAGTCCACCAAACTTGCCACATCTGGACCTGTTTCAAACTTATTACTTGCACTCTCGTGTGCAAAAATTAATAAGTCCACCAAAGATCCTTCAGCAGGATGTCCTCAATCCAAAGAAAACAACCACATCCATATTACCTATGGCTCGTTTCCTTTTCCTTCCACCAAAAATATAGGGATTATACTTAACCTCTCGGTATGACTATCGATCAGTTCACGTCCATACTACCTCTGAACTACGTCTCTCAACTTTTTTCAGCAGAGTGAATCTATCACTGCAAGAGAACGGTCGCCTCTGTCCTGTTTTTCTTTATCCCTACAAAGTCATATCTTACCACGTCCACATTACGTCGGAGTAAGATATTTTCAGAACTTTTCCATGTCCATATTACCTATGAGTAAAGTTCTTCTCTTCGACTTCCTGCTATCATGTTCGCATAACCCCTGATAGTGCTAGTCATTTTAGCTTATTATCCATACTTACACAATGGGTAATAAGTCCACAACCCGAGTTTTCCATGTCTATATTACCTCTGAGCAAATATTCTTGTCCAACGACTTTCTAGCACCACATCCATAATACTTCTGATGGTGTCAGTCGTTCCAACTTATCATCTGTACTAAACCCTAGGTACACCAAGGATGATAAGCCCACAAAAAATTCTACAGTAAAATTATCTCAAAAAAAAAATAATTATGCCCATCTTACATCTAAATTGTTTTTCCATAAAAAATTTCAGTCCCACAGAAGTTTATTTTACCATGTCCATGTCACCTCTGAGTAAGATACCTCTACCGGAATTCCAAGTTTGCCAAGTCCATATTACCTCTAAGCAAACATCCATCCAAACAGTCTGCTATCACGTCATTCTAGACCACTGATAGTGTCAGTCATTTCAACTTATTATCCGTACCCAGCCTTAGGTACGTCATGGGTAATAAGTCAACCAAAATTCTCCAGCGGAAAATTCTGAGGCTTTATCATCACTTCCCGGGGTATTCACATAAACCCCGACAAAACTAAAGCAATCCTTGAGATGCGCCCACCGAAGAACCTCAAAAGAATAATTTATGGCCTTCAAAGAAGACTTGCATACATCAGAAGGTTCATATCAAATCTCTCTGGGCATTGTCGGTTGTTCAACTAGCTCATGAAGAAATGTGTCTCCTTTGTCTGGAATAAAGAATACCAGCGCGCCTTCGACGACATCAAGGAATATATATCAATCCCTCCAGTGCTGGTAGCCCCAGTCGTGGGGAAGCCTTTCTTGCTCTATGTGCGAACAATGAACCACTCCTCGGTGAGTTTCTCGAACATTGGTTCACGTTCATATTACCTCTGAACTACTGTCCTAACATTTATTACCGACCAAGTTTGCCATGTCCATATTACCTCTGAGCAAACCTTCTGGGTTTGACTATCGATTATCATGTCCATATTTACCTCTAATATCGGTTGTCATCTCAACTTATCACCCTTACTTAATTCTAAGTATGCCCCTCGGCTGCAAAACATCGAGGCGGACGTCCTTGCCAGACTCGCAGCCTCTCTAGCTGTTCCGGTCAGTACCCATGAACTGATCACCGTGGTCGGTCAGGAGCTGGTCTACCCGAAGAACAACCTCTCTGCGTGCCGGAGCTACTCAGTAGAGACGAGCACTGACTCACAAGACTGGAGATTTTTCTTCATCGACTACGCAGTCTATGGAATTCTCTCCGAGAATCCGAAGGAAGCCACTTCCATCATAAGACGTTCCCTCCGGTTCCATTACGATACAGCTACCAAAATGCTATATCGTCACTCGTATGACGGGCTTCTGCTACGATGACTTTCGAATGCAGAAGCGAAACAGGCTCTCCACGAGGCTCACGATGAGGTTTGCGGTACCCATTAGCTATGGCCCAATCTACAAGACTGCCTCCGTAGAATGGGTTACTATTGGCCAACAATGGTAGCAGATGCCGTCGACTACGCAAGGAAGTGCTAAGCGTGCCAAATCTATGTAGACTTCATCCACCAATCCTGGGAGTTCCTAGACCCGACGGTTGCATCCTAGCTATTCGAAGCCTGGGGTATGGACATCATTGGACCGATTAGTCCATCTTTATCCAAGGGACATCGGTTCATCCCTGCCATCACTGACTACTTCTTCAAGTGGCAGAAATAGTACCACTCACGGAAGTCAATCAATGGCAAGTTCCTTAAAAAGTACTATGTCTGAACTAGATTTGTACTCCCTTTATCCCCAGGCGGGCAATCAAGATGTACAATCTTTATATTCTTGGTTCTTTATCCCTCGTAAAGTACCTATGTACATTATTTTCCCTTCTATATTAAGCCATTATCTGTATCAAGGAGTCCTGGATACGCAACAGATGATGGATCCTCAAAGTCTCCCCAGCGGAGTAGCCCTCAAGTCTACTTGCACACTCTCGCAGTGACCACTAAAACCAATCTCGTTAGATGCTAGCCATATTCACATTACCTCTGAGCTATCGTCTTACCAATCTCCCCAGAGGAGTAACCCTCAGGTCCACTTGCACACTCTCGCAGTGACCACTAAAACCAATCTCGTTAGACGCTAGCCATGTTCACATTACCTCTGAGCTATCGTCCTACAAATTTCTCCAGCGGATCAACCCTCAGGTCCATCTTCATTATCAGATAGACCATACTCAGCAAACCACTCCCCAGTGAGTGTCCCGGATATTAGTTCACGTCCATATTACCTTGGAACTACCGTCCTAATATTTCTTCCCAACTGAGTTTGCCATGTCCATATTACCTCTGAGCAAACCCCCCCAGGTCTTGGCTATCGATCATCACGTCCATATTACCTCTGATATCAGTTGTCATCTCCACTTATCACTCATAGTCACCAAGATACAATAACAGTGTTAAGTTCACAAAATCTGCCACGTCCATATTACCTCTGGCCGGACTTGTCTTAAACCCGTTACTTGCACTCAAATATGCAAGAAGTAACTGGTCCACAAAACCTATCATGTCCATATTACCACTGATAGAGATTATTTTTGAACTTACTACTTGCACTCTAGTACACAAAAAGTAGTAAGTCCACCAAATATCTTCTAGCTCATTTCCTTTTTTTCTTCCACAAAAATATCGGGGTCGTACCTAACCTCTCGTTATGACTATTGATCAGCTCACGTCTACATCAACTCCGAGCTATCGTCCTCACTTTCTCCCCCGAGAGTTTGCCATGTCCAAGTGACCTCGGAGCAAACCTCTCCCTACGACTATCATCAGTTGTCGTCTAAACTTATCACCCGTACTTAATTCTAAGTACGCCAGCAGTGTTAAGTCCACAAAAACTACCACGTCCACATTACCTCTAGCTGGGCTTGTTTTAAACTTATCACTTGCACTCTAGTGCGCAAAAGGTAATAAGTCCACCAAAGACCCCCTAGCGGGATATCCTAAAAAAAAAACTATGATATCTTACCACATCCACATTACCTCTGAGTAAGATATTTTCAGAACTTTTTCATGTCTATATTACCTCTGAGTAAAGTTCTTCTCTTCGACTTTCTGCTATCACGTTCGCATAACCCCTGATAGCGTCAGTCATTTCAACTTGTTATCTGTACCTAGTCTTAGGTACGCCTTGGGTAATAAGTCTACTAAAATTCTCCAAGAGAATGGAATATACTACCTCGTACATATCACCTCTAGTAGGATATCCATTCCCATATTAAAGACTTTTTCCATGCTTCTTTCAAAGTGTTTCAAAACTTGTCCAAGTTTTAAAAACTTTAAAGGGGGTCCTGTAGAAGCATGAAAAATACTGGGAATTATCCGGGTATTTTACAGTCAAAACCCCTAACATACATGAAGTCCCTCCCTGCGTAAAACAGAGCTTCAGAGCTATCTGCGTAAAACAGAACTTCAAGACTGTTTGGCGTAAAATAGGACTTCAGAGCTGTCAGCGTAAAACAGAGCTTTAAGGCTGTTTGGCGTAAAATAGAGCTTCAAAGCTGTCCGTGTAAAACAAAGCTTCAAGGCTGTTTGGCATAAAATAGGGCTTCAGAGCTGTACGCATAAAATAGAGCTTCAAGGCCGTTTGGCATAAAATAGGGCTTCAGAGCTATACGCGTAAAATAGAGCTTCAAGGCTGTTTGGCGTAAAATAGGGCTTCAGAGCTATACACGTAAAATAGAGCTTCAAGGTTGTTTGGCGTAAAATGTTGACTATTCGAGGGTGACTCCCGAGTAAAGTTCTTCTCTTCGACTTCCTGCTATCGCGTAAAACAGAGCTTCCATGTCCATATTACCTCTGAGTAAAGTTCTTCTCTTCGACTTCCTGCTATCACGTTCGCATAACCCCTGATAGTACTAGTCGTTTCAGCTTATTATCCATACTTACACAATGGGTAAATAAGTCCACAACCCGAGTTTGCCATATCCATATTACCTCTGAGCAAACATACCTCCAAACAGTCTGCTATCATGTCATTCTAGACCACTGATAGTGTCAGTCATTTTAACTTATTATCCGTACCCAGTCTTAGGTACGTCATGGGTAATAAGTCTACCAAAATTCTCCAGCGAAAAATTCCTGGGCTTTATCATCACTTCCTGGGGTATTCACATAAACTCCGACAAAACTAAAGTAATCATTGAGATGCGCCCACCGAAGAACCTCAAAGAACAATTTGTGGCCTTCAAAGAAGACTTGCATACATCATAAGGTTCATATCAAATCTCTCTGGGCGTTGTCGGTCTTTCAACTAGCTAATGAAGAAAGGTGTCTCCTTTTTCTGGAATAAAGAATACCAGTGCGCCTTCGACGACATCAAAGAATTCATATCAAACCCTCTAGTGCTGGTAGCCCCAGTCATGGGAAAGCTTTTCCTGCTCTATATGCGAGCAATGAACCACTCCTCGGTGAGTTTCTCGAACATCGGTTCACGTCCATATTACCTCTGAACTACTGTCCTAATATTTATTCCTGACCGAGTTTTCCATGTCCATATTACCTCTGAGCAAACCTTCCGAGTTTGACTATCGATTATCACATCCATATTTACTTCTGATATCGGTTGTCATCTCAACTTATCACCCGTACTTAATTCTAAGTATGCCCCTCGGCTGCAAAATATTGAGGCGGACGTCCTTGCCGGACTCGCAGCCTCTCTAGCTGTTCTGGTCAGTACCCATGAACTGATCACCGTGGTCGGTCAGGAGCTGGTCTACCCGAAGAACAACCTCTCTGTATGCCGGAGCTACTCAGTAGAAACGAGCACTGACTCACATGACTGGAGACTTTCCTTCATCGACTACGCATTCTATGGAATTCTCTCCGAGAACCCGAAGGAAGCCACTTCCATCAGAAGACGTTCCCTCCGGTTCTATTATGATACAACTACCAAAATGATGTATCGCCGCTCATATGACGGGCTTCTGCTATGATAACTTTCGAATGCAGAAGCGAAGCAGGCTCTCCACGAGGCTCACGACGAGGTTTGTGGTACCCATTAGCTATGGCCCAATCTACAAGACCCCTCCGTAGAATGGGTTACTATTGGCCAACAATGGTAGCATATGTCGTTGACTACGCAAGAAAGTGCTAAGCGTACCAAATTCATGCAGACTTCATCCACCAATCCTGGGAGTTCCTACACCCGACTGGTGCATCCTAGCTATTCAAAGCCTGGGGTATGGACATCATTGGACTGATTAGTCCATCTTCATCCAAGGAACATCGGTTCATCCCTGCCATCACCGACTACTTCTCCAAGTGGCGAAAATAGTACCACTCGCGGAAGTCAATCAATGGCAAGTTCCTGAAAATATACTATGTCTGAACTAGACTTGTACTCCCTTTATCCCCAGGCGGGCAATCAAGATGTACAATCTTTACATTCTTGGTTCTTCATCCCCCGTAAAGTACCTATGTACATCATTTTCCCTTCTATATTAAGCCATTATCTGTATCAAGGAGTCCTGGATACGCAACAGATGATGGATCCTCAAAGTCTCCCCAGCGGAGTAGCCCTCAGGTCCACTTGCACACTCTCGCAGTGACCACTAAAACCAATCTCGTTAGACGCTAGCCATGTTCACATTACCTCTGAGCTATCGTCCTACCAATCTCTCCAGTGGAGTAACCCTTAGGTCCACTTGCACACTCTCGCAGTGACCACTAAAACCAATCTCGTTAGACGCTAGCCATGTTCACATTACCTCTGAGCTATCGTCCTACCAATTTTCCCAGCGGATCAACCCTCAGGTCCATCTTCATTCTCGGATAGACCATACTCAGCAAACCACTCCCCAGTGAGTGTCCCAGATATTAGTTCACGTCCATATTACCTCGGAACTACCGTCCTAATATTTCTCCCCAACTGAGTTTGCCATGTCCATATTACCTCTGAGCAAACCCTCCCGGGTCTTGGCTATCGATCATCACGTCCATATTACCTCTGATATCAGTTGTCATCTCCACTTATCACTCATAGTCACCAAGATACAATAACAGTGTTAAGTTCACAAAATCTGCCACGTCCATATTACCTCTGGCCGGGCTTGTCTTAAACCCGTTACTTGCACTCAAATATGCAAGAAGTAACTGGTCCAAAAAACCTATCATGTCCATATTACCACTGATAGAGATTATTTTTGAACTTACTACTTGCACTCTAGTACACAAAAAGTAGTAAGTCCACCAAATATCTTTTGGCTCATTTCCTTTTTTTCTTCCACAAAAATATCGGGGTCGTACCTAACCTCTCGTTACGACTATTGATCAGCTCACGTCTACATCAACTCCGAGCTATCGTCCTCACTTCCTCCCCCGAGAGTTTGCCATGTCCAAGTGACCTCGGAGTAAACCTCTCCCTACGACTATCATCAGTCGTCGTCTAAACTTATCACCCGTACTTAATTCTAAGTACGCCAGCAGTGTTAAGTCCACAAAACCCACCACGTCCACATTACCTCTGGCTAGGCTTGTTTTAAACTTATCACTTGTACTCCAGTGCGCAAAAGGTAATAGGTCCACCAAAGATCCCCTAGCGGGATATCCTAAAAAAAAAAACTATGATATCTTACCACATCCACATTACCTCTGAGTAAGATATTTTCAGAACTTTTTCATGTCCATATTACCTCTGAGTAAAGTTCTTCTCTTCGACTTCCTGCTATCACGTTCGCATAACCCCTGATAGTGTCAGTCATTTTAACTTGTTATCTGTACCTAGTCTTAGGTACGCCTTGGGTAATAAGTCTACTAAAATTCTCCAAGAGAATGGAATGTACTACCCCGTACATATCACCTCTAGCAGGATATCCATTCCCATATCAAAGACTTTTTCCATGCTTCTTTCAAAGTGTTTCAAAACTTGTCCAAGTTTTAAAAACTTTGAAGGGGGTCCTGTAGAAGCATGAAGAATGCTGGGAATTATCCGCATATTTTACAGTCAAAACCCCCAATATATATGAAGTCCCTCCCTGCGTAAAATAGAGCTTCAGATCTATCTGCGTAAAACAGAACTTCAAGGCTGTTTGGCGTAAAATAGGGCTTCAGAGCTGTTCGCGTAAAACAGAGCTTCAAGGCTGTTTGGCGTAAAATAGAGCTTCAAAGCTGTCCGCGTAAAACAAAGCTTCAAGGCTGTTTGGCGTAAAATAGTGCTTCAGAGTTGTACGCGTAAAATAGAGCTTCAAGGCCATTTGGCATAAAATAGGGCTTCAGAGCTGTACGCGTAAAACAGAGCTTCAAGGCTGTTTGGCGTAAAATAGGGCTTCAGAGCTATACGCGTAAAACAGAGCTTCAAGGTTGTTTGGCGTAAAAGGTTGCTATACCTTCCTGCGTAAAGTTTAAAATACGTTGTTTTTAATGCAGCGTAAAGTTGTACGAGGAACTCTTCGTATTCCTCGGATGAATTTGTCAGTCAAATCAGTGAACCTGGCATCTGACAAAAGTACTGCACGGCTATAATAATAATTTTGCACAGAGACACAGGTTGTCATTTTGTGACATATTTTTGATACAAGTTGTTTTTACGTATTCAAAGGAAGAAAAATGGAGTCTTCAGAATACGCTGCCTATTCTACATTGACAGGAATGAGTTTTTACGCTCAAGATAAGACAAAATCAGACGCCACGTCAAAAGCTGTTTCTCGTACAGAGCTCGAGACATATCTCTGCATTTAATGCACGAGATTTTGTTCTATTTTTAATTTGTCACGACTGGGAAAGCTAAAACTGTGACTAATACGCTCACATCACCATCCTTGCATTTTACGCCAACCAGGCTATTTTCAACTATAGGAGTACGCCGTATGCTATCTCCTCAAAATATGCCAACTCGGCTATATTTGCAAAAGTACGTGATAAGGCTATTTAGCCCAGAATACGCTCAAGACCTCAGTCGTGAAGGATAATTGGCTATTTTACGCTGGTTATCTATTATTCATGAATCATCAAGTTTTATGCAGGGGTAGTTACCTACGTGGCTTGCATGCCATGATCTTCGAGAAGCAGTTATACGCGTTACCTTATAAAGGGACACGTGTCATATGCAGATTCATAAGACTATTAGAACGTGGATAGCAGTTGGCAAAACCGCGTAAAGGAGGCAATCTTCTTCACAGTTTGGCCTTTTACGCCAATAAGACAGTTACTTGGCTTTTATGCCAACCAGGCAGTTATTTGATTGATCTCAAGTTTTACGCAGGGAACAGTTACCTACGTGGCTTGCATGCCATGATCTTTGAGAAGCAGTTATACGCGTTACCTTATAAAGGGATACATGGCATATGCAGATTGAGAAGGTTATTTGAACGTGGATAGCAGTTGTCATAACCGCAGCGTAAAGGAGTCAATCTTCGTCACAGTTTGGCCTTTTACGCCAACAAGACAGTTATTTGGCTTTTACGCTAACCAAGCAGTTATTTGATTAATCTCTATAAATAGAGACCCCTGGTTACAGGGTAAAAGAGAGCAGAAATTAAGTTTTGGCTGACAACTTAAGATCAGAAAAAGACAGAGTTTTGGCTGACAACTTTGGCAACAAGAATTCGATCCTACTTGCAACTTTTCTTTGGCCGGCTTTTGCCTTCAGTTCAGAGAAAGTTTGAAGCTTCTTCTACAGCACTTCTTCATCATCGTGTAGTCCAAGGAACAAAGTGATCGACCGCAGATCAGACTTCCATAGCAATACTTTCCCAGAATCATTTTATTGTACTTAACATCCTCGTATAGGATTAATTGTACTTTTCTTTTTTCTCATTTGTAAGCAAAAATGTTTCGTATAAACCTCTCTTTTATTTATCCAAACAACTACGTTAGCCTTGCCTGGATAGTATTGAAGTTTTACGTCATAATCTTTCAATAACTCTAGCCACCTTCTCTGCCTCATGTTCAGGTCCTTCTGCGTGAACACATACTTCAGACTCTTATGATCCATGAATATTTCTACTCGATCACCATATAAGTATGCCTCCATATCTTAAGTGCAAACACTACTGCTGCTAACTCCAAATCATGAGTTGGATAATTCTTCTCGTGATCTCTTAGCTGCCGAGAAGCATATGCTATACTCTCCCTTATTGCATCAAAACACAACCAAGTCATTTTCCATATGCATCATAGTACACTGTGAATCCTCCGGAGCCTGCTGGAAGAGTAAGAATTGGGACAGAGATTAACTTCTTCTTCAACTCTTCAAAGGCTATCTGATATTCCGTTGACCATAAAAATTTAACTTCCTTGCGTCAACCGAGTCAAAGGTGCCGAGATCTTACCAAAATCTGACACAAATCTTTTGTAGTATCTTACCAAGCCCAAGAAACTATGCACTTTTGCTACTGTCTTTGGGATTGGCCAGTTCTCTACTGCCTCTACCTTCTTGGGATCAACTGACACTCCTGCTCCAGAAATAATATGTCCAAAAAAGGATATGCGATCCAGCCAAAACTCACACTTACTAAGCTTCCCATATAACTGGTGCTTCCTCAAAGTCTGCAGAACTATCCTGAGATATTCTTCATGCTCCTCCTCATTACGAGAATACACCAGGATGTCATCGATAAATACTACCATAAATTGGTCTAAGTAAGGCATAAAAATATGGTTCATCAAGTCCATAAATACCGTTCGAGCATTAGTTAGTCCGAATGGCAT
The DNA here is from genome assembly GCA_036927795.1 of Iris macrosiphon. NCBI lineage: Eukaryota > Viridiplantae > Streptophyta > Magnoliopsida > Asparagales > Iridaceae > Iris > Iris macrosiphon. The sequence continues at coordinate 36,455,989 of JAYESA010000007.1, forward strand.
AACTAACAATTGTATGTCATAGGATATTTAAACTGTAACGACATCTCGAGCGGACATCGCTAAATTACTGAATATATGGTTCCCTCATCTATTCGACTTTTCATTTCTTTTCCCCCCAACTTTTTTCAACTTTTCGTTTCCCGCGCGCCCCCACCGGCGATCCACCCTCCCCCGACGACCCTCCGCGGTCTCGTTCCATTGGCAACGCTGCCTCTCCTGTTGCTGCAACATCGGGGGAGGGAGAAGCCCTAAAGAAGAGCACAAGAACCAATAAGCACAGGATAAGAAGGAACAAGGAAGCAACCAATCTGGGAAAAACCAAGCTGAGTATTGAAGAGTACGAATTTAGAGTTTCAAGAAGGATCATGTTTGATTGAGACTCCTATGACCATGACACCCCACAAGTCTGAAGAATAGACCTACATGGGCCACTACTAAAATATTGTCATGCCCCAGTACTGGAATATGGAGAGGGACATGGCCAGCTATCCCGTACAAGGTATTATACGTCATACGACGATCACGACTGTATAAGATAATGGGGTGCATGCTATAATCAAGTCTCCTATGGTTAAGAACTTCTATGTCTCAATCATTCAAACAAGAAACAGTAAGCATAGAGCATATATGATAAGCAATAAGGCGTCCCAAATGCTTTCTAAAAATGTTCTGGAATCCAGCTGTGCAAAAATAAGAAGCTGAAAAAGTAGCAAAAGTACATGACAATGATTCAGCTGCAGTCTGATTTAATAGAATCATGTAAGAAAAACTAATGTCCAGACGAGCCGGCTGACATGTGCCGGTGGCTAAATGCCCAAAAGAAGTAAATATGTAAGACGAGTAGGGAAGAAAAAAAAACCCACTCGCTATCCCCTGCGACCATATTCCTGGTACGTGCTATGAGTTGGGGGAAAGAACGCTGGATCCTCAAGTGTTGGCTCGAAATCTGGCCATGCAAAACCAGTGGGGTTAGACCCCAAATAACAAGTACCACAAAGGAAGCACGAAATGGAGAAACAAAAACCCAAAAAAAATATAATATTACATAGGTTCAGTATCGTAACTTAGGTCCTTGACATATCCTAGCGCTAAGGCTCAACCCTACAACTAAACAAGGATAAGGGTTAAACCCTTACACTATAATATTCCATTTTCCTAGGCTACTAGCTGAAATAATACAATCACAACCAATTCTATTTCTTATTCGGCCAATCATTTATATGACTTGCTATTTTGTGGAGTCTGAGGTAATCTCAGAATAGTGCATAATAAGTATCCTCAGATCACGCCAGTGCCGAACATGAGCTAACCGAACCAATATAATAAAACAAGCACTTGCAAGATGCACCAGTCCCCCGTAGGGCCACTGCGCTAAAAATACGATATTAGCGGTTCAGTGTTCCTATATTAAAATAGTGGCTCGACATAATAATAAGTCAGATACTGCACTCCACTAAGGCAGATGATATACATTATCTGTCATGGCCAGCCCACAACGCAGTTAGAATGAATCTCTATGGGAAGGTTCGTTGGCATGATCTCGGGATATCGTTTTCTCCAAATGTTACTACAACTTTTAGTTACCTAATTAGCCCTAGGTTGTATTAAAATCTCAAGGCGTGGTCACATGAGGATTTTCCTTAAGATGTCGTACAAGGTACGGGCACGCTAGATACGAATCCATGTAAGTCAAATCTGGATTCACGCGAGCGTGTATGCAACATTCATACAATAAAATATCCTAGCCACGCTTGGGTAGTTCGACTCTCTTATTATGCCCGTGCTGGAGAAACAATATTCATATTTATAATATCACGCGTTCAGGAATTTGGAGGCATTCTCGATGCACAACCCAAATATAATCACTTAACACATAACACAATGTGTCGCACCTCGATGCACATAAAAATATGAATAATTATCAGCCAATAGTAGTATCAGCATGGATACAGTATTCGAGTCCAATTACCAATTATACATTGAGTCATAAGAATTAAGAAAACATTTGATCAAACAAGCAGGGCCGCATTGGTCTCTAGGCCGCATAACAATCCTGGCCGCATGACAATCCTGGCCGTATGAGATCATGCCGCATAGAGTCATGCTGCATGAAGTCAGGGCTAAGGTCTACTCCTCGGGATAAGTGATAAAGCGGCGAAAAAAATAAATAAAGTATCAGTGATGTGACATAAAGTGTGTCAGGAAGAAAAGATAAAACCATAGAAAGACGCGTTAAGGATGCGCCAAAGTTCAGAGTCACGCATCCAAGGGAAGTGGACGCATGCTCTGCTTGCCGCATAAGTTCGATGTCGCCTAGAGTTCTATGACGCATGAAGTGTCTTTTGGACTTAGCGAATTTTTCATTCGTTCAGCGAGTGAATGCACAAAGTATTCAAGGACACTTGTGTAGATCAGCAGTCATGTGTCCAACAAGATGGACGTATTTTGTCAGTATACAGCAAGAGTTCAGCCGCATAACCCTTTCGGGCCGCATGACTCTCAGTCGCATAGCTCGCCGGCCGCATGAAGACTTCGTCTTCTCCAACAGCAGGTTCGGCCATGGCAAAACTCCCAAAAACTAAAATATTGTTTCCTTCATAAAAACCTCATTTTAAATCAAAATCAGGTGAACCAAAAATCAAAATACTCTAAATCGAAAGATCTAACATGTAGCAAAAAACTGATTTTCGAAGACACAAGTTTAAAAGATCAAAATAAAAAAAAACTCATGAAATCCAATAAAACCTAAGTTAGAAATATAGATCTACACTAATCCATCCATCAAACAGAAAACTCCAATAACTAAAAGTGCTTAGAAACACATAATAATCAAAATGAAACAATAATATTGAGGATTTCTCCATTTCTCATGTAAGGTGTACTTTCCTATGAAATTGGGAGAGAAAGCTAAAGAAAGAAGAAGAAATGAAGAAGTGAAGAGAGAGAATGAAATGTTGGTTTATATATATGCTGGGGTTTGAGGGTTGAACCAAAGACTCTCATGAGTTGAACCAACCCACAAAATAAACCATGAACTAGGTTAAACCAAAGAATGAGTATAGTCTCCATGCACATGCAACAATGCTAAAATAAAAATACGTTCCAAATACGTATATCGTGAATGAGAAGTGACACCGTCATAGTTAATCGATGACATATCAAATAACGGTTAAATGTTGTAACTTTTTTTTGTAGTGGGACTAGAATTTTGATCTCCAATTTTCACTTTAGTGTCTAGGATTTTGAAAATGGTTAGAAATTAGGTTTTGGAAAAAGAGAACATCGGGAGGAGAGAATGGGGGAGAAGAGAGAGAGGTTGTGATATAAAATTTTATTGGTTTTTATATGAACATATAGATTGCCCGCGATTACAATATATTAGTGGCAAACTTATAATTAATTTAAAAAAAATTTAGAATATCATAAGGAAACTTGGTAGTGTCTATGGAATTTGTCTAAAATAAAACACCGGCAAAAAACTAAAACCCCTTCTCCTCCTCGGACTCGTTGTCCCCCTCTCCAAAACTCCGTCACCCCAAACTATTAAAAAGGTCCCAATTTTCATGGGGTGAAGCCCTTCCTAAATCGGATACAAGAAACTTTCTGTCGCCAACAATGGACATCGAACTGAAGCAAGCGGAGCTCATCGATCACTTCGTCAAGCAGTCGTCGGCTCTGGAAGAGGCGGCTCCGCTGGCGAATCTCGTCGCGGAGGCGACTTCCCATCCCTCGCTCTTCGCCTTCTCCGAGATCCTCTCCGTCCCCAATCTCTCCAAGGTCCGAAACCCTATTTTTTAGGGTTTTGAATTTTGTGTGATTTTTAGGTCTGATGTCTTCTCTCTCTCTTTCTCTCTCTCTCTCTCTCTCTCCCCTTAATGCAGCTTGAAGGGACGCAGTACTCGTCCTCTCTCGATCTTCTCCGTTTGTTTGCTTATGGCACAATGAGCGATTACAGGAGTAAGTAATTTTTTCTGTACTGTGATGTATTTATTATTTTCTTAATACGTGTTTCTATACAAGATATCGGAGATTTTTTTTTTTCCGAAGAACGTAAATTTTATTCAGACTCCTCCGAGAGGCTACAAACTCAGGCCTTACAACCAATCCCAGTCCAAAGGTTATATACAATCCCAGCCCGAAGTTACCATCTGCAGTGCACCCACCACCACCCCACTTAATTCCCCCTAAAGGGAATTAATGGCGCCCCTGTTGCTCGAACTAGCAACCTCCTGTTGCGGGTGCAGGTGACTAGCAATATATCGGAGATTTATTTGCGCAGTAGTATGTGTTGCACAAAGACGAATAGGATGCCACACGACATTGACACGGTTACAAACATTGATTTTGGCATCTCGTAGCGATATGGACACGGCGCCTATTTTAGGTGGTGTCCGTGTTTCTTAGTGGTAGTAAATGAAGGTTTGTTATTGTTTGGTAGGTTTTTAATCTAAGTATCATAAGGATCTCTTGTTCAAACTAGGCTTTTTATGCGGAAATTATGATGGTAAGTTATGTTGTGTGTAATATGATATGGTATGGCTTGGATTCGTTTGGTTAGGTACTATTATCTTTTGTTGCTCTATTCAATTGGACTACATTGGATGAGTAATCTTAAATTTCAATAGGCAAACACTAGAATCCTCAATTTCGCGTTGTCCCGGGCTGCTGATTCTCTCTGATCCTCTCCCTAATGTTTGATTTCCGTAATACATATTGACTTTAGGAGATATGGGTTCTCCTTCGATCCCTTAAGCCATTTCTATTTGTCGTATGTAAACCAAAAAAATAAAAAGAGCGAAGTAGCATACTTAATCCCGCTCTCTTGCAAAGGGAAGATGAATGTTACGTTCTCTCTTTTTATTTAGTCAAAAATTTGGAGTGAGTGGCCATAACCATTGTTGTCTCTCTTTCCTTGGTTTGATTTGGGTGGAAGGTGGAGGTAGATTGTGATTGTAGGCTTATAGCATTGGCCACATTGTGCAAAGTTTGCTGCTTTTGAAACTAGACCTTCTTGGATTCCTTTTGAAGAACTAGAATATGCAAGTAGATGCCTTGTTGAATAAAAATGAGTGTCATTGAAACTGAATGTGTGTTCTTCCAATTTGCATGGACATGTATGTCAATTGAATTCCGGCGTGTGTATTTATGTGTGAGTAGTATCTGTATGGTCTTATGCAATTAACAGCACCAGAACTGGCAACTGGCACTGTATCTGAACAATGCCCCGTTGTTGAAGCAGATGTTGGCACTTCCTCATTCTCTAAGACTGACTCTCTACTTGTTAAATGAGCTACTTAAAAATCTGAGTATCTCCCATTCTGAACAATTTTATCATTTGTGAAAGTAAAAACTGATTGTTTAAAAGGCTGAAGATTTATTTCAGATGACAGTATGTCATATATTACGCTCTGGCTTAAGTAAATAAATAATAAATCAGTGATTATTTTTAAGTCTTTTTTGCTCTTTATGACGATGAACTTTGGTCTAGGTCATTTTGTACAATGACATTTTTGTTCACTTTACTATCATGAACTTTTTAAAGTACTTTCACTTTCCTATCTTCTGTTAAACCTAACAGATTTAGGACCATCCTGCCCTAAAGATTAGATAAATTATGTCCCCTCATCACTTAAACCCCAACCCTAAATCCAAACCGTGGTGGGGGAGGGCTTGGCCATTGTTGTGGGGAGGTGGAGGGCTGATCAGCGAGTGCGACTGGGCAACAATTAGATGAGTGGAGGTAGAAGATGGTAGAGGTGGGTTCAGGTTTAGGGAGGAGAAATAAGATAGTGATGTTGAATTAAGGTTTAGGGATGAGGAGGAAGAAGATGGGGGCAAGAAAGAGGAATAAGATAGTAGTGTCGGTTCGAAATTATGGAGGAGGAAGATGGTAATGGTGGGTTAGGATTTATGGATGAGGGTGAGGATGATGTAAGAACAAGATGATGGTGATGGGTTTGAGTTTAGGGCTGATTAATGAGGAAGAAATGGTGGTGATGAATGTGATATAACCATTTTATCTTTTTGGGCGACAATTTCATGGATATAATAGTAGGAGTGATGAGATAAATTTTAATTTAGTATGTGAAAAAAAAGGCCATGATAGGAAAGTGGATGTAGGTCAAAGTTCATGGTAGTTAAGTGCAAAAAAGCCACTACAGTTACAATTACTATATTGTTTTTGTTCCAATATGGGAAGTTGTAGGCACCATTTTGGTGGCGTAGTCAATCAAGGGGGTCATCTCCTAGAACTGATTAGCCAAAGTGACAACCTTGGTTCCCACGGAAATGTTGAGGAACCGTACCTAAAGAAGATGGAACCACCTTGATAATGAGGACGAGTTCAACAAATATATAGTCACTGTCTCTATGAAGTACACAGGAAAGTAATTTCAAAAAAATTGCCAGAGCAACCAATAAGTTTTAGACAGAGTCTTTGTGAAACCCAGATAGGACATTCTCAATGGCAAGTCTGAGAGTATATCTACAGTTTCTTGTATGATCGAATTTTGGCAGTATCCATGTCAACTCAGCATGGAATACCTTCTTCACAGAAGGCTAAATTTGACAGTTGTCTTGTATTTGCATCTTCAGTGTACACTGCTAGTATTATGTACTGGGTAGTCCGGACAGTTGATGTTAATCCATTGTTATGTACTAGGTATTTTTTTAGGTTTGTCTTAATTTTATCTATTGCTGATGAATAATATTTTCTGTCCAAGTATATACATACTCTGATCTTCCATTTGCTAATAGTGGTACTTCTACTGAGTGTTTTCTTTTTAATTTTTACGACTGCCACTGTAACCTACTTCCATTTTTTCAGAATTGTATTACGGTTCGTGCTTATATGGTTTATGCTCTTGCTGTAGGTAATACTGGTCGTCTTCCTGCTCTGGTCTCTGATCAAGTCCGCAAGTTAAAACAACTTACTGTTCTGACATTGGCTGAAGCAAACAAGGTATTTTATATTAAAACCTTTTCAGAATCAGTATGTAATGTACATTAGTTATCCTTCCAACTTCAGAGACACATTTAGTTACAGAAGCCTAAATTACAGATAAGTACCTACCCACTTTCACCCTTTGCAGATGAGTGGCCTGTAAATTTATTTTAAACAGGATACACCAAATTGCTGAACACACATCTTACTAAAGCCACCTTAATAAAAAATGCAAAAATGACCATGCTATCTTAAAAGAGATAATTGATTGTTCTGTGTCAAGCTCTTCTCCGTCTTATCATTTGATCCACCCGTGGCTCTCTTCCATTCCCATTGATGGTCCTCGCCATCTTCAGCAGATCTGTCAATATTGTCACCTCGCACTACCACCCATTCCTCCTTATGAGTTCTCTCTCCTTGCTACAGATTTTTGTGATGTAGAATCTATAGCCGTAGTGTAGTCAATGGGGGAAGGCACCCAAGGTGCTCTAACCCCTGTATCACCGGAGATGCAAGATGCAAGAAAACGCTTGTCTGACTGAAGCAAGGCGTCTCTCTCTCTCTCTCTCTCTCTCTCTCTATATATATATATATATATATATATATATATATATATATAATAAGTTCTTTCTTGACCACGATTTGGGCATTTTATACATGCTGCAATATTCCTATGATTGCCAATTTGATGAAGCTTTGCAGCTTTTTCTAGAAAACTCCAGCTTTTGTAAGCTAGAAACCTTCTTAGGCCCACACAGAATAAACAACTGACGTAATTTGTACCTTTCGGGTCTTGCAAGAAATTATAGTTCCAAGCAGGGTCGTTTTGTTGCTGCCACTTGATGAAGCAACATCAGGTGCCATTTGAACTACCACAAACAAGCAAAATGGAACAAACATGGTAGCTTTAAACCTGGAAATCAGGCTATGAGAGAAAGTAAAATACTTCTTATTTTATCTTCCATGAAAGAAGAAGCAAAGGAATAATCATGGGTGCAAAAACTTTCTTTTTGTTAACAAAGACAAAGCAATGCGTCCTCTATTTTGAATAACTAAAAACATATGCTCTGTTCAAATTTGTAGTGTAGAAAACATAGGAGGAAATAAAGTAGCTGTAAGAATATAGAAAGGAAAGAAGGAATGAAGGAAATGGTAGAGAAGTTTCTGTAAAGTGTGTGCACATGTGAGAGATAGAGAGTGGAGAGAGAGTGAAGAGGTAGGGAAAAACACAAGAAAGAAGAGAGTGAAGAAAGGAAGGAAAAACACAAAAAAGACGCATATGCGAAAAATAATAAAAAAAGAAATCAAAAGAAATTTTAGATACCTTTTGAAGAAGATGACAGATGTTTTGAGGAATAACCTGGATAAGTAGCTTGGGTCCAATATTTGCAGGAAAAAGGAGGAACCAAGTAGAATTAAAGGAGGAGAAACTGTCTTTATTAGTAAACCTATGCGATGTATGCCATCAATAGCTACTTCCTTTTCAATAAATACTATCCCACTATACAATAATACACCTTTGCTGTTATGAAAATCTTAGAATTTTCTCTTTGTCAACTAAAAAAAAAAAAAAAACTAAAGAGGCTGCACCATACCACGATATAAGAGGAATATTTTTTTCTCTCTGGGATAATGGGTAAATACTTACACTGGAACACCAAGACTAATTGTTCAACCAACTATTCCATCAATAAAGAACTAGAATGGTTCTTGGGAGGAATATGTTGAAAATATCAGAAATATGAAAAGATGAAAGGATGTAAGTGTCCTTACTTCTGAAGGATCTATATAACAATAAAAATGAAATGTTTGTGCATGTAAAATAATTAATACTAGAGACACAAATAGAGGCATAGAGAGTATCTCAAGTCATTGAATAAGCCACATGTTATTTAAACCTCAAGATTACCTGATCAGTTGGTAATGTGCTGAAGGTTACTGGGAACAACCAAATTGTTAAGCTGATAAGAGAATAATAGGCAGAGCTGTCTCCAAAAGATTTGAAGAATATCATGGAAATGCTTACATTTATCAAGCAACTTGTTAACAGTTTATATGGAGAGTGATGTTTCCATGTCGTAGAGGAAGACGAATCTTCACTTTGTTTCACTTCAGTTGATCACTACTTACAGTACTTCACATCACAATATCGTTATTATCTTTGTATTATGGAACATACATTATTTGATGTTTCAATATTGTAACTCTTATCCTCTGGGTCTCATTCATTAATGCACATTTTTATGGATTTTCAGCTTTTGCCTTATGATCAGTTGATGCAAGAATTAGATGTTTCAAATGTAAGAGAACTTGAAGATTTCCTTATCAATGAGTGCATGTATGTGGTATGTACTTCTCTACTATACTTTCTCATATTGGAATACTTCAGTGTGCCTAACACTTGGACAGTTTTCACTAATCAATATCTGCATCATCTTTCACACGTCTTTTGTAGAGTTTATTTTGCAAGTAACTTATTAGAATCTCTACTGCAAAACTTAAAAGTTGTATAGTAAAATATTTTTGATGTGAAGGCTCTGACAACAGCAGCAGATTGACTAATGCAATGCATCAAAGTTTCCTGTCTTAGTTTGCTTTGGATATTTGTTTCCTTTACAATCTTGAAATTGACTGGTTATTTATGTACTTTTGGTCAGTAATCTATAATAACTTAGCTTTATATAATACTTGTGTCATTACAGGGTATAGTTAGAGGGAAACTAGACCAGTTGCGCAGGTGCTTCGAGGTCAGTATAAATGTTCCAGGCTATAATTTCTATTTCTTTTTATCAAAACACCAGTCATATACTTTTTCGGCTGTAATACAGGTGCAATTTGCAGCTGGAAGAGATCTTAGACCTGAGCAACTCAACAATATGATTTATACACTGGAAACTTGGTACTCTTCCATTTCACAACTCGTGCTTATAATTTCACTTTTGTTTTACTGTAGAAAAGCTAAAGGATTGTGGAGGGACAATTGCTTCACTGAAGTATCGCTAATTGATGTGATATTGATTTAGAACTCTGATATGAGTTGAAATGTTAATAACTACTTGTATTAGACACTAACTCCGTCCTTACAAGTGCAAAACTATAGTAGTAGTAGGGACTGGTAATGTCGTGAGAACTGTCATATATTGATATAGTGGGTGGACCTCCTGCAACCTGGCTAAGGGTCACACCTTGGATCCCACTTGATTTCTCTGCCTCGGTTCATGGCTCTGCCTAACCAACCTCCAATCATATATATTGAACTGAGGTCAACCTGAACTAGTAGCTAGGGTTGGGTTGGATTCATCAGCTTGGCAAGATCTCAAGCCGGATTCATAGTCACCCCTAGAAATAGAAACATTATGCATAACAACATTCGGCATTTTTTCTTGGTTGAGAAATGGCATTCCACTACTATCCATATACTATATGAAAGAACTATGACTAGTGGAGGTGACTTCTTAATCGGAAATTAGGTGGTAAATATAAGCAACTCCTGCAGCACTATCGATCTAAAGTCACATTTGAGGATGCATGAAGTTGACATGTAGACATAAATGCACTACTTTTTCTTCCGAGAGAGTATTTTCAAGGATGATGTAAATTAAAATCTACATGCATTTGGATGATAGCTAGAGTAACTTTTCCTTGTTATAGAACAAGTAGTACCTATTTGTAGTATCCTCTAAGGCTCTAACAACTTGAGAGAAGATACCCAGTAATATCAAGGTAAAGCAGAGGAACTACTAGAAATTTCCGAATGAAACCGCTCTCTCAATTCTTGATGTGCATCCACATTTCAGCTAGATGTCTGAGTTCTAGTTTCACCTGTCTAGTTATTGTCAGTATATCAGCAGAGATACAAAGAAGAATCAGAACTGTCTACAGAAAAAGAAGAATCAACAATGTACCAATGCTAATCCAGGAGAAATGATCTTGTACATCCTAACATGCTTGATTTTAGTTTACATCAAGACTTGTTTGATTTTTGTTTACATCAAGACTAATAGTTTGAAATTGAGCTTGATCAATGTTCTAAAAGTCGAAAAAGGTTGACGCCTAGGCTGCGCCATGCCCTAGGCGGCCATGGGACGCCTAGATTTCCACCGGAGTATACCAATTGGGCAATGGCCTAGATTTCCACTGGAGTATGCCAATTGGGCAGTGGCCTTAAAGGTTGGCAGTAATCGGCTTACTAGGTGGACTAGGCAGGTAGGCCGACCGTTTAGATGTAGTCACCGACTCCTCTAGGCGGCCTCCTAGTCGATGACGAATGATTGAAGATTGAACGGAGAAGAAATGAGCTGCGGGCGGCGGCGGTTAGTGTCACGTCCCGATTTCGGAGGACCTTAAAGTCACCACTGGACGTGAATGCCGTACAAGTCTAAGTTGTGCTTGTACAAGTCAAATACTTGCACAATAACAAAATAGACTATTCAGAGTTAGAAGTAACAAAACATTATTGTAGAAAACCAAATACACAATAAGGCAAGAACAAAATCCCCTTTATTGATAACTATCAACGATTATAAGGCTTTCAATGACCATCTTATACACGCCAACTTCGGCTTACATTTTTGAACCGAACAAAATTATAATGACTTTATTTCATACATTACATCTCTTTATAAAAAAACATTCATGCTCTTCTGATCTCCAGTTCCCAAGGACGAGGATCGTCTATCGTTTCGGAACATCTAGTAGAACATCTAGCACCTGCAGACAAACTGTTGAGGGGTCAGTACATTGGAGAATGCACAGGTGAGGAACAAGACTACACTCTCTGAAAGCAATCACTAACTAATCATGTGAGAAAAATATTGACTTTATTAGTGATATTGCTATCTTTTACCTACGTTCATTTCATGCCATGTATAGAATCAAGAGCCATATTACATCCTTTGAGAACATAATCTAAAGCCATATTTCATACTTACCATTTTTTTTTTTCACATTTCATACTATCATTCGTGCAAATAGTAGGGACAATTTTATGCACAATATCCATTTCTTCTAACTTAACATGCGTAATATATTTCTGAATTCATATTCATTTATCTTCTAGGGACATTAGCAGAGCATTCAGGGAAACATAATTCTACTTATGAACATGATAACATCTTTTCTTTTCAACACGATTCTTACTTAAGAGCAGTTCATGATAGACAAATAGAAATAGAAAAAATCACTTATGCAGTGATTCTTATCCACGGTCGACGATCCATCCTTGCAACAAACAAGGATTAGAACAATTTGCATATATTATAAAGTTTTCTGTCAGTCTTTGCATCAAACCGTTAGGTTTGTAAGAATGATATTCTAGCATGCGACCTAACTACATGATGGTCCATGAGTGACTTTTCTTGAATTAGCAGTTGGGAAATACAAGTCCATTTTACTAATGGACACGACTATTAGCAGCTGTGACTCACGATTCAGCTCTGCACTAATATACGCTCATATTAGCAGCTGTGACTCATGGTTCAACTTTACACTAATAGACACGACACCCCCTGATCGCGAGGACGTACACGCCTCAGAGTGTCATTACATTCTCTTCTAGACCGAGCGATTTTCAGTGTCCCAGAATCAGTCGAGAGACTATTCACTTGTGCAAACTTGTTCGAGATCAATGTATGGATGGAATCTTCTATTAGATAAAACTCTACGATGCAAAACGGTTAATAAACAAGAAGACTATTATATCTTTTTCTCTTCTTTTCATATCACAGAGACAATAGCTCTTTTTATTATTTTTTCTTTCATACGATCATGTCTTATTCTTACTTTCTTTCAAACATTTTACAGAATAATACAAGTTTCTTTCTATACAATTCCATCTTTTGCAACAAACAATAAGGGAACATGCAATTCTTCTTCTTTACAAGCATATCAATAGTTTTTTTTATCTTTCTATAACTTAAGCATGTACTTCTATTCTTTGATAGCATACGATATAGGAACATATAAATATTCTCTCTTTGTTAACAAGCATGTCAACGGTTCTTTCAATTGAAGAAAAAGTAGCACACAATCTTCTTTTCTTTCTTTAACAAGCATGACAAGGGTTCTTTCATTTAGCAAGCATACAAATTCTCTTGTTTAAGCATACAGAGTTCATGTACTATCATTCTTAGTGATTACGAAATATTCCTTAGCAACGAGCATGCATTCATTCTTATGAATTCTTTATTAATTGTAAAAGAATCAGAAAGTGAATTATTGTCCACTCACATGATCAATCATCTTTCTGTCCCAACAAGGGAGCTCTTCTTGAAGGCTTCCTCTCGAGCCAGCAAACTGATATCAATGACCATATAGTTCCACCGCTGGTAGTAGGGCACTATAGTCAGGAGTTGGAGGCGATGGCGGAGGAGCTTGCCTTGAGTTTGAGGGCGGTGGAGCTACCGGGACAGGGAGACGTTGACGCAGTGGGGCTCGAGAAGGGGCGGAACTCTCGGGGGAGCTCAAGACGGCGGTGGATTAGGCGATGGCGGTGATGGACTCTTGGTTTGGGGGAGATGATGCCATTCCTTGGGAAGAAGGAGATTGAGAAGAGGGGTTTTGGGGGCTCTGAGGCCGGGTTTGGGGGTGTTACTGCTCCTCCTCTATGGGAGAAGAGCCAGAGAGGAGAGAGGGGAGAAGACTTGGTTTGGGGAGTGTTGCTCCTCTCCTTGGGAAGAAGTTGATCTAGGGGGAGAGAGAGGGAGATATTATGTATTTAGGTGAGAGAGAACTGGAGGCTAGACTCCTATGATGGGAAGAGAGGTTTGAAAATAATAAAAATAATAACAAAGATAATAATGATAAAAATAATATGAATAATAAATTTTGATGATGATGATAATAATAATAATAATACCAAGAACAATAATAATAATAATATAGATAATACCAATAATGATAATGGTAGCAAGTAATTATAATAACAATAATACTAATACTAGTTAGTGTAGTCAAAGGCGCGCACCTAAGCACAGGGGCAGCGCCTTAGGGCACTCCAGACGGGGCGCAATTCTTAAGGGGCACGTAAGGTGCGCCTAGGCGCGGCTTTTCCGAGCGCCTTGGAATAGCTAAGGCGTGCCTTGAAAATCTTGTAAAAAAAATATGTTTAGACTATTTTTTGAATTGCTGTACTTTTTTTTACTGTTTTCTCTCACTCACTCAATTCAAAGTGATTGCAACCTAGACATGGGAGAATTTAAAGCACGTATGTTTATCAATGTCAAAATCCGATGTGAATATATATATATAGAGGAAGGATCGACATCCCCGCAAATAGTGCATCCCCATCCATCCCCATGATAGTATCCATTAGATGTTGTTTAAATGTTGTTTAAGTCATCTAATCTTAACCATTGAGTTGAACCATTCAACTCAACGATTAAGATTAAATGACTTAAACAACATCCAACGACTCCTATTTCAGGGATAGGCGGAGATGCAAAGATAGCGGGGTTGTCGATCCTTCCTCATATATATATATATATATATATATATATATATATATATTTTGCGTCTCGCCTCGCGTCGCTCAGGCACGCGCCTTAAGTGCGCCTTTGACTACCTTGATATTAGTAAGTAGTAACAATTAATAATAATAGCAAGAATAATATCCATAATGATATGTAAATTATGTTTGTATTATTTAGGTTTTTATTTTCAGTTTAGCGGGGTTTTATTTCCATGAGGCATTTTTTTTTTGGGGTCGGGGGTAGGGGAGAACTAGACGGCCGCCTAGGCGGACTAGGTGCTAGGCGGCGGGTGCCCACATGACTAGCACCTAACAATTTTTACAATCTTGACCTTGATTGGCGAGTCTTCAAGGAAGTTGATTATACACTTCGTGCAACTTATCACATTAGGTTTTAGTTCACCAAGTATAACATTCATAATTATATTGAGATGATTGTTCTCTTTTGGCTATTATATGCTATTAAGAATATGGATGGACAACTTAATTGTAGGTTTAGAAAAAAAATTTCTATATGATTTGAAGCTATGCATGAATTGATCATGTTTTGTTACAATTTGTGCAATTAAAGCTTGAAAATGCAAATGGTGGAGATATGCTTAGAACATAGAAGTTATGCTAGCGTTGTCGAAGAATTCTCATTAAAGGCCATTACATTTGATGGAATATTAAAGTACTACATAACTAGTTTACTTGAACCCATAAATCCAAACTATCAAAATATACTCTAAAAAGCAAAACAAAAGGAAGAGAATATAAATCAAAATAAGCTCCCTCCTTTCTTCACCACCACCACTAATACTTACCCCTATGTGCTATTCTTTACCACCGATGTTTATCTTCTCTTTATTTCCCACTCCGTCTTCGTGCGAGTCCAGTCATGTACGTGGGTACGTTCAGCCAACGCCGCAGTGGGTACGTCTAGCCTACTTCGTGTGAGTCCAGTCATCCTAAATACAGCCGATAATTCGGACACGAGTACGTAGGTACGTCCAGCCTACGCCGCATTGTCGACGGCAAAACACTGTCTAGTAACTCACAAATATCCAACAACTCATGCAATATATATGAAATAAATCATAGTACTTAAATTACAATTCTAAGGAAGATAAATGCGAAGGAAACATCATATAGAAACGATAAAGTCTAAGTTTATGTAATGACTACAAAGAGTCTAAATCCAAAATACATATATGTGTTTACCGGAGACAATCCTGCAAATAGAGTTTAAGCTATGCTAAACTATATGGTTGCGGCCAGAGTCTCCGCTGCTAGCTCTTCTTGATCCTCTGGTAGGGCAGGATCAAACTCTACTATATAATCGTCCTGAGGTCCATAGTAAGTAGGACATAGGTCCTAAATGTCATCACCTATATTTCAACATATTCAGTCAGGATTGGAGCGAAAGTACATCAATGACAGTAGTTCCAGATATATGGTAGAGACTATAAAACATGTTAAGCATATGTAAAAGAAATAAGATAACTAGAAAGACTGGGATCATGTATTTCACAAATAAGAGAAATAGACAGTCTAGTAAGTAAAGTAGTGTGACAACATGCAATGTAATGATAGGTTAAATGGAACTAATTTAGTGATTTAAAATACTATGTTAGATTTGTGATCGCTTGAGAATACGACACATCTTGCATCGATGGCTATTATTCGAGGATGGTACGGCATAATCATACATGAATGTATGATTAGCTATCAGTCATGATGGTAAAATTAACTAGACGTTTGATCACATATCAACATCGCATTTCTCCCGTCCCGACTAATATGCATGGATTCTAGTCTGGATATAGTGATATCTAGAAACATGAAACTAGATAAACTGGAGTAAGTCAACAAGAACAACATGACCCGCACAAGCAAACGTATCCTGAAGTGAATCCATATAATATCAATATGTGAATAAGTTGTGACGAGAATCAAGTAAAATATAACTTAGAGTACGAAGTATAGAAGCTATCAAATACTGAAAACAATTAGAGAATGTACTCGCCTGTCGTAGTGTGATGTTATGGAAAATAGTCTGTTTCGAGGTTCAAATAATCTATATTAAGAATTATCATGTCAATAGGCGATATGAAATATAATCAACCTATTTACTAAGTTTAATAGGTTTCTAGGTTCAATTACCTACTCTAGTGGTATCTTAATTAGATTCTCATTACCTATTTCTACAGTTACCCTATTTGAAGTATCTCATAAAACTTAACCTACTAGTGATACTCATACTTTAATACTAGTACTTAATCTATACCCACTTAAAGTAAATACTTGATTATATAGAACTTATAGTTCCTAATTCAACATCTTGGTATTCCAATACCTTGGTATTTAATACCTATACTAAACACTACTTATCACAATACTAATTTTCATATTCCTTACTCACCTATACATTTCACCCCTTGAATACTCTCTTAAACCCTCGTACCAATTTACATCTCACTCTTTTGAGCATGATGCTGATGATGATGCTATTGCTATTGCCACTGCTGCTGCATTTGCTACTGCTGCTGCTGCTGCTGCATGTTGCTGCTGCGTCTGCAGCTGCTGCCACTGCAGCTGCTGCTGCTCCTCCCCCCTCTAACACACACAAACACCCTATCTCCCTCTCTCTCTCTCAATATATATATATATATATATATATATATATACATACACACATCTACATCTACACACACATGTATATGTGTATAAATACACACATGTATCTCTCTCTCTCTCTCTCTCTCTCTCTCTCTATATATATATATATATATATATATATATAAGCACACTCTTCTATATTAATTAACTCACACACACACACATAAGTACCCTTGTGTATATTTATACACAACCACAATAGGATACCAACACACTCATCTACACATACCAATACCAATTGGTATTCAAGATACATAAAACACTCCTATCATTCTAAAACAAACTAAAACTCATGATTTATACACCTCTCATAGAACACAAACTCACCCATGATACTACCAAGTATCACACAATTGAAACACAACCCTTTTGCGTATATTGATACACAAAAATAGGATACCAACAAAGGATACACCACACCATATATATACACATAAGTATATATGCACTTATCCTCTCAATGTGCACATACGCTTCCATATATATATATATATATATATATATATATATATATATATATATAACTCAAGTTCTAATGTAAACACCTCATAATACTAATTTCACATAAACACTTAGGATACAAAATATATATATAAGAGCATTTTATTTGGCCATGCGTTTCATGAATTTTCTTGACACAAACTCTTAGGATATCTATTTTGAACATAATGATATTTTTCATTACTATTTAAAGACAAAAGTTTCTTTGAAGAATTCATACAAACACATGGTGGTCATAACACTACTAGCAACCCATGACAACTACTATCCTACCATGGAACTTTAGATCTACAACATTAGAGTCTTGTAGAACCTATTCCTAACAAAGAGGGTTTTCCTATTGAGTTCTAAATTGAGTTTCTATTTATGGAAACTAGAGGGAAGTGTAACATACCTATTGGAAATGGCTCCGAATGAAAATCCAACCGAATGGACACAAGGTGGAATGGAACTTGGACTCTCCTCCTAGCTTGTGCTCCCAAGCTTTGGCTCACATTGGTAGAATTTTGGAGAGGTTTGGAGAGTGTTTGTGAAGGTTTTGAGTTAGGGTTTTGGGTTGGAAATTTGGAAAAGATGAAGTGGAGAAGAAGAAGTGAATAGGTGTTGTGTAGCTTCTCATGCAAGCCCCCCTTGATCTTTGTTTGAAGAGGTGGGAAGGAATTTACAAGTTTACCCCTAGATTTTTATCATGAAGAGGTGGAATTTAAAAATATCTGAATATTTCATAATCCAAGATTAATCCTAATCTAATACTAATCCTCCATTAACCTAAACAAAGGTTAACCCTATACTCAATACTAATTATGATTAATTAAATAATTACTAATTAGAAATTAATTAATTCTAACAATAAAAAAAATTATAATAAATTTTTTTAAAAGTGGAGGTTACACTATATACCTGGTGATAAAACAAGTCAAGTAACTTTATTTAGTATACAATGGGCGAATCATTATCCCACAATGGTTATGAGACAGCAAACTCTCAAATTTGAACCCTAGCAACTACTGTAATTTTTTGTTCTTTTGCAGTGAGTGTTCGTGCAAAAGTTAAATGTTACCATTGTTTATGTGGAAATGAGTCCAAGTCCTTGCTTGAGTGAGCTCGTGCTTGTGTCTCAACTGCATATATGATATATCTACGGTGGTGTACATTTCTGTTGTTGTTGAACATATAGCACCACCTCTAGAGTCCAGATTTGGTTATTCTTAAGATCAAAGAGAGCCAATTTCTCCAAAATTGAATCAAATCTGCCTTTGGCTTAACAGTAGCTTTAGATTACTCAACATAGATGAACGATTTGACTTTCTATATAGGATATACAACAGATGGAAAGTTGGCCGCTTTTGAATTGTCAACTTAATGTCTATCACAATAGAAGTGCCTAGAATGAAAATGCATTTGTATGGATGTGACTTATGGCTTGACACAGATACACCATGAGGAAACAGAGTTTATTCTCTGTCCTCTAGTTTACATGCATGCACTGGATTATGGTTGAAGGCAATGCAAATGCAATTGAAGCATCATATGAAGAGAAATTGGTGCAAGGGAACTTTAGCTCTGTGTCAACAGAAATTTCTGTGCACGGACACTGAACATGCTTGCCTGTAGAATTTCATTATAGAGTTGAACTTGTTTACAAGAATTCTATTGGCCATGGTACTTTATCAAATTTGGTAATAGATTATTTGACCCAAGGTGCATAAGTTGGGAAGTTTACACATTTCTGTAGTTTCTACATCCATTTGGTAAAAGTCCGACTATTAGCACTGCACTATTGATCACATCATGAACAATGCCATCATTTGGGTGGGGAGGTTGTGAGTGGATTTCCATAACAATATCACTGGAATGTCAGGTTGTTGGGCTATCATATTAAAGTTTGCTTCTATTTGTACACTAACTTGCTGATAATATGAATCGTCTCTGATTGGTATATATATTTTTTTTGAGCTCAAAATTTCTTATAATTGTTGCTTCAACTACGAGTTTTTTTTTTCGTATCGTTTTTTCTGTAGGAAATGATCTTTTTTTAATCACCATTTGCTGTCTTATACCTCATATCGGAACACTTTAGGTACCATGACCACTGTCCACAGATGACTCATTATCATCATCATTGTCATGACCATCCAGGCCTACTCATCATAATTAGTTCGACTATGGAGCATGAGAAATCTCCATAAATTTTTGTAGTTTTGTGACTTGTTATCAACCTGACGTCAGTCCTTGCTGCCAGTTATGTTACTTGGAATCAGGTACGGATGTCAGGTACGGGTACACATCAAAGAGTCGGTCCTTTCAAACTCATTGGAGGACACACAGACTCGGCTAAAAATGATCCAAATTTTGGGTACGGGTATGTGGATATGACTTTTGAAATAAATATATTTGAATATGGTTTCATAAAAAGACACATCATGTAATTAAATTTGTAAGGTTTCATAAAAAGACAACATGTAATTATAAACTACTAGTAAACTTTACTGAACTAGTTAAATAAGTCCCTAAGAGACCGTCCCTTCAGCTTCCCTACTACTTTACTACTAGTCTACCATATTAAAATGAACTATTTACTTAACTACCATATTAAAATAAACTATTTACTTCACTACCAGTCTCTTGATTGTCACCATGAAAGATCTGATACGGATCCCATACCCATATCCATGTTCTATAGAGTTGACACAAATACTTCTCCTTAAAGTGGAGAGTCCAGGTAATCGAGGCTGCCAGTGCCAAATTCGTAACCAAGGGAAATATAGCAAGAGAGGGCCTTGCCCTTGAAAGCCACTTGGTTGGTAGGTATCTCTTAATCATCCAGCTTAATCTCATACAACCAACGAGCACCACCAAAGTTCCCCTAGATTAGAAAAGGGTCATGAAGAGGTAAAATCAATATATTGGAATGCTTTGATAGTATTGCAAAGGACATAGTTTAGGTTTTCTTGGTCCTAGGCAACATGTTTTCATTTATTGACCAGCCCATGAATATACGAATATAAAAGGCTTTTATTCCACCAAGCATTATTCTTTCTTTTTGCTGGCTGAGTTAAAAAAAGTTTTGTATATTAGAACTTTGGATCTGAAGTTGCCAAATTTTCATTACTATCTGCGACGGCCAAATTGACTTCACTAATACAGTAAGTTGGGTCTGTGTTTGGAGTTCCCTTGCAAAACTTTATGTAGTAAACACCTAAATCGTTGTTTACTGAAAAATTTGTGGAATAGATCTTTACTCTAGCATACCAGAGTTCTTGAATGATTTACACCAGTATACGCAATTTCTTCTCTTCTAGGAAGGTGACAATATTTGATTGTGGAGTCCTGTTGTTTAATATGAACCAACTGTGCAGCAAAGTATGTTGAGTCTGTATTTTAACAGTGGTTTCTCCTGTACCAAGGCCTTTTTTCTGTTGCAAAGTCATATGTAGAAAACATCTAAATCCTTGTTCCTGAAATTTTATGGAATATATCTTCACTCTAGAATACCACATTTCTTGTTTGATTTGCAATTCTGTGTGGCAACTTCTCCTCCTTCGGAAAGTTAACGATTGTTGAAGAGCTGATGTTTGTGACACAGTTACACCTGCATTAAGATGACATGTTTTATGCTTCTATCCCGTCCTTCGTGGACAGGATGTGTGCAGTACTTCATTGTTATTTTGGAACCAACAGCTACATTACTCGACCTAGTTGTTTACCATCTTCCATGGAAAATCCCCTGCAGGTTGGGCACTTCAGATAATTTACTTCATACAATTCAAGAAAAAATCAAGTGGGCTGATGCAATGAGTGAGGCAAACAAGAAACATCGGAAGGAAATTGAAGACAAGGTAGAAGATGCAAAGAAATCCGTCAAGGTGAGCATAATTACTTTATGTGATGGTTATTTATACTCGTTGTAAGCTGACTGGCTTACATAAAGATCTTTGTTGACGTCTATGTTGTGTACATCCGCAAGACTTGTCTGCCTCTGTTTATTGTTGTCTTTCTTGTCAAAGTATTGTTCAGTTGTATGTCTGTTATAAGTTTCTCCATTTTTTAAAGATAATATAGAACATGAAGTAAAAAAGTTATAATTGTGTGCAATGTTGGTCGATGTGTCTTACTTATTGGTGGCAGAAGTTGCATTCAGGCCACCTTGGATTTACGAGGCCACGAGGAGATCATATACTCTGAAGTGGGAGGAATGATGGGCTTTGAAGAGGATCGTACAAGGCCCAAGAGGTAATTCCTGAAATCTATAGTATAAATAGTTCATGTAGAAGTTAAAAGAACATAAAATTTCAGTTATCTATTACATTCAAATATGTTATTGTCCATTGCAAGTACTGCATCAACCCAAATATTCCTTGAGAATAACTACTACAGAACAACAACTAATTCTTTATTCCAAATATTGGGTCAGCTACTAGATTTTTTTCTTCTTCCACTCTGCTCTGTTAAGGGCCATTCTCCTCTTTAACATCTACAACGTTGGTATACTTTTTTTAATAGCCTCAATCCAAATTCATTTAGGCCTACCCATAGCAGTTCTTTAATTAAGATACCGTCCCTTTTAACTTGTCATCTATTTGTCTCTGTTACACATCCAAACCACCTGAAATGACTTTCATCTTATCTTCAATTGGTGCCTCGTCCGGCTTCGATGAACACACTGATTCCTTATCCTACCTATTCAGTAGTTGTTAATAATAATGAATAGCGGAAAATTTGTTCTTTGTCAAGAACAACCTGTACTTCAGCCTTTTTTTTATTGTCATCATCATTATCTTCATTCACGAAGCCATCGCTCTATGCCGTACTAGGGAACTAAATGTCTTAGTTGTGCAGGCTTCACGAAAGCATTGGCAAATTTCCTCGACTGGGTGGTACCTGACATCAATAATACCCCGAGTGTTGGTGCAAAGTTACTGAAGTAGAAGAAAAAAGGCTTTCCATTATGCTTAGAAAGCAAAATGAGCGTTTAGTACATTCCTATGGAGCATGAATACAGTATCAGGTGCATAGAGAACACGAGTTAGACATGTTGCTACAGAACCACCCTAATAGATGTAACATGATATGTCATGACACCAGAAAGAACTATGCTGTTGCAGTACTTGACTACTTGTTATAAAATACAATATGCAATTTTGCATAAGAAATACAATGCATGTGCATGAAGGATATGTAAGCTGGGAAGGACTATAAACAGACTAGGTTCTCGGGTTTAGGCAATATCCAAATCCGAATTCAATTAATTGAGTTTGAACCATAGATAGAAAGGTTACAGAAAGGGATTTACTTAAGATTCTATGCTTATCAGCTTCGAGTTAGGATTCAGTTCAATGATTTGTACTAATGTTGAAACTACTTTGTTATGATAGCTAATATTCAAGATAAATAGTTATCGAGTTTCAAAATTTAAAATTGCATCTACCAACTCTTTGCCTTTCTACACCAAGCTTGTTTTTTCTTCTAAATTTCCATCTAATAATAAATGTTTGAGATAAGATGGGGCAACCTTGTCCTGGTGGAAACACTTTAATGAGTTAAAAGAACACTCCATTGGGGTAATAACATTATTTGGTGGCATAAATGAAAAGTGTTTTGACTTGTGTATGTTTGTATGCAAAGTTTAGTTCTGGATCGTGGGATTGGATGGGATACGTTTTCTAAATTTCATTGAGGTTTTTGTTTTTGCTTTTAAAATTCAAATCTAATTTCTTCCAAACATTTTATTGGTTTGTCAGTTATCATTTAGAAACATAGCTGAGGTATAGATGCGAGGAATGGTTGGTTATCATTTAAAACCTTAGATGGGGTATAGATGCTAAGATTGTTTCAAGGCCACCACTCTATGATGATAATAATTTATGCCACAGTATGGCAATATATTCAACCATGGATAGAAAGGTTGTTACAGAAAGGGTTTATAAACTTTAGATCACATGTAATGATTTGAAATCCCGTTTGCACCTGGTTTATTAATCCTCCCCTCCTAGTAGTGGCTGTTAACTCGAAGTTACTCCGTAGTGTTAGTGATTAACCTGAGGTATCGAACATATAATCCTTTTTATATACTATTATATAGTTCAAAGAGGGTTTATTCACTTGATTCTTTGTTACCAAATACTACAAAGTACCAATGGAAATTTGTTATCCATGCCAAAGAGCTAAAGTCGTGCAAGTCTTAAAGTTGCATTAAGAGTGTTACATGTCTTCAATGATATCGTTGAGATGATTATTGTTTTGATTGCATGCTCAGGTATCTTTTGCGAATTCCTTCTACAGTTGATATTAGGCACCCCATCAAGTCTTGAACGTGTATGTAGTCTTATGTTCTTCTGTTTTATGCCAATGATCCACTAACCTGATTTTATATACACAAACAGTAGGTAACAACAAGATTGTATGAATGATCGGCCACTGATAAAAGTAGATCGTAGCATCCATTGTAACACAATTGCTATTACTATTGGGTTACTATTTCTATCCCTTCTCATGGCTATGTGACACAATGACTGATATTGGATGATTCACCACCAATAAAGTAGCTTATGATATTCACTGTAGAAGAAATTCCCACAGCTACTGGGTTGCTACATCTAATGCCCGTGGCTTTGACACTGCAGGAGGCGATAACAAATGGTGTACAAGAGATGGAACAATCAATTTGGCAGGTTTGCAACTGAGTTGATAGTTACGCGTATTCTGAAATTTATACTTGTAGCTAGCGTATACGTGTACTTGTGACTGGTATATGTTGATACTCTTTCATGAACCTCACGTACCAAGTATGCAAATTTTAAGCACTTGATAGCTTCAGAGATGATCTAGTTTCCTTGGTTATGGGCAAGTTTCGTTGTCATTGATGTCACAAACAAGTCAACTCATGGACGAAGGCCCATGTGATAGTAATTGTCGGCCCCTTATGACTGGATCTCTATTTGGCAACTTGTGGGTGAGGATTATTATTGTGGACCCAACAGGTTTTGGAAGGTGTGGGGAATGGTTCTGATTTTTCTTGGTGGAGGTCGAGTCTGAAAGAAGACTTGAATGATATAAAAGGCTTTGAAGTGTCACCTAATGGGAGTATTGGTTTGGGTCCTGGCGGAATAAATTGTCAGATGGAAGAGTCAAGGAAGGATTTCAAATGAAAGGTACTATTAGTATTTTTTGAGGCAGAGAAGGAAGAGTCAAGGAAGGATTTCAAATGAAAGATATTACTAGTATTTTTTGAGGCAGATACCGGTCGAGGCCCTACTCTTGGTTGTTACTATTATGTTGTCTCCCTCGTGCTCTCTTCCTTGAGATGTCTCCCTGATTGTTTCTTCTCAAGTCATAATCTTCGCCAGTTGATCGATATGACAGATTAGTTAGAATGATTTGAATAGTGTACTATTTGTTGAGCCCATTTGGTGGCTATGGTTTTATAGAATTAATTGTTTTTTGGTTGCACAAGTAGTTGTCGACCTCCAAGTTGCAATGAAGATGTATTCCCTTATATAATGCACATGGCCATATGGTGGTTGAGAATAAGAACTTTGTTTAGTTTACTCTCTAACAATTCTTTAATAGATAGGTGGTACTGGATTTGATTATCTGGCTTTGGCACTGCTCATTTATATAAATATCTACAACACAGACTGAACCAATTTGGTATCTTCTTGTACTTAAATTCTACAATGGCTTAATGCGACAGGCTGGTCCCAGAGAACAGTTTGGGATATCAAAGTTGGTGTCCATCAAGTTCTATATTAAACCATATTTGTATAATATTTAAGAGTGTCCTCGTGCTAAATATCTTTTATTTATTTATTTGAATTTCAGGCATAATGTTCGGAGCCGACGTAACGCTTGGGACTTTGTGAACACTCTGCATTGCATGTCTTTGGACTCACTGTCCTCTATTTTTCACCATTTATAAATAGAAGGAATAATACGTCCCCGTGGCTCGATCTACTGATCTTCTGCCATCCAGCTAGAGTCTTATACCTCTCATCGGTAACTAGTTCACTTATAGCTTGTTTTAAATCATTTGGATGGTTGTGAATTAGTTGTTACAAATGTTTGAGTGTATATTTTATATTAGGATGAGTGTTCGGTTTATTGGGTTTCAACCGAATCGATATAGTCAAAATCGAATAAATCAAAATTTTAAAAATTCAAATCGAAATTGACTCGAAATTAGTCATAACTGAAACCGAACCGAATAATCGATCCGTTTTATTTTGTTTGTTTGTTTGTTCGGTTGATTTATTTTTATTGGTTAATGGATCAGGCTCAAATTTGGAATTGTGGTAAAATTATAATTGAAAAATATATAATTTTTATATATACAATTGTTGTATCCTAAAGTGGACTAGTTAAATTATTATATTTGGACTTCAAAACACAGTTTTTTTTCTTTCAAAATATAAATAAAAATATACACATTTTTAGAATTGAAGGTATTTACATTTACATTATTGCACGAGTCTTATTCTGTTTTTCGGATTTGTATTTTAACTCAAAATGAGAAATTTTAATATTTTTAAAATTGAACATATGAAAATTTTTTTAAACTGACTAAATATTTATTCGGTTCGGTTCTTGATCCAAAATCGAATACTGTTCGTCCCTATTTCATATTTGTTCTTATATTCTCTGAAATATGAAATATAAATTTTATTGTTGGGCAAAAAGTGTGTTGGGTTGTATCTAGCATATGGTTGTGCCTCAAGTTTGGTGACGATATAAAGAAGGCTAAATTACAACTTATATCCTTAACTATTCAAAATGTTTTACTTGATATCCTAAACTTTGATAGGTACTAACTTAATATTTTTAACTATATAATAATTTTTATATTGATACCCAAAATTTTAAAAAAGCCAAAACTTTCTCCCGCTCACCCTTCCTTCTCAGGCCACTTCCCCCTTGCGCGACACGCTCCCCTTCGCCTTGTCGCCCGCCCCACAGTCTCGCCCCTCTCTTGCACCTCACCGTGTTGTCCTCCACGCGGTCCCGTGCCTCGGATCCCCTCTAGCACCTCGTTGCGTCGTCGTCGTCCCGCTGTGTGTCGGCCCACGTCGTCCCCCAGCCCTAGCGCGGCCTTTCACTATATGTCCTGCGTGGCCTTTGGCCACCTACTGCTGCCGCCGCCTACTGCTGTGCGTCCTCCCCCACCCACTCTCCTCCCCTTCCCTTCCGGGTGCCGGAGAGGGAGGGGGGGAGGGTGTGACCGGAGAGAGAGAGAGAGAGAGAGAGAGAGAGAGAGAGGGGGAGAATTTGGTCCTTTTTTTTTAGGATATTAAATTAGCATCTATTAAAGTTGAGAGTATAAAATTAAACATTTTGAATAGTTAAGAGTATCAAGTTGTAATTTAGTCTATAAAGAAAGATGTATAAAAAGTTCCATATCAGATAGAAAGTGGGAGGTCAGGTATAAATATATGAGATTAATCATATCCCAACGTTATAAAGTGAGTTGTATAAGTTTAGTTCATACGAGATTGATTCTGAATTTAACCAAAAATTTCTCTTTTTAAGTAATATAAACGAAGCACAACCGATATATGCATGATACATATCAGTTTGATAGTGTAGGAATTATACCAGTTCGCCTTCTAAGGTGGAGCATATGGACTTGACAAGAATTTTTTTAAGAGAGAATTTGAATTGCACCTCAATTTTTTTATTATAATTCAATGTACATTCTTATAATGTATGAAACTTTTCACTTTTGACGAAAATCGTCTATGACTGACGGTAAACTCATTTGATCAAACATTTAGAACCAAAAGAAACCCTTGTCGATCATCACCATCTCTCCCCTCTCCTCCCCCGGTGCCCCCTCCCCATCGTGCCCTCCTGACTGACACCCTCCTCGCCGACGTGCGTCCTCCTGCTGACGCCCTCTCCGCTGACGTGAGGCCCACTGCCCTCCTTCCCGACGCGCGTCGGCTGAATCGTTGCTAGCTGTTGTCGCTGCTGCTGCCGTCGCTGTTAGACTAGGCCGATGCCGAAGAAAAGGGGAGGGGGGAGAGAAATGGAGGGGGGGGGGGGGGGGGGGGGGAGGGAGGGGAGTGAGCTTAGGCTGCCCACGATCGGAGGATGGGGAGGGGGACACACGGGGAAGAAGACAAAGGAAGAATATTTTGTTCATAAACTAGCAGTCAAATGAGTTGAGTGTTAGTTTTCGTCAAAAGTGAGAGGTTTCGCACATTATGATAATTCGGTGATGTGTATCTTGAATTATGGTAAAAAAAAATTTGGAATACGACTCAAATTATCTCTTTTTTTAAAGTTGTAAATATATGGACCAACTCTAATGTTGTTACACAAAACTTTAGACAATTAAAAAAAAAAAGTTATATGGGTCAAGTCTAATTTTATCTCTCATATATCTATCAACTCCAATTTGGATAACACCGTCCAACAAAAAGTAACCATTATTCCTGCCTGGTACACTACGTTATAACTTTGGATCCAAGTGAGAGACTTGAGAGTATTATTGTGCCTATTGGAAATTGGACTTTGTGAGCGACACTCTCACTGAAAGAGAAGTTCTGTTGGTTTTGGGGTAACGTGAGGGTCCAGGGATGTGGTTGTGAATAGTCTTTTGTCAAGTTGCTTGATGAATTGATGAGCCCAAAATATTCATTGCATTGGCCGACTCTACCATATACTCCTTCGAGGTGTTTGCCTTCAAAAGGGTATTCAAGGAATTTAGTAAGATAGCAAGGATTTAGAAGCTTGAAAAACATTGGCAATGCAATTTCTAGGTTCCCAGAAATTAAATCCCAATATCTGGATGGATTCGTTTCAGGTGTGTGGTTCACGCATGTACACACAAAGATAACGGATGAAATTGGGGGTCGGTAAAGTAATTTATGTTTATTACCTCATTCTTCGTGGACCACGTGTAAGTGCCTCTCTTGTTGTTTGTGCATGTGTGAGCCACACGTATTAATCGAATCCATCTGGATCAGTGTTTTAAAAACTGGACTGGACCGGATCAAACTGACCGACCGGTTCAACCGGTTGATCAATGAACTGGTAGTTTTTTTTTTTCCGGTCTGACTGGTCAGTATATGACCCACTGTTTTTAAAAAAATCAGTTGTAAATAAATATTTTTTCGTAAAAGTCAGTGCCTAGAAGGGATTGAACTTGGGCCACTTAGATTAACACAGTCCAGTATCTTGACCGGGTCGATATGTGGTCCGGTTTTTAAAACACTGATCTGGATATGTTTTCGTGGTTTTCTTGGGCCAGATTTTGTAGAGTTTCCGGCTCCAAAATTCAGAAATCCTAAAACTTCACTAAACTGAGAGTTGCAAAATATACAGCAAATCTTCTAACCTGACGCATAAAAGATTGATGTGCAAACATGCTTATATAAGTTCGGACTCCAGACCATACAAAAACAAATCTGAAGCTTTTTGTTCGTGCTGTCCTTGGTACCTCTTCTGTGCGTTGTTCCTGATTCAAAAGCAGCACTATTTTCGCTGTACAATACTTCAATTCACCATCCATAAACAATATGAATTTTTTAAGCCATTTCATGTCCAACTCAATAATGTTTCTGCCATAAAGCACTTTATAGATACGAGTAAATGCATATGTGTTGCACATAATTTTTTTCTTTTTCTAATATTATTGTAAAATAGTTTAAAATATTTTAATATATTTTAATTATATTTGTTATGGATATATTTTTATTTTTTATAAAAAGTCTTAGAAAACTAGCCGTCAAAGATGTACGTATATTCTCACTTAGTTAATAAATAAATAAATTTGAACTAATTATTTAACTATATAATATTATATAACTATAGTCAACTTTTAGCTCATGTGGTTAAGGTGAGAGATATTTTTCTTGGTTGATCAAGTTTAATTTTCTGTTATTTATAACAAATATTTTTTTTTTCAGCAATTTTTTTTTTTATGTAATATTAATTTTTTTTAACATAGATAGTTAAAAATTTACAAACGGTTTAGATTTTGAAGTCTGACAGGGATAGAGATAGAAATTTGTACATATTGCTGGTAAAATTTACTTCAACCCTTTTTTTTTTCCTATAATAAATTGCCACTAAGCAATTAGTTGATAAATTTATGCTCAACACGTACGTCTATGAGGTCGCATTGGAACTATTCGGCTCCGCCGAGGCTGTGGCCATCTTCCTTCTTTTAGGCGAACCAGAGCGCAAAGGAGGTGACGCCGTCCGCTTCACCGGCGAGCGCAGCTCCTCGGTGCCAATCAACAGCGGGAAGTTGAGGATCGCTCGCGAGCCGCGAAAGCGGTACGCTGCTTCATCGTAAGCCACGGCTGCGGCCTCCGCTCTGTCGAACGTCCCGAGCCAGACCCTGGCTCCGTTCTTGGCCGGGTCCCTAATCTCCGCAGCAAACTTCCCCCACGGCCTTCTTCTCACCCCTCTGTAGTGCTTCCCCTTAGCCGGCACTGCCGCCGCCGCCTCCTCCGGCGGGGCCTGTTTGGCCTCGGTGGCCACCGGGCTGCCATCGGATAGCGAGGGGATCCACAGGCCGTGGGTGGAGAAGGCTTGGTGGAGGTCGAGCAAGTTGTCGTCTACGACACTTTCGAAGCTGGAGCTCCCGCAGTAGCTCTGTTGCGGTGGCGAGATTAACGTGGCGGAGGTCGGGACCTCGTCGAGCAAGTGGCAGCGGACGGAGTCGAAGAAGTAGGCGAGTTCGGAGTCCATTCAGTTCCGGTCACCGGTGCAGCAAGCAACAAGGAGATAGCTTGGAATTCGAGTGAGTGGCGGGAATTGAGTGGAAGTTGTAGATGACGCCTATATATATAGTCGAGAGACCTCATTAGTTAGTTTGTGACGTTAGGTGTGGTGGCGTCAGCATAGTCCAGGTCAGCATTTTGTCTCCTCCTCACGAGTGAGTGTGTGCTTCTCGGAATCAAGAATCTTTTGAGCGTGCAAGTGACGGGGAAGAAAGACTAAAGGTCGTCCTAGCTACATGTTCTTGACCAATTTCTAAGTAACTTCCTTCCACTTCTTAACC
Organism: Iris macrosiphon; assembly: GCA_036927795.1. NCBI lineage: Eukaryota > Viridiplantae > Streptophyta > Magnoliopsida > Asparagales > Iridaceae > Iris > Iris macrosiphon. The sequence continues at coordinate 36,486,571 of JAYESA010000007.1, forward strand.
AATTTTTACCAAAAGACTTGAACCTTAGTCACCTATACTCGCACTCATCTTAACCAATTTATGAAGAACTTCCCACTTCTTAAGTAATTTATAGCAAAAGTATCGGAGATAATGTTAGTTATTGTTATTGGAGATATTGCTATTGTAGTATATCTTTTCCATTGTTATTCTTTCTTATCTTTAGTTTTTTGTCTTTCTGTATAAAGCTCAGCCGTTTGAGGCAGAAGGAATACAAGAATAATTTCAATCTTTATTCCATTATTTTTCATGGTATCAGAGCAGGTTTCCAAATTCTGGATTTTTTTTCGATCTTCCTTTGTCTACTTCATTCTCTGCTTCTCCTACGCAATGAATGAATCAAACACAGATACTCTCAATTCCACATCACCATTGAATGTCGTTCGTCAGGTCACATCCACGCGTCCCCTCGATCATATATCTCCGTTCTACCTTCATCCTACGGATCATCCGGACTTGCAAATATGTCTCGTGGTCTTGAATGACGATAATTATCAAGAGTGGACAACTGCCATGAGGAACGCTTTCAAGGCTAAGCGGAAGCTCGGCTTCATCGACGGCCGACTACTTCAACCGGACGTCAACTCCGAAGCTATCGACGATTGGTGGAGCGTCAACTCGATGCTTATTGGGTGGATCGTTCAATCCATTGATCCGCTCCTGCGCACTTCGATCTCCTATTCCGAGACGGTTCTTGAATTATGGGACGATTTGCATCAGCGATTCTCGGTCAGTAATAGACCAAGAATCTTGCAAATTCGATCCGACATCGCCAATTGTCGCCAGGGAGGACAATCTGTTGCATCCTACTACGACTCCTTGAAGAAATTATGGGATGAGTTATTGACTTACGTCCCGCCTAAGGTCTGCCATTGCGGACATTGCTATTGCGATCTCACCACTCAGATTCGTATTAAGCGAGACGAGGAGCGTCTCCACCATTTTCTATTGGGCCTCGATGACACCCACTACCAGAATAAGTCAAATTAGCGACGTAAAAAAATGTCGCTAAATGATCAAAAAACGTTGCTAATTAATTTTAGCGACGTAATTAGCGACGTTTTACTGAAGTCACCTTTAAGCTAGTCGCTGACAGAAAAAACGTCGCCAAATGTCGCTATGCTGACGTTTTCTAGCGACGTAAATGCGTCGCTAGATTAGCGGCATTTAGCGACGCAACGTCGCTAATTAGCGACGTGTATAATCGTCGCTTTATGTCGCAAATTAGTGATGTACGTAGTGACGTTTATAGCGACGTCACTATGACCTGGCAATACAGCCATGTCAGCAAGTTGCGACGGACAACGCATTTTTAGCGACGTCTTTAGCGACGTAATTAGCGACATATTTAGCGACGTGGCTGAACGTCGCTAAACGTCGCTAAAACGTCGCTAATGATACAGTAAAAAAAAGAATACTGAATTATTTTCAAACTATTATTCCTGCAGTTTATTAATTCACAATCTGTACAAATAGACCTGGAGCAACCCTCCGTTGAATTTACTTGGTTCGTCGACCCCCTTGGGTTGAACACTCAACACCGATAAATTAACATATATTTAATATGAATAATATAATAAAATTTGAAGAAAATAAAACATTGAAATTAAAAACCGAATCAGGAGAAAATATCGTCGTAAAGAAGACAGCAAATATCCATACAACTGAGTCTCCTAAAGAATACATCAAATTAAAAGCCTCGTCCTAAAGAATACAAAAAATAATGTCTTAAACACAAACAATCAATAATAAAACGGTTCTAACTAGGACTACTGCGGATATGCAGGAGGATGACCACCGGGGCGCATGAAGGATAAGAACAGATCATACTGCTCCCGTGAAATCGACACCGATGTCGATGGAGAAGGCAGTGACGTAGGTGGAGTCTGTGTCGATGTAGGCGCACCAGGAGGACGTATCCGCTCCAACTCTGCGAGTCGCTGGTTGTAAGAATCCATGGTAGATAACAGCCTCGTACTGCTATGAACCATTGAATCATGCATCATCGTCAGCCTCTCGTCCATGGATAGCTGTGATGCCTGCAGCTCCGTCACACTGCGCTCTGTCGGGGCTCTAAGATCAGCTGTCAAATTCCGGAGCTTTTTTAAAAGGTACCTTTGGCACTTTCCGCTCTGGCCTCATGGCTCAAGAACCCCTCCACCTCTCAATCGGGTTTATGCGCGTATAGTTCAAGAAGAGAGTCACAGAACACTAATGAAGGATCGCGAATCCAAGACGGACGTTGTGGCCTTTGTTGCTCAGTCCAAACCAGTTGAGTCTCGCTTTTCTGACAAGCGCCGCCCACAGTGCACCCATTGTGGTCGTCTGAATCACGACGTGACCAAGTGCTATCGTCTTCACGAATTTCCCGAAGGCTGGGTTCCTCGTCCCTCCGGCCGTGGCTCCTTCGACCGATTGGCACCTCATTTGTCCGGCGCTGGCCGAGGCCGTAGGCATGGCTTTACTGGGTCTACTGGCATCGCTAATGCTGCCCAACAACAGTCCAATAGTCGTTCAGTCGGCTCGTTGACAGACCAAGACAAGGCTGCATTTGGTCCGACGCTCAATCATGAACAGTGGAAAACGATTCTGTAGATGTATTAATCCTTGAACACTCTCCTTCTGGCAACTACTACGACCCGTCTGGTACGTATTTTCATGGATTTTAGACACAGGCGCATCTCTACACATGATCAAGAATCATGATCTTCTCCAGAATCTTGTTTCGATCAATCCGGTTGCTATCAAGCTGCATGATAATCGTTTAGTTACTGCTGTTCAAGAAAGATCCTTAGTTTTTTCGCCAACTGCTAAAATTGATCATGTTCTATATATTCCTTGTCTTGACTGCAATTTGATCTCCTTTGCTCAGTTAACTATAAACACTCAATGTGTTGTTACTTTAACGGATAAATCATGTGTTATTCAGGAACGCATTTCGAGGACGATGATTGGTGTAGGTGAGCAACGGGGTGGGGTCTACTGGCTGCAAAATTTCTCAGCTGCTTGAGCATGTCACGCCTCTGCCTCGTCTTTTATTGTTTCTGCTTCTCTCTGGCATCAACGATTGGGTCATCCTTCTTCATATGCGATATCATCGTTACCTATTATTCAACATTCCATTAGCTCTAGTGCACCTTGTGATATTTGCTTTAAGGCTAAAGAAACTCGTGTTTCTTTTCCTATAAGTTATAATAAAGTAGATGATTTGTTTCAGCTTATTCATTGTGATGTCTAGGGTCCCTATAGTACCCACTCCTTTTGTGGAGCGTTCTATTTTTTGACAATTTTGGATGATTACTCTAGAGCTACATGAATATATGTGATGTCTTCTAAGTCTGGCGTTGCTGCCTTGATCAAGCAATTTTGTGCAATGGTTCAGACTCAGTTTCATAAGAAGGTTCAGCGTTTTCAGCCCGACAACGGAACTAAGTTTCTACGTCTAAAGGATTACTTTGCTGACCACGGTATTCTCTTTGAAATATCATGCGTGTATACGTCTCAACAAAATGGGCGTGTTGAATGCAAGCATCGTCATCTTCTCAATGTGGCTAGAGCACTACGTTTTCAGGCTTCTCTTCCTCTTCAGTTTTGGGGAGAATGCGTTCTTACAGCTTGTTACTTGATCAATAGAACGTCCACTCAACTTCTACAAAACAAGACTCCCTACCAACTCATGTTTGGCAATGAACCGACATATTTCTATCTCAGGGTGTTTGGTTGCCTATGCTTTGCTTCGCGTCTGCCCCGGTCCAAGGACAAGTTTGCTGCTCGTAGTCAAAAATGCATATTTTTGGGGTATCCAGTCGGTAAGCGTGGTTGGCGCTTGTTTGATCTCGAGACCAAAAATGTCTTCTACTCCAGAGACATCTTCTTTGAGGATGTGTTTCCTTTTCAGACACCATCAGGGCCGGCGTCCCAAACTGCGCTGCCTCCTCATCCGGCGGTATTTGATGTCCTGGACCCGACTTCCATCATCAGAGGGAGCAGCAGCCCATCTCGGTCGGCCTCGCCAGCGCACGGCCCCGACCACTTGTCTCCCGTCGACAGGGGGAGCAGCAGCTCATCTAGGTTGGCCTCGCTAGAGCACGGTCCCGACCACTTGCCTCCAGTCGACAAGGGGAGCGATCCCGTGGCTGAAGTCCGACGGGGCACCAGGTCTCGACAACCTTCTGTCTTGCTCCATGATTATGTCTGCAATACAGTTCTTCACGACCCCCACCCCTTTCCAGGCTCTCCACTCACACCATCACCGGCCTCAGGTAAACCCTATCCCATAGCTGCATATGTTTCTTGTGCTAGGTTCTCTAACCATCACACCAAATTTTTAGCTGCTGTAACCGCATACACGAACCGTCGCTTTTTTTGGAGGCCGTTAGGCATGCTCACTGGCTTACTGCAATGCAGCGTGAGTTAGATGCCCTTGACAGAAATCAGACATGGGAGCAGACATCCTTGCCTGCAGGCAAGAAAGTTATTGGCTGTAAGTGGGTCTATCGTATCAAGTACAAATCTAATGGAGATATTGAGCGCTACAAAGCTCGTCTCGTCGTTTTGGGCAACAAGCAGGTTGAAGGCATTGATTTCAACGAGATCTTTGCTCCAATTGCGAAGATGGTCACTGTTAGGGTCTTTCTCTCTGTAGCTGCAATACGTGGATGGAAGATACATCAGATGTATGTTCATAATGCCTTCCTCCATGGAAACTTGGATGAAGTTGTTTACATGACACCCCCCACCCCAAGTTACTCGCAGGCTTCTCCAGGGTAAGTCTGTCGTCTGCGAAAATCACTCTATGGCCTACGACAAGCTCCTAGGAATTGGTTCTCGAAGCTTGCTGCTGCGCTTCATCAATTCAGATTTCAACAGAGCTATGCTGATTATTCTTTATTCACACTACAGCGGCACGGTAATGTTCTTCACGTGCTCATATATGTGGATGATTTGATTATTACGGGCGACCATCCTTCTGTTATATCAGCTTTCAAGAATTACTTGAGCACTTGTTTCCATATAAAGGATCTTGGTCTTCTCAAGTACTTTCTTGGTCTAGAAATTGCTAGTAACTCATCAGGTATTTTCGTGTCTCAACGAAAATATGCCCTTGAGATTATTGCTGAAGCTGGTCTACTCGGTTCTAAGCCCATTGATTCGCCTATGGACCCCAATCACCATCTTACAGCCGCCTCTGGTCCAAATTTTTCGTGCCCCGATAGCTATCGTCGTCTTGTTGGATGACCCATCTACCTCACAATCACGAGACCGGAGTTGAGTTTCGCTGTTCATACCTTGTCTCAGTTTATGAATCAGCCGAAGGAGGAACACTGGACATCAGCTTCACGTGTTCTTCGGTATTTGAAGGGGCATCCAGGTTAGGGTTTGCATCTCTCAAGTGTAAGCAGTCTCACACTTACGACCTACTGTGATTCAGACTGGGCTACCTACCCTCGCACTCGCCGATCTGTGACCGGTTATTTCATTACTTTCGGGCTCTCACCTATCTCTTGGAAGACCAAGAAATAACCCACTGTATCTCGGTCCTCTGCAGAAGCCGAATACAGGTCTATGGCCCACGTGTGTTGTGAGATCTTATGGCTTCGATCGCTCCTACGGTCGCTTGGCGTCTCGCATTCTACTCCGGTTAGACTCTTTTGCGATAGTCAGACTGCTCTTCACATCGCTGCAAATCCTGTCTTTCATGAGCGTACCAAGCATATTGAGATCTGCTGTCACTTAGTTCGTGACTTAGTCCTTGCAGGCACAGTTGCAACTTCTCATCTTTCTTCTACGGAGCAACCGACAGACATGTTCGCATAGGCGTTGGGTCGTCAGCCGTTTAGTAATCTTCTTCCCAAGTTGGGCATTCTTGATCTCCATGCTCCAACATGAGGGAGAATATTGGAGATAATGTTAGTTATTGTTATTGGAGATATTGCTATTGTTAGGATATGTAGTGAGTATATCTTTTTTATTGTTACTCTTTCTTATCTTTAATTTTTTATTTTTCTGTATAAAGTTTAACCATTTGAGGCAAAAGGAATACAAGAATAATTTTAATTTTTATCCCATTACTTTCAACAAGACTTAACCTAGTCACTATAGTTGCACGTACCTTTCATGCACATTAATTGGATTCCTTTATGGTAAAAATCCAGATGGAGGGGATACTTTTCAACACTAAAATAAGGCCTTGGTTGAGCGAGCGAGTCTCTCTCTCTCTTCTCTCTCTCTCTCTCAACACTCTGTTTGGTCAAAGCGATTAGAATGTTGCAATTTTCTACAAAATCTATAATGAATTGATGATTTATCGGTAAATAATTCAAGAGTCGTTGTTCAGACAAGTTTTCAAAATAAGATCTTTATCTCTCTATTTTTTTAAAAAATCCAAAATCCAGTACTCTCTATATATATATTTTTTATATAAATCCAAAAACCAACAAAATAATAAATCTAAAAATGAGACTCTAGACATTTTTTTTCCAAGTTTTTTTTTTAACTGGCAGCTACGTGCTTTTCCATAATTTTTTTTTGGATCCCGAGCCAATCTAAACTGTTATTTAAAAAATAAATAAAAAACAATGAAAACCCCTCAAGAATGGGGTTTCTCGTCTCATGGTATAGTTGATTTGAGTTCATTTTTGTTCACCCACTAAAATAATGATGTTTGTTCACACTTCACTAAAAAATGATGTGTCAAATTAAATATGAACAAAATCACTTTCAAAATAATTTTATGTTGGCTGAATTAACATGTGTTTTTTTTTTAGTAGAAGATGAACAAATATTATGATTTTGATGGGTGAACAAAAATGTACACTAAGTTGATTTAGCCAAATTGAATTATTATATGTAGTCAGTTTTGATATGTGGACTTTAAGTGGGAAGATACATTAATAACAAATATTTTTCGTCCGGTTGATTTTGATGTGTTAGGATCAATTTAGCCCTAAATAGGAATCACAATGTGTATCTAGCTTTGATATGTCGATTTTTGTTTGAAGGATATCATTAACAAATATTTTTCCACCTCCATCCATTTATGAATTTTGAAATGTTGAACATAGTGTCATTGCTAGGTGGGAGTGAATGAGAAGCCATTTTTGAGGGTCTACACTAGCCGGTTTTGACAACAAGAGCTTGATTGGAAGTGGGAAAGTGGAGGAGCAGTTCTAGTTTTTGGATAGTGAGAGATACTAGAAGCAAACCCCCCCCCCCCCCCCCCCCCCCTAGTATTGATTCATATGTTTCTTGTGACCTGTCCTTGTTTGTCAAGTAAATTGAGTTTGGAAAATTTTTCGTTTAACAACAAACAAAAAGAGTACAAAAAGATTCTAGACAAAAAATTTAAGTACAATATTTTTTATCTGGGTAATGTGACGATAGTGATCGAGTACTGCAGCGACTATTTTACTCCGTTGACGGTTCGACGAGTGAATGAGGGATGCTCTCTTCTCTTCTCTTCTCTTCTCTTCTCTCTCTCTTGAACTTATGTGCACGTAAGTAGCTCGTCTGGAAGGATATGATCTCTGAAACAGAAAAAATTAGCCAGCCTTTGGAACGTCTAAGTTGCTCCTATTTATATCCCTCATGTTGATGGGCTATAGGTGCCTCATGTGCTTCTATTTGGTGGCCGCAGGAGGATCCTTCAACAGAATGCGATTGCAACTGTAGGCGCATGTTATGGGCAGACTGCCACATGTACATCCTTAACATGATGTAGTTGAGTCCAGGCCGAGCTGCCACGTGGACGTTTGTTGCGATTTGCTGTTGCGGAAGATCTGGGCGGCTCTCGCCTTTTGTTTGCGTGACTTGGTCAGCTTGACACGTGGCCCGCATCTAATTAGAGAGAATCACTTCAGTCGCAACAGAAAGATTTCGTCTCAAGAAAACTTGTCACGTTGGACGCATGGAGTCTGGGACGTATGAGACACATGTAGTATGGAACGCATAGGGTCAGAGCCGCATGGAACACATGGAGTCTGAAACGCATGGCCAGAGCTACATAGAACGCATGGAGTCTGGAACACATAGTAAGAGACGCACGTAACGCATGAAGTCTGGAATGCATGGCCGCATGAAACGCATAAAATCTGGAATGCATATGACCAAAGACACACGGAACGCATGGAGTCTGGGACGCATGAGGCCAGAGATGCATAAAATCTGGGACGCATGTGGCCTCGTACACGTGGTGCTACGTGCATGTCAGGAGTCATTATTAGTCTAACGAGAGCTTCTTGTCGTTTAGTGTGTTCACATCTTTCGAGACGTTCAGAATATTTTTTTGTCAGGATTCTATGTCAGACATAATCTTTGTGTCAGGTCTTTATGTGGCCAATATTTGGGCGCATGTATGCTATTTTTCTTGGTTGCATGATCGTTCTGCTGTCCGATTTCTTTTGAGTTGATCTTGGGACGCATGGTTGTTAAATGTATCCAGATTTTTCATGCTTCTACAGTCCTCCCTAATTTTGGTCATTCTTCTTTCCCCTGAGAGAGAGAGAGAGAGAGAGAGAGAGAGAGAGAGTAGTGGCGAAGCTAGCATTGAAAGTTAAAAGGTGGGGGGGGGGGGGGGGGGGGGGCGGGGACGCAAAAATTGAGCAATGTTGTGAAACTCTACATGATCAACTGCGACTTCGAACTCCAAGTATACGACAATGCGCTCAATACATTATTCGAATGATACACTGTCAATACAAAAAACAAAACAAAAATGCCGAATTAGAGTCTTAATACAAATCACACATACAACCCATTAAACATAAGTTTTACTCTTGAGTTGCCGGACGCTGCGGTCGAGCTAGTCCCTCCCTGTCTCGAGGAATTCTGAGACTGGCCTACTGATCGCCTTGACGAAGTACTACTCGTCCTCGAGCGATGCCGTGATCTTCATCAGGTCGCAGTGGCGGACCACGATCCTCATCTCTCTGTCGGCGGAGGTGGAGGATCTGGCCTCGAATCTTGCCACCATCAGCGGAATGGGGTTTCTCACGAAGGAGTATTCAGATCTAATCCATACTCGGATCTTGGTGCCCGTGGCGGCACGAGGGGTCCCCCAAAGGAGTACTGGGATCGTGCCCTATTTTGAAGCCTTTGAAGAAATCTAGGAGCTCGTTCACATACTCATGCAGCTCCGTGAAAAAGCTATTGTCCCGCCTGGAGGTCTCTTATTTTGAATCTTTAGTAAATGATGTAATGTACATGACGACTATCTCATTTTGAGTCCACTTTTGTAAGCCGTGCGGCAATTATCTGACTCGTTCAGGTGTTTGTAAAAGATGTTCGTTATCAATAAAGAGACCTTTTTCATGTTCAACTTTGTGTTTTAATTATCCGCGTATTCTGAATATGTGCTCGTTATGCAAATATACCTAAGCCTAGTGCGATGCGCAACCTAGACACGCACGGCGTCACGCTCGGGGGACCACTATCGATTCTACGGAATCGGGACGTGACATGTACCATTAGTTGTAGACATGACACATGTTTCAGAGGGTTATAAATTAGAAATAGAAGCATCAAAGGACATGTGATCAGTTGACACAGAATCAATAATCCACGTACATGAGCTAATAGGAGCAGGCTTATCAAAAGACTTACCTAGAGAACCAGAAGGGACATGTAGGGCCGTGGCACCAGGGGTTGCATTTCGACAATAACAGTAGCAACGGATGCATTAGAATTGAAAATAACAACTTGAATAATTGAGAATAACAAGTTGTTATAAATTTAGCTAGATAATGAATAAATATGTACTATTATATTAATATATAATTGTAATAGTTAATTAAAATAAAAATAATTTATTAATATTCAAATTAATTAATTAAAATTTAAAGTTATAATTAACTACTAAAATAATTTGTTCACATTAATCATAAGTACTTACTAATTATAAATACTAGTTTTTTTTTTCTTTACTTTCCGGCATAACGCACGGGGCCCGGCGTAACTTTCGGAACTTTTGTGCACACTGCATTGCATGCCTTTAGGACCATTGTCCCCCAACTCCCATAATTTATAAATGGAAGGAATAATATGCCCTCGTGGCTCGATCCACTGACCTTCTGCCACCCAGCCGGCATCTTATACCTCTCCTCGGTAACCACAAGAGTCACTCGAGTTCGGTATTATAATTACTAGTTAATCATAATATTTTCTTAATTAAATAATCAGGTAATTAATATTTAATAATTATTAATTAATCATATTAATTATGATCATTAGTAACCTATAATATTAGTTGATTAATAACCTTAAAAATTATAATATTTAATTAGTTAACTATAATTATTTGTAAATATTAAATGTTTATAACGCTAGTTGACCATAATATTTCTTCTTGTAAATACATTCTACTATCCAAACAAAAAATAAATAAATTATGTTCACTTCTAATACCAAATTATAAGTTTACCAAAGAACTTTTGGTCCAAAATTCTGAAATAATAAATTCAAGATTTTGACCAAAATTGAAACAGAAAGTTTTCTGTACAGAAATTATTTTTAAATAAATTAACTAAAACAAAATTTTTTTGAAAAAAAATTGAAATCACGAAAGCTTTCGCCATCCCAGATGTCGAAGATATGAAAAATTAATTTATTTTATATTTATAAAATTTTCGCCAACATGGTTGGCGAAAACCAAATTTTCGCCAACCTAGTTGGCGAAAATCTGATAATATTTTTTTTTTGGTTTGTTTTGGTTTGTATTTTTAATTTTTTTTGTTGTTGTTGATTTTTTGGGATAGTTGGGTTTGATTTTTTGTGTGCGTGTTGGTTTTATAAAAAAATTAACCAATAGATTTTCTAAAGGCAATTTAAAATTAACTAAAATATTTTTTCAAATATTAGATACCACATATATTGCCATTCAAAATATAATTTTAAAAATAGCAACCATTTGATTATTACAAATTTATTATTATGTATACTAATATAATTTTGAAAATATAAATGTTATCTATACTAATTTGTTAAATAGCAACTGTTTTGATTAAATCAAAATATAATTTGTTATCAAAATATACTAACATGAATGATAACCGTTTGTTATTATCTATACTAATTTTTTATTATCTAAACACATATTCAAAATTTAAAACATATATTTATGAGAAATCATAATTAAAATAGATATCACAATTTAACAAATAACAAATTAATTATTTATTTTCTATATAATTAATTATTTAAAATGAATTTTTTGTACAAATAGTAATAAATTATCTTTTAGTGATATGAAAGAAAAAAATAATATTGATAATAATATTAATCAATATATTTTTTTTATCATTCATATTAGTATAGATAGTAACAAATTATTATAGATAATAAAAAAATCCAAAAATAAAATTATAGAAAGTAAAATTTGGTGGTCGAAAGATCATTTTTTTGCAATTCTAAATTTTTTCAAAGTCCATCAAACGGTTATCCCATAGTACTTTTCGATATGCACAAACTTGGCCTTGTTTCGATCTCTCAGTCAAAAGTTATGATATTTTAAAGTTTTAAATTTTATACTTTTGGCTGTAACATGTGCGTCTTGTTTCGGATGAAAATTCTTTCTATACAAATTGTCACTCTCGTCGAAAACATACAAATCAACCTATTATTTGACGAAAAAAATATTTTTAAACAAATAGTTATGGCCGCTCAAAGTCTGCTATGACAGGAACCGCCAACTTAGTTGGCGGGGTGTAGTGGTCGAGAGTAACTCGCCAACTGAGTTGGCGGGGCGCACTCCTCGAGAGGCCGCTCGCCAACTCAGTTGGCGAGTGATGCTGAGTTGGATTCTCAGCCCGCCAACTCAGTTGGCGAGTGATGATTTAGTGTGCGGGCAGTGACCGTTGCACTCTGCTCGCCAACTCAGTTGGCGAGTAAGGATCCGTTCCCACACTTGGCAGTCATTATAGCCATTGCACAACGGCTATTACATTCAATACTCTCCCTCTATATATATCCTATCTCAACCAAATCATCTCACATTCACTCTATTTTCTCTCTTCCCTCTAGCAAAGTCTCCAACACTCTCTCTGTCTCTCTGCCGCTAGCAAAGCTTCGGTCAAAGTTTTGCCTGCAGCTAAAGTTCATTTGAGTTTTCTGTAGCAAAAGTTTTCAACCGTCATGGATCGTAGCGTAAGAATTGTATGCTCGCACGGCGGTAAAGTAAATGGGCTAAATTACGAAGGAGGAGAAAGTATAATTTTTTCAACTTATCCGAATATTAGTTTTGAAAATATACGTAATCATATTATTGAACGTTGTTCTATTCATTATAATTTTATTCTGAAGTCTATTTTTTGTTCTAATTGTTTTTGATAGATAGTGAAGATGCATGGAATTATATTCTTGAGATTAATTCACAATCACGGTATATAAAAATATATGTTATTAAAGTAGCAACAACCTTAGATAGTAGAAATAATGAATATTTTTCTGAATATCAGCATGTTAGTTCGGGTGCTAGTTCTTCTCAACAAATAGTTTTATTTATCCAAGAAGGTCATTCATCAGATGAATCTAACCATGATGATGATAGTGACAACGACGATGGAAATAGTGATGATTTAGTTAAAAATGTAGATTATACGGTAGATGATGATGTTGTAAAAGCTATCACTGATGAAGTATTTAAGGGACAATCATTTCCTAGTCGTTCTCACTTTAGAAGCTTTATAAGTAATTTAGCAATTAAATATAATTTTAGTTGTTCAACTAGTGTTATGAATAATGCTCGTGGAATTATATATAATTGTGATCAACCAATTGTAATTGGAGAGTATATGTCAAATCTATTGGAAATGGCGATATAGTTAAAGTTAGTACATTAGAAAATCGTCATTCTTGTTTAGGAAGACTTAGTACAGGACGTCATCGACTAGCTACCGCTGCATGGATTAAGACCATAATAATTGACATTATTAGAGATAACCAGTCATACAGTCCATCACAAATTGTTAAAGATATATATAGGGAGCACCGTATACAAGTTAGTTATTCCAAAGCCTGGAGAGCCCGAGAGACAGCATTAGCTGAAATTAATGGTAGTTATGATGAGGCATACGCTAGTCTTGAGGAGTATTGTTATAGAATTATGGAGACAAATCCAGGTAGTACATGTTTTATTAAAACTGCCGAAAATAATAGCTTCCAATGAATTTTTATTTGTTTTAAGTCATGTATTGATGGATTTTTAAGGGGATGTTTACCAATTATTAGTACTGATGCTACATTTCTTTCGTCTAAATATCAAGGTATCTTATTTATTGCTTGTGCTCACGATCCTAACTATCAATTATATCCTATAGCTTATGTTGTTGCTGAAGGTGAGAATAGTGATTCTTGGTCTTGGTTTTTAAATTCTCTTAAAATATCTTTTGAAAGTTGTTTTAATGATTGGAGTACAATTTTATTTATATCTGACAAGCAAAAGGGATTAATAAATGCTGTTCGTGTTATTTTTCCTGCATCTCCTCATTTTTTTGTATTCAGTATTTTAAACAAAATATGAAAAAAGTTACCAAAGAACCAGTATTTCAACACTTATTAGACTCGTTTGCTAGATCATATAATGAAACGGATGCAGAGAGTGTGTTTAATATAATTAAAGCCGAGAACATAATTTTGTCGGATTGGTTTATTGGTGTAAACGATGAAAGTCGTCGATTTGAACATTGGATAACAGCGTATGCTACTTGTCCTAGATTAGATATTAACACTTCTAATCTTGCTGAACGTTTCAATAGCTGTATTAAAAAATTACGAGATAAGCCAATAACAATACTTCTCGATGGTATTAGAGCCAAGATTATTACACTTCATGACAATCGTAGAAAGAATGCTGAAAATATAGACACAGATTATTGTCCGAAGATGTTAAAAAATATGGCTTCTATTATCAAAGAGAAGAATCACCTAGAAATATTAGCTATTGATAGTTATAAGTTTGAAATAATAGACCGAAAAACAAGTAGAACCTATATTGTTAATATAACTGACAGATCTTGTACATATTTTAGATGGTACCATACTTATATACCATGTATACATGCATATTTTGTTTGTAGATATTGCAATATTAGTATTGATAATTTTTATCCTGCAGTATTTTCGACGGAGACCTTGAAAAGTGTATACGCACCAAAAATGGAACCAATTCCAGTTCCCTACAAGATCCAAGCTCCTTTGGTTAGAGGACAAATTGGGGTGCCAGATGTAAGACGCAAAGCTGGAAGACCAAAGAAGAACCGCATCAAACCCCAGGATTCATCGACGAGAGATCTACGTTGCAGTAATTGTGGTGCTATGGGACACAACCGAAGAAGATGTACTAGTCAACCGAGAGAGTAAAATAGAATTGTTCAATACAAACTTAAAAATATTGTAATAGTGAGTCTGATAATGAGAGAGTAAAATAGAATTGTTCAATACCCAAATATTGCAATAAAAAATCTTTACAAATCATACAAATATTGCAATCATACTTTATTACAAATTCTCTACTCATCCTCCTCCTCGTCTTGTTGAGTTTGGGTAGGCAGCGGTGCTGATGGAGTCGAAAAAAATTGTGTGAATATCTGGTAGCTTTCATCTCCAGCAGTCTGGTAACTCGGGCCTGCTCCAGCAGTCAGGTAACTCGGTCCCGCTCCAGCATACTGGTAACTCAGACCCGCTCCAGCATACTGGTCACTCGGGCCCGCTCCAGCATACTGGTAACTCAGGCTCCCTCCAGCATACTGGTCACTCGGGCCCGCTCCAGCATAATGGTCCTCTGCAGTATCCCTCCTCCGACAACGAGAGTCTCTGTCGTACTAAGCCGGTCGGATAGTCCGGTGGAAGACGTGATTGTACTGGAGGTATTTTCGGTTCCCGTCCAATACCCAGATGCTCAACACGAGTCACAAGTTCCTCCATAAGACGCCGACTGTCTGGGGAAAGGTTTCTATGAGGTCGTTATAAATATTGTCGGTATACACCACTCTGAAATTTGAAACTTGTAAATTAATATATTTATCATATCTATGTATATGTATTTTTGAAAGTATAATGAAGTCATACCAAATCATGCATTCCATCGGCAAAAGCACACAGAGTAGAATCATCTACGGATCTACTCTTGAACCTTTGCTCCTCATATTGGTATACTCGGTTGCTCATAAGAGGACATCCCCACCATTGCCTATAGTCCAGGTTACCCATGTCTGCATAATGTAAATAAAATTTTAGCAAACTATTTACACTAAATCAATACGAATAATGAGTAACTTATAACTTACATTCCTCAGCAAAATTTAGTCTGGGAGACATGTCCCTCACACTATAATTCTCGAACTGATTATTCCAGTCAGCAACGAGACCAAGGATTCGTTGTAATGCGTTTGCTGTCTCATCACCGACTGTCGGTGGATCATCGGAAATTATTGGGCTCATTCCGAATTGCCGAAGAACACGGTCTGCCGGATGGTACATGGTGAACCGATCATATATAATATGAGATATGTGTAAAGTAAATGCATATGATGTCCTCTTGATTTCTGGAGCATCAGGTTCACATGAGTAAGGTAACCAGGTAACCTATTTAAAGATATTGTATCCATTAGATGTGATGTTTATCTACGATCAAAACTTAAATAATTTAAAGATATTTATTGCATATTTTAAAATTACCTCATTATACTGCAGTGTATCAAATTGGCTACGATAAAGTGAAACACTCCTGTATTGGTAGTGTTGATAATCCACTACATCTGTAGGCCAGCGCATAGCAACTGGAAATACTCCAACATCACTGAGAATGCTAGTAACAGGCCTACCAATATAGAAGTGCTCGTAGGACCAGAACTATAAAATAAAAATATGACATTAGTATAAACAAAATTTGCGTATAAAATTACTCTAACTTTTTAAGGTCTTTCATTCATACCTGAATCAGTGAAATACATCCACAAATACTCTTGCGATTGGATCTCACAAATTCTGTCAGATTGGCATATAAAAAGGCTAGAGTAGCAGCTTCCCACGCATGCTCAGTAGGTTTTGTCAAATCATCCAAGAATGGTAGAAGCTGCACATTTATCATATTTTCTGATGCATCGGGAAATAGAATTGCACCACATAAACAGAGCAGATACGCTCTAGTGCAACGAATGACCTGGATATATTAAGTGTTATTTAGACACTAAATTAAGTCATAAACAAATTTACTAATAAAAATACATACCCGTATTTCATTTACATCAACCACCCCGTCAATAGTGTGATGTAGGTCCATGAAGTTGCCACGAAGCCATATAAACTTCACAAAATTTTTGTCTTTTATACCTGATGGAGGGCTAACACCGAGATACCTCCTGATCAGATCAGATCCCTTTAAGTGCGGATCAAAATATATAGCGTTACCTTTAATAGGTAACCCTAGTATATTTGCCACATCAAAAAGGGTGATCGTCATCTCGCCGAATGGGAGTTGGAAAGTGTTGCGTTCGGGCCACCAACGCTCCTCAAGACTTACAACTAAATGAAGATCGTGGATTAAATATCTAACACGATCTATATAGTGGAATCCAAAGGATTCCACCAAAGCCTTTTGGACCGAATTTAGCTCCCACGTACGATAATTCCTTTCGGTCCGCCAATGTACATGGATCCGGGTTCGTAAACCAAGATCATGGTCGTATAACTATAAAAAACATATGCATTATATTTTGTGCGTAAATTACTAAAGTTGGAAACTTGTAATTTCAAAAATTACCTCGCCAGTAAATATCTGACTAGAAATGTGGTCTTCACGTTGCTTAATAATAAGCTGGGTAGTCGGTCCGCCAGGAATACGACCGTCATTATGGGTAGACATCTCCAAAAATGTTGATTATAATATGTGAATATGTGAGTAGGAGGAGGAGGAGGAGGAGGAGGAGAAGGAGGAAGAGGATTGCTGTGAGTAAGGAGGAGGAGGAGGAGGAGGAGGAGGAGGAGAAGAATGTGTGAGGAGGAGGCTTCGGACTATGGGGGTAGTTATAGGGAGGGAAGGGAAGGGGAGGGGAGGGGGGAAGTTGAGGGGATGGATGGGGGGGAAGTTGAGGGGATGGGTGGGGGGTCTCCGAGAGAAGGGGAGAGGTCGTCGTGGGTGGTCTCCGAGGTAGGGGAGGCGTCAGGAATCCGAAGGGAGGGTAGACAACGGCCCGCCAACTGAGTTGGCGAGCGGTCTCTCGTGGACTACGCCCCGCCAACTCAGTTGGCGAGCTGTCTCTCGTGGACTGCGCCCCGCCAACTGAGTTGGCGAGCGGCCTCTTAAGGACTGCGCCCGCCAACTCAGTTGGCGAGTCCTCCTCCTCTCTGCAATTTATCCGAACTTTTCCCTTATTTTATAAATTTATATAAATATATTACTTTAAACGAAAAAAACAGAAAAATTTATTGCTACAACAAATTTTTTTAAAAAGAACTAAACCTAAATAAAACTAAAAAAAAAGTACATTTTGTCCCAAAAAAAAAACCATAAAAAAAAAAATCAACAACAAAAAAAACATAAAAAAAAAACCTAAACAAACCAGAAAATAAAAACCCAAAAAAAATTTGCCAACTTAGTTGCCGAAAATTTGACAAATATATAATTTTTTTTATTTTATTTTTGTCATTCCAGATTACGAAAGCTTTCTTGATTTCAATTTTTTTTAAAATAGTTTCATTTTTAGTTAATTTATTTAAATATATTTTCTGTACAACAAATTTTTTGAAATTGAAATGGAAATTCCTAATGGTATTGCTCAAAGGGATTTGTATAAAATTCTGAAAGGACAAACGAATGCATAAGAGTTGCCACAAGTCATTTTCTCGGAAGTTAATGTTGGGATTAAAAATGACCTGAAATTGGCAAATACCTATACCTACACATCTGATATTGTACTAGGAAACAAAAAAAATAACGGAAAATTTCGTTGAAAGCAAAGAAATTTAAAATTTTTTCAATAAAAGCATTAGATTTTAAAATTTTACAATGAAAGCATCAAAACATTCTTTCTAAGGACGTTTTACGCTTTTTCGTTATCCCGCGTTACCCAAATTAACGACAAATAGTAATATATATATATATATATATATATATATATATATATATATATATATATATATATATAAACGTCCTTTGGAAGGACGTTTTCCTAATTTTTATTTTTTTAATATCTCTCTCTCCTCTCTCTCTCACTCACACTCTCTCATCTCTCTTCTCCTCTCTCTCACTCAAACTCTCTCATCTCTCTTCTCCTCTCTCTTTCTCACTCACTCACCCGTCCAAAGGGCAGAGAGGAGAGGAGCGGGAACAGAGAGAAGAGGAGAGAGAGAGAGAGAGAGAGAGAGAGGAGCGGGAACAGAGGAGAGAAGAGGAGAGGAGAGAGGAGAGGAGAGGAGAGGAGAGGAGAGGAGAGGAGAGAGAGAGAGAGTGGACGGTGCAGTCGGTCTTCAGGGCCAGTGGAAGAGAGGAGAGAGGAGAGAGTGTGAGTGTGAGAGAGAGGAGAAGAGAGAGTGTGAGTGAGAGAGAGGAGGGAAATAAATAAATAAATAGGAAAACGTTCCTAGGAAGGACATTTTTTCTAGAAAAAACGCCATTCCTAGGGGCATTTTTCCTATTATATATATATTTTTTCTTTACGTCTGTCTCTCTTCTTTCTGTTCACTCTCTCACTCACACTCTCTCTCTTCTCCTCTCTCCTAGCAGCACAAGCACCACCACCGCCGTCATCGTTATTATTGTTTCCGTTGCCACCCGTGCTCCGGAACTTGCCTAGTCTCACGGGCACCACCCTCTTCTCGCTCCCGCCGACCTCCTCCTCCTCGACCTCCCCCTCTTCGGGCATTGCGTCCTCCTCGAAGTCGAAGATCGGGTTCTCGATCGCATGCCCCTGCACGAACAGCGCCCCCCCTGCAGAGCGGGCAGGTGGAGTTCGACAACAGCCAGGTGTCGATGTAGTCGAGGTGGAACGCGTGCCCGCACAGCGGCAGGAGGCGCAGCTGGTCGTCCCGCGAGAACTCGCAGAGTCAGACCGCGCAGTCGAAGGGCTCCTTGGAGCCGATGATCTCTTGGTAGAGGAACACGGGCAGCGCGTCGATGAAGGCCTGGTCGAGGCCCGAGTCGTGGAGGTGGAACAGCTGCTGGAGCTGACGCTGGAGCGCGTCGGAGTCCGAATTGTCGCCCACGTGGTGGTGGGACTGTGGGGAGGTGGGGGAGTTGGAGGGGTTCTTCTTGATCAAGAACCTGGCGAGTAGATGGAGCAGGCCGGAGACGAAGAAGATGACGGCGAGAATCACTTTGTTGATCACAGAGCAATTTTCTGCTGATTTCGAAGTATTTGGGAGATGGGAACCTCAAAAAGATTCAAATTTTGTTGATCACAGAGCAAATTTAGCTCATTTCAGGACATGGGCATGCCTAAAAATTGGAACTTTGGTGCAAGATTCAATCTTTCTGCTGAGTGGGTGAGAGAGAGAGAGAGGAGAAGAGAGATGAGAGAGAGAGAGAGAGAGAGAGAGAGAGAGAGAGTAGAAGAGAGAGTGTGAGTGAGAGAGAGGAGAGAGAAAATAAATAAATAAATATTCCTAGGAAAAAGTCCTTCCAAAGGACGTTTTTTTTTTTTGGTTAACGGTTTTTTTTTTATAACGGAGATGGACGGATTTTTTAAAAAAAAGCGTAAAACGTCCTTAGAAAGGACGTTTTGATGCTTTCTTGGTAATTTTGTAAATTTGATGCTTTCGATGGAATTCTTATTATTTTTGATGCTCTGAACGAAATTTTCCGAAAAAATATTAATCAGACTAATTGGAAGCAAGGGTGTAGAGGTAAGAATGTCTATGTTACGATGGGTGTGCTCTGAACGAAATTCTTAGCTCTTCATAGACATTTTGATTCTTACCTCTTCATAGACATATTTACTCCGTGATAGTTTCTCTTCTCTACACACCCGGTTACGATGGGACTTGGGAGTTTTAATTTTAAAATTGGATTATACGATGGAATTTGATAGGTTAGGGTATATATATATATATATATATATATATATATATATATATATATATATATATATATATATATAGAGAGAGAGAGGGATTAGGATCCGAACATCCTAAAGTTAAAATCTAGTGTATATATATAGGGATCAAATTCAATTTATGTAACATAGGATAATTTTATATTACTAAATCATTCCGGCGGTACTATAGCATTGTTCATATTTCTACACGAGTCAATGTACATGTAGACCAATATGAATGGAGTGTACTAATGCACATTGGATGTATGAAATTCATTCATATTGGATGTAGGAATCCATTCATATTGGTCTACATGTTATATAGGTTGGATTGAGATTGAGTGGTTGAGATTAAAATATAATAAAAGATCGCATGTTAAATAATATTACGTGGAACCTAACACGGCAGCTGACATAACAAATTTAAAACCCAAAAATTAATTACCCAAAATTTTAATGTTAATATTAATATTAATATTAATATTAATGTTAATTTAAATATTTAAATTAATTTTAATTTTAAAATTTGTCATGTCAGCTGTCACATTAATAAACATGTCAGTTGACACGTAAGGAGATCCAAATTCAATTTATAAAATATAGGATGGTTCCATGTTAACAAACATGTCAGCTATATATATATATATATATATATATATATATATATATATATATATACTAGTATAAAAAAATATTATTTTTAAAAAATAAATTAAATTTTAAATTAAAATATTATGAAACTATCCGGATGGTTCTATAGCATTATATATATATATATATATATATATATATATATATATATAACAAATTAAAACACATATAACAAATTAGTATGTTTGTAAATACATCTTTTTGAAAATGCAATTTAAGTTCACCTAGACTAAATATGTCTATGAAGAGGTAAGAATCAAGATGGTACAATTTCCTATAGAGTTGCGTTCATCTCTAAGCATCAAACGAACGAGAAATGGACCATTTCATGCAGGTGCGCACTTGAGCTCATGGGGCTTGAGTCGAACTGCCTAAATGGAATCCATATCTAATATGAAAAATAAATAAATTTAACTAACTAAAATAAGAATAAATATAACAAAAAAAATATATTATAATTTAAATTTGAACTAAGGATCTATAGTTTGCAAGTTTAACATAATAACCACTATATTACAATTCTTTTGCGTTAAGGGTGGTCTATAGTACATCCTAATTAGATTCGATCATACTTGTGTCTTTTTCATCTTTGGATCCTGAATCGTCGTCTAATCTGTCTTGGAACATGACCGTTCCTGATCCCATGCAACTTAGGAGAGTTTATCGTGACTCATCTCTCTTATGCTGTGTTTGGAAACTTTTGAAGGGAGGGGAAAAAAAATTTGAGGGAAAGAAAAATGGAGGGTAGTACAATGAAGGAAAAGTTAATTTTTTCTTCTTCTCTTGTTTGGATGAACAAAAAAGTAGAGGGAGAAAAAGTAAAAAAATAATTTTTTGTTTGTATATGGATAGATATATAATTACTATTTAGTCCTTGTGATTATTATATCATAATTTATATGAGGGATAGTTCGATAAATTATTCATTTTTTCTTTCATCTCTCTCCATTTTTCTCCCACTTTTGGGAGAAATTTATTTTAGTGGGACCTGCATAAATTTTTCTCTCACTTTTCCTCCCCCACTTCCCAAACACTTCACTTGTAATTTTCTTTCTCATTTTCTACTCAACTATATTTTCTTCCTCCCTTTTCAAACACTACCTTAGAAAACAACAACAAGCTATTGGGTTCTTAAGGACTTGGTTTAAGAACTTTTGTCTCTAATTTTTTTTTTTTTTTGTGATGTCCGATGATACGTACCGAACTTTGCGTACGTTGAGTTATATGTCATCTGGATCCATTGTCTCTACATCTTTTATGCGGTTTGATTCCTAGATCTCCGTCCAGCCATGAAGGTTATACCTCTTCTCACTGACCACAAAAGCCAGTTAAGTTCGGTAACTTTTGTCTCTATGTGTATGATTATGACTAGAAAGAAGAAGAAAAACAATAACAAATGATATGTAAGTTGTCAGGCGGGAGATTAAGTGTAAAGACCAAACTTGAAAATATATCATAAGAAACATCTGCAGATGTTTCTCATGATTTTATTACAAGTATAGAAGCACTTTCAAATATGCCAAGTCCTACTTTGCTGCATCACTGCCAAATTCACTTAATCATATATGTGTCACAACTAAGGGAGCAACACTAAGTTGGAAAAATTAATTGTGACTATAATCGTCCGAATATCAATTGAAACTTCTTTACTCTATCTAGTTGACGATATTGGTCAAGAAAGATATTCGGCAAGAAATGGATTCGATTTGACTGGTCATGAGTTAAAGTTGAATCTGACCGTTGAATTAGTCCTGGACTTTGAAATTATATATATATATATATATATATATATATATATATATATATATATATATATGAAAAAAAAGATATGAGACGTAGGCTCATATTTCTACATGAACCAATGTACATGTGGATCAATAGAAATGAAGTGTACTAGTGCACATGGGTGTACATGAGATATAAGAATCCATTCCTATTGGTCCACATGTGTATGGTTCATGTGAAAATATGAACCTATATCGCATATTTCGTTTACCCTATATATATATATATATATTCAAGAACCATTCGGATGGTTTCATATTATGAAATCATCCTATATTATATGGGTTGGATTTTGATTGGATGGTTGAAATTAAAAGATGTAGACTCAAACATTTTTTAATCTCAACTACCAAATCTCAATCCATATATATATATATATATATATATATATATATATATTGTTGGTTCCTTCACGTCAGGGTTTGGAAATTAAGATCTTACCACGTGATGAAGCATCAAAATGAAAGGGATCTCTTAGCTTTCCTTCCTTGACATTTCCCACCAATATAGTTCTGTTTTGGCATTAGAAAAGTCGTGGAGCTTTCTTAATATCAGCCTCTTCTCATGACATCTACATGAACCAACTAAAGTTGTTTGATGATAGCATTAATTTTTTTTAATTTTTTTTTTAGGTAGTTTATACTTGGTAACAACAAAATCTCATTTTTCTACCTTAAATCTAATTTATATTTGGTATAACTTTGGTAAGTTGTTTCTACTTTTAATGTGTTTAAATGCAAACAAGTGAAGTCAAATAGTGAAAGTGTCCATTTTTCTTATTGTATTTCCACCATTTGTTTTATGTTTGGTTACAAGCAACTTTTCATTTATATCATTTTTACTCTCAATATGAAAATAAGAATAAATAATTATATACTATCTATGATCGTTTCTATGATCGTTTCTGAGCATGTGCAAGTTGTGCACATATGGACCAAAAAATCGAAAGGTCCCAATTTTTTTTCCTTCGTATATATTACTAATGTGAAATCTACAATTTAAGATTTATGTATCTTTTAGAAACTGCAGTAACATGGTTCCTAAAATGTAAAAAAAGTCCCTTTTTATAGTTGTAAAAAAGAACAAATTTAGTATTTGTACATGACCATTACACTTTCAGAAATGGTATATCAAATACTCATTTTGTAAAAAAAAATAAAAAAATAAAAAAAATAAAAAATTACTACCCAAGGGATAACCTAATGGAAGTGACACTTCCAAGAGGACAAAATAACTGTAATAAAACAAAATATATCAAAAACTCACTTCATTTTTTTTATTTTCTAGTTGACACAATCATATTTAACTACAATAGTCCCATTTGAGTGTGTATAGCTCAGTCTTCAAGCAATTAATTAAGTCGCCATGTCAGATATTTGATAAGAATGTGATTTTACAGAAATGTGCTTCACAAAAATCTTGATTTTGAAAACACAATAGAAAAAATCGTAATCAAATGAAAAAGTGAATATCGATACATCTTTAGGATATAAACAATGTGTAGAGGTATAACTATCCTAGTGTGGTTGCCTTCTTAGGAAACCCAAAACCTAGTTGAACAAGATGTCCTAAGAGAAAATAGTACACTAAGTTCAATTGAGTATACTTCGGGATACTTCCGTGTTTCAACATTTTTATCCCAAATAAACTACATGCATTTTAAATCAGACAATTTAAGCAAACCAATATGCCGAAGAAGCTTCTGAAGAGTGAATTTTATGAATAAGTCGGCAAGGTTGGTTTGTAATCGGATCTGCTTGTTGATGATTAGAGAAGTACTTATGGGCAATGTGCTTGGCGTGGTCTCCTTTGATGTAGCCTATCTTCATCTGGTCAATACAATTGATATTATCTTCATAGAAAATCGCAAGGATATAACTAATAGGAGAAAACCTACTCACAATTCGAATATGTTCAATAATTGCTTGCAACCATACACACTTATGAGTAGCGTCATGTAGGGTGCTGAGTTCGACATGATTTGTAGTAACTAAAGTATATTTTTGTAGACATAACTGTTTTGGGACCGTGCCTTTTGTGAGTCATATAAATAGCTGATGTCAGCATAACCAACAAGCATGTATATTCTAATGATCAAGAGGGTGTGATCCATTCCGAAATGCATAGGAATAGAATAAGACCATGTCCATAGTAGAGGTAACATAAGATGTCTTTGATACCATTCCAATGCGGTGTTGGCGCGCCGCTAAATCTTGCAAAGTAACTCACTACAAATAAAATTTCTAATCCAATGCATGGAGCTAAGAACAATAACGCATCAATCACACTTATATATGGATCTTTAGGCTCCAATATCTTTTCATCATGTTCCTTATGGTGGAATGGGTCAAATACAAAAACAAGTTGAAATAGAGACGATTTTAGCGACTCCAATAGAGGACGTCGCTATATGCGACATAGTTAACAACTTCAAATGACAACTTCACATAATATATAACAAATTGCGACAAAGTTGTGACTCCTTTGAGATAATCGGGAAGCATGCATCACTAATCATCACATAATCGATGATGTCTAGCGACATCTTTGTAATAAATCACATTATTGACAACGTTTAACGACGTATTCTTGTTGACATTCCTAAATTATTTATATCAGCTGATCCAAAACATCCTACTTTCTCTCTCTATCTCTCAAAATTTAGAACCCAAATTTTTTTTAAAAACCTCCACCCCTTTACTATGCCCCACCCCACCGTTAATAGGCTGACACCCCACACTACTGTCACTCCCTGTTCCGGTTTTTCTTATTTTTGTGGTTATTTTATCTCGTATCCTATATTTTTTATATTTTTCCTAAATCTAGTAACGACACGATATCAGGTACTTGTGCTGAGTGTACCTATATCCGATATTGGACACCATATATTTTGATATTGATTTCTTGATAGTGGTTCAGGAGTCGTACATACAAATCTTCCCTAAGGCCATCGACATGTATAAAACTAATTAACTAACTTATGTAACCTTATTTTGATTTATATTTTTGGAATATAATTATATGGGAGACCATCCTAAACCCCTAAAGTAACCTATGTTAGTGCCATATACCCATACTAGGCTCGCACATAGATTGGTACACCCAAAAAATCCCAAACATGGGATTTTTTTCTTGATGTCAGTATACCGAAGGTATGCCTAAGATATACTTCTCTTGGGCTGCTGGCACAGTTAGCAATGTTGATGATATTATAGTATTTTTCCATTGGATAATTGATTTTCTTAAGAATGGCCTTGATTGGTCATGTACCATGGATTGATGTTTCACCTATCCAATGGTCACTGTAGATCTTTTCTATATCCTTTTTATATTTAACAACTCCTTCACTCTTTTCCTTCTTCTCTATACCATATATACTCTCTTCTTCCTTGAGCTAACCCTAGGAGCTGGATCTGATCTAGAAGATAGTCTTAAGGCTTGGGTTGTGCCCTCTAGACCTACGTAGGAGGATGAGTAGAAGACATATATAGGAGAATTATTGAATTGAGGAAAATATATCTTACACTTATAGAATAATTCAATTTTTATGAGATTTCTCATTTATATATTGTTCTTGCTTAGATGTCGATATTTTTATGTATTTTGAGGCAAATATATCTTACACTTGCGGCCTCTAAATTTTAGGATGATTTTCATGTATTTTGTTGATGGGTTTTGACTTGGTTTTGAGATGGGTTGGGTTGGGAAAAATCCTAGAACTTTAGGGATACAGGCAGAATTGAGTTAATATGGGAGTTTTGATCTCACATTTAGGTCCTTAGACCTTGTATGAACCCCTATATATCTTTCTATGTTGTCGAGAAATGATTTGGTAGAGTTTAGACTTTTTTTGATTCCTACTAACCTAGACCGAGCATGTGGTTTGTGTTGGAGCACTATGGGCAGTATACTGCCAGTAGAATGCTAAAGCTGTCTTTCTTTCTATCATCTCCAGTACCGGTTCTATGATGCAGAATGGTGTAAGATGGTATACAGTCGGTATACCGTCAGTATCTCGTTGGCTTGTTAGTTCTTAGGATAACTCATGGTTTTGTGTGTCATTTCACCACATGGGGGATTTATCTTTTCTCGAAACATTCTCTAGTGCCTACACACTACCCCTTAGCCCTGATATCCGAAAGTTTGATTAACTTTTCGATGATTCGCCTCGGACATCCACAAGGGGCACTGCCCCCTCGAATCCCATTCGCTGACCGGAAAGCAGAACTTGCGTCATCCTGCTAAAGAGTGTTAAGGACTTATAGATTGTTAGAGCTTGCAGATTAATTGGTGGATTTGTGTGATATAGTAGGCCCTAGAAATCTATGTTGGGGTAGCATAAAATCTAGTAATCATAGCCCAGACATTGATATACCTGATATGTAGTGGATAGAAGAACTATTTTAGGTGTTAGGTGTAGAAGCAATAATATATTGATTACCTAGTTGTCCTAATTCCTAATCTGGCTACATTGTATATGGGCTATTTATTTTCAGGACGCCCTTTAACGTACCGATCATGTTATGCACAAAAGTAACATTGTTAGGTGCCATATATATATATATATATATATATATATATATATATATGAAAGAAATCTATTAAACCATCACCCAAAACGGGTTACAACCTACCCAATCCCAACACCCTCCAATCTCTACATCGACCCCTGCCTATTATCCCGTAAAAAGGTTGGAATCGCGCTTGGATAAGTATTTACATCAATGAAAATTTGGAAATCTGCCTCTCAATATCCCTAACTAGCTGTTCCTTGTTGAAGTAGTGATTCTCAAAAACCTTTGTTTGTTTTTGTTCTTCCATAACAACCAAATGATTGTCGTCGCCACAATGGAGTGAAGGTGGTGATCAAGAGCCTCCATATATATATGTATATATTTATATATATATATATATATATATATATATATATATATATATATATATATATATATATATATTCTGTGCGGATACCCTTGTAGTAGGTCATAATTGTAGCATGGATTAGGAATATGGATGTTTGTGGTTTATTGCGTCTATGCTCATGATGAATCAAGATTGTAACCCTCGTGAGCCAATACAGATTCACACCTAATGTACCCATACTTCGGTACAAAATCTAGGACGGATGGTCGTGTGTTCATGACAAGGGTTCGACAAAAAATGATAGGGTTAATTAACTAGCTTAAGACACATAGATTATTAGGAGAAAAATGATCTTGATTTTGTGTATTCTTAATGGTAAGCCACTAGATATTGTGGTATATCATCCACTATAGAGCGCAGTATATAAATTTTTTTTACCCAGTGACTACCCTATATGAGTGCTAGGATTGTTATATATATATATATATATATATATATATATATATATATATATATATATATATATATATATATATATAGCCAATGTTTAAGTTGTGATTTTGAATATAGCTAATCAATTAAGTTTATCATTATGATAATCGTGCAATCACTATAGTAACTTATAACTTCTACTTAAACTTAGCATTGTCCATGTCTGATCTTAAATGTTATCATATATTGCTTCTGTACTGTATTGCTTTGTTCGTCTAACATGTGTTTGTAGAAAAGCAATGGACATATGCAATGGAGAAATAATGATGAGACAAAGACGGCGTCAACCCAGAAGATTTCTCTAACCGCCTACGACTTATCTGGATCCTCGCACTCGGGGGCGAAGCCCCTTAAAGGTATTCAAATTTTTAGATCTGGCTATCTTTGGACAACTACCGTCAAGGAAAAAGTCATCTTCAAGTCAGTAGAAGATTGGCGTCATCAAGTGCTCCTGGTTTTCATATTTGTTATGTATTTTATATTTTGTTTTTAGGACCAAATATGCATCGAGTTCGTGTTGGCACTAGGAAGATCGAACCCATACTGGACCAGAACCTAGTCCACTCAAAACATCCTGATTCAAACCAAAATTTGAACCCAACTTTATGGAAATAGTCCAATAGAGTTCGAACCAAACTCGATCATGGTCAAACCAGAAGATTGAGTCAGTCTCCTATTCCGGATGACCAGGCTCTAACGTTCAAATTTTTGAACGTTGGGCATCCGAAGTATGCCCGAACTAGATTCAGAAAAATCCTATGAATAGAGTATAATTCCATACCTTTTTAATCAAGTCATTCACTCAAAGTATTTCACTTTCCAACTCTATTCCTGAGCTATAAACCTCCCTATTTCCATGATCAACTCCCAGCCTTCTAGTGTCAATGCGGTTCCGATTTAGAAGTCGGATCGAGTTGTGAAGCTTGGTTTACAAGTTTGTCTTCCATACAAGTTTGAAGTCGGCGTGCCCTTCGCATCAAACACACGTGTGAAGTCTTTTGAGCCTTATGATCATAGCTCGATGTTGTAAGAAGTCTGCAAGCCTTCAGATCAAAGCTTGTGATTCACTATTAGTAATTAAAGTGGATAAAATATCTAGCTAGAGTTCTCGGGACTGGATTAGTCCTCTAAGAGGGAAACTAGTATATATGTAGGATCGATAGGCAACTCTAGAGGGGGGGTGAATAGAGTGTAGTAGAAGTAATAACCCAATTTAAAATTAAGCTTAGTAAAGGTAGTTACCAACTAGCTTTGTATATGCAAGAAATATATCACTACCAGAATAAGTCAAATTAGCGACATCTAAAAACGTCTCTAAATGGCCAAAAAATGTCGCTAAATAATTTTAGCAACGTATGTAGCAACGTTTCGATGAAGTCGCCTTTAAGCTAGTCGCTGACCGAAAAAATGTCGCAAAATGTCGCTATACCAACGTTTTCTAGAGACGTAAATACGTCGCTATATTAGCAACGTTTAGCGACGCAACGTTGCTAAATTAGCAACGTGTTGTGTGTCGCTATATGTCGCTAAGTTTTTTCTTTTTAGCAACGTTGTGTGACTCATTTAGCGATATTATATTGACCTGACAATACTGCCATGCCAGTAGATTTGCGACGGTCAGCAACGTTTTTAGCGATGTTTATAGCGACGTTTGTAGCGACATATATAAACGTCACTAAACGTCGCTATAAACGTCGCTAAAGATACAATAAAAAAATAAAAAGATGAATATTGAATTGTTTTCAAACCATTCTTTCTGAAGTTTATGAATTCACAATTTGTACAAATAGACCCGGAGCAACCCTCCGTTGAATTTGCTGGGTTCGCCGACCCCCTTCGGTTGAACACTCAACACCGGTAAATAAACATACATTTAATATGAATAATATAGTAAATTTTGAATAAAATGAAATATTGAGATTACAAACCGAGTCAGAATAAAATCTCGTCGTAAAGAATACAACAAGTATCCACACAACTGAGTCTGAAAGCCTCGTTGTAAAGAATACAAGAAATAAAGTCTGAAAGCCTCAAAATAAAGAATATTCATAAATGACTAAATATCATAGGTCTGAAACACAAATAATCAAAAAACTATCCTAACTAGGACTACTACGGATCTGTAGTATGAGGATGACCACCGACGCGCATTAGGGATAAGAACAGATCATACTGCTCCCATAAAATCGACACCTATGTCGATGGAGAAGGCAGTAACGTCGGTAGAGTATGTGTCGATGAAGGCACACCAGGAGGATGTATCTGCTCCAACTCTGCTAGTTGTAAGCCCCTGATTTTTCAAAAATATTAAAATTAGAATTTTTCACAATTTTCTGGAATTTTTTGGGAATTTTCTGAAATTAAAATCAGGGTTTTGAATTATTACATGATTTTTAATTGATATTAAACAATATTAAAATATTATGTAAATAATATTTTTGGGTGTAAAATGAAAAACTGGACTTAGGGCAATTTTTCTGAAATTTATTGGACCCCGGACCTATTTTTAATTACCTAAAAAAAAACTATTTATTTATTTATTTGTTAATTAATTATTTAATTAATTATTATTATTATTATTATTATTATTATTATTTAATATATCCGACCCAGCCCGGCCCAACGGCCTGCGGCCCAAACCCATTAGGCCCAGCCCCTAACGGGTCGGGTCGGGTCCACCTGAACCCGACCCGCCCGGATCCGCACCCGCTACCCCTAACCCCAGCCCCTGACCCGTTCCCCCCCCCCCCGCGTCCGGCGCCGCCGCCCGCGGACGCCGCCGCTCCGCCCGGCCAGCGCCTCGACTCTGCCTCCTCCGCCGCCAGACCCGGCCACCCCCGCCTCCCTCGACCCCACGCACCGCCTCCTCCCCTTTTAAACCCCCGAGCCCCGCCGCCTGACCCTCGTCACCACCGCCTCCGCCCCGTGCCACCGCGCCGCCGCCGTCCCTCTCCTCGCCGACCCCCTCGCCCAGCTCTGCCCTGCACCGCCGCCCCTCCTCTGCTCCTCCTCCTCCGCCCTTCCCGTCGACTCCGGCTCCCCCTCAGCAGTCGTCCCCGACAGCCCGGCGCCGCCCGACCGCCGCGCCTCCGTCGCGCCTCCGCCCCGCCCTCCGGCGAGCCGCCCTCGGCCTCCCAGCACGCCGCTGGCCAACGCCCCGCCGTCTACGGCCGGAGCTCCGCCTGCAAACCCTAACCTTAGCCCTAATTCAATTTTCGTGTCCGACACGAGTCGGACACGACTCGACCCTAAATTTTCAGGTCCCCTTCAGGTACGTGTAACTTTTTGCTCGTAGCTCGGATTCCGATTTCGCAAATTGCGTTGTGAAGCCTGTTTGACCCTCTCGGTGTCCGGACAAACTGTTCGGGACATCGCGTCCTGTGGTGATCGCACACCGCGATCCAAAAACAGGAAAAAACCAGACCCTGTTTCACCCCGGAACTGAGTGCGCCCCGCCAAACGGGACGACTTAGTCGCGTGCGGTCTTCACAGATACGTGCGCGTCGTCGATACGGACGTGTGAGATTTCGTGGAAGCTGATTAGGGTGTGCGTGCACACCGAAATTAACGCGTATCCGCGGACATCGCCCCGTATTCGCCTTTTCTGTAATTCACCCTAACTTCGTGCACACACGTCGGATCGAGACAAAACTTGCGCCATCGGACTCGTAGCGATACGCTGGTCCTGTGGGTCAAGTTTGGTTCGATTCTGAGAATGTTGACGAAATCGCGTGTCGTGGGCCCCACAGGCCCCGTTCGACGGACGATTTTGTGTTCGGCTCATCGGAATCCAAATCTGGAAGTTCCGTTGGGTTCGTATCAGCGTTCCTGACCTGTTGACACTAAGTTTGGTAAATTTGGAGACCTTTGACCCGGACACGTTTTTTCGGTGCAAAGTGGGCCCAACGGCGGACCCCGTTTTGACCCGAAACTGCCGTTTTTGCCCTTGTCTCCAAATTGGACCCAAGGACAGGCGTTTCTAGCTATTTGACATCTTCTGAGCGTGATGGTAATATCTATTTCAGCATTTGGACTCATCTCTGGATATTTCCCCAAGAACTATTAATCGGATCCAAACAACAGGCAAGTACCTGCACTTCAATTTTATTCTTTATATTGTGATAATTAATTCCTTGCTCTAATAATACCATTGGATGTTTACACGTAGTGTTAGAATCTGGATTTCATGTCTTGAATACTGGATTTCATGTCTTGCTTTCGTGTCGGGTGGGAGAATACTGAAAGGCATGTAGTTTACCCTGACCCTTGCCATGATTAATAGCTGTTGGTACACGACTGTCCATCAGCCGGATCTCGATTATTCCTGTTTAATAGCCGTCTATGACGGCCGGTTTAACCCTATAAACCCCTACATGCTAACTAGGTATTCTAAATACACAAGTTCACACACATAGTTTCTTGTCTTGTTACAGTTCCTATTGTCTGGTTGTAATTCATTTTCCTGTCACCTTGTTCCTGTTTTACTCATGTCCCTGTCTTACAGCAATTAACTCTTAGTTATTGTTACTATTTATTTATACATATCCTCAACATGATACCTGTCAGTTCTTTTTAATTGTCATGAATATTTAGTTTAATCTTGTTGTGCATTGTGTACTTTGCCCCTACCTATTATGGCCCCTATGAGTTAGCAGGTGACACATTGAGGAGCCGGTTCCCACTCAGGAGACTACATTTGAGGAGGAGTAGCCAGTTAGTTATTATTTTATTTCCTTTCAGCACATACTCGGGTTTGTCCCCGATCTATCTTCTGGCTTTGTATTAACTATGGATCTGTTGTCACAATTTGTTTTATAAAAGTTAGCATTCCTATTTCCTGTTACTTTAATTGTCTATTATTGTGGATGAGATAGATTTGAAATTACCTGTAATGACGACCTAGACAGCGTACTACCGCCGACACTGCGACGTAGGCTGGACGTGCCCACGCACTCGTGCCCGAATAACCGGGTGCGGGTCGTGACACGTTTTTGTGGTGGCCCATGCAGGTCTAAACGACTAAATTGTTCGGTTTCAACTTAGGGACCGAACAGGCATGCAATCAGATTAAGGATTTTAGGAAAATCTCATCCACTTAATTGAATCTTTCTTGATATTCATACCGGCTTCGAATCATTTTATTGACTTGCATCCTGCCTTGATTCTTGTGCGCCTTTATCGTTTATTTTGGATGCAGAGTAAAGGATCTAACAGCAAGCGACGAAGTTCCTACAAGATCACCACGAGATGCTCTACCAGCATGACCGTGGAGAACATGCAGACTCTTGGAGCAGCTAATGCGCGTAAGTGATTTGTAGCTGCCGTTTCTAGTTTAGCTCGTGCCTATTGGTTGGTGACCCCAGCCCCAACCTAGTAATTTAAACTTGCTAATAACCTGGTATGCTTTTATATCTGATAGCTGTAGAGTTGTAGAATCTTTTGTTATTGTGCTTATTGTAGGTTGTTTTACGAACTTAAATAATTTGTACCTCCTTTCACCATCATCTAGCGCACTTAATTTTGTTGTACTTTATTTATGCTGCTATTTTATAGCCTAGTTTTGCAAGCTTACTCTTTATCGGGCTTGTTCGTGACACCTGTATTATTGAGGCCTGATCAACCCCACTAATACAAGTGTCTACTCAGAATCAGTGTACTACGGTCTGATCAACCTTAGTGCATTTTTGATTCGCACTTCGCATGACTACTTTATGTGGATTGAGATATAGTCGACTAGTCTACTTGTCCCCTAAATACGTCCGAGCATATCGTATCAGCATTACCAGAATAGAATCTCGATCCTTAACCGCCTGACAATTCCCATTAGAATTCCTGAAAAATGCCTTGATCCCTATACCTCTGTTCTACCACCTCGCCCTTAAACTCTTTATTATTGATCCTCGTCTTTCCTTATTTCGGAAAGACAAAAACCTGTGGTTGGTATAAGTTGATTTGTAGTGCTAGACATACCCCTCAGACCGGTCGATTTGATGATAACCCTTTATGACTAAGACAAGACCCTAGGTGCTGTATTTTGTGTTGCAGGCTTAAGATTCAATACCCTGATTTATTAAGTTGAGACCTAGCTTTACTAGTTGTACAGCCTTAGAGGATATGGGTAAAACTATAAGTTGGGTAGCGACCGCAATGTCCACCTGAGAGAAACCCGCTGGACTGTAATCAAGTGAGTTTGGACAGAGAGAACCCTGCCATAATTTAAATTTCGAGAAAGAAATTTTATAAGTTGGGTAGATTGTAAGCCCCTAATTTTTCAAAAATATTAAAATTAGGATTTTTCACAATTTTCTGGAATTTTCTGGGAATTTTCTGAAATTAAAATCAGGGTTTTGAATTATTACATGATTTTTAATTGATATTAAACAACATTAAAATATTATGTAAATAATATTTTTGGGTGTAAAATGAAAAACTGGACTTAGGACAATTTTTCTGGAATTTATTGGACCCCGGACCTATTTTTAATTACCTAAAAAAAAACTATTTATTTATTTATTTGTTAATTAATTATTTAATTAATTATTATTATTATTATTATTATTATTATTATTATTATTATTATTTAATATATCCGACCCAGCCCGGCCCAACGGCCCGCGGCCCAAACCCATTAGGCCCAGCCCCTAACGGGTCGGGTCGGGTCCACCTGAACCCGACCCGCCCGGATCCGCACCCGCTACCCCTAACCCCAGCCCCTGACCCGTTCCCCCCCCCCCCCGCGTCCGGCGCCGCCGCCCGCGGACGCCGCCGCCCGCGGACGCCGCCGCCCGCGGACGCCGCCGCTCCGCCCGGCCAGCGCCTCGACTCCGCCGCCAGACCCGGCCACCCCCGCCTCCCTCGGCCCCACACACCGCCTCCTCCCCTTTTAAACCCCCGAGCCCCGCCGCCTGACCCTCGTCACCACCGCCTCCGCCCCGTGCCACCGCGCCGCCGCCGTCCCTCTCCTCGCCGACCGCCTCGCCCAGCTCCGCCCTGCACCGCCACCCCTCCTCTGCTCCTCCTCCTCCGCCCTTCCCGTCGACTCCGGCTCCCCCTCAGCAGCCGTCCCCGACAGCCCGGCGCCGCCCGACCGCCGCGCCTCCGCCGCGCCTCCGCCCCGCCCTCCGGCGAGCCGCCCTCGGCCTCCTAGTACGCCGCCGGCCAACGCCCCGCCGTCTACGGCCGGAGCTCCGCCTGCAAACCCTAACCCTAGCCCTAATTCAATTTCCGTGTCCGACACGAGTCGGACACGACTCGACCCTGAATTTTCAGGTCCCCTTCAGGTACGTGTAACTTTTTGCTCGTAGCTCGGATTCCGATTCCGCAAATTGCGTTGTGAAGCCTGTTTGACCCTCTCGGTGTCTGGACAAACTGTTCGGGACATCGCGTCCTGTGGTGATCGTACACCGCGATCCAAAAATAGGAAAAAACCAGACCCTGTTTCCCCCCGGAACTGAGTGCGCCCCGCCAAACGGGACGACTTGGTCGCGTGCGGTCTTTACAGATACGTGCGCGTCGTCGATACGGACGTGTGAGATTTCGTGGAAGCTGATTCGGGTGTGCGTGCACACCGGAATCAACGCGTATCCGCGGACATCGTCCCGTATCCGCCTTTTCTGCAATTCACCCTAACTTCGTGCACACACGTCGGATCGAGACGAAACTTGCGCCATCGGACTCGTAGCGATACGCTGGTCCTGTGGGTCAAGTTTGGTTCGATTCTGAGAACATTGACGAAATCGCGTGTCGTGGGCCCCACAGGCCCCGCTCGACAGGCGATTTTGTGTTCGGCTCATCGGAATCCAAATCTGGAAGTTCCATTGGGTTCGTATCAGCGTTCCTGACCTGTTGACACTAAGTTTGGTGAATTTGGAGACCTTTGACCCGGACACATTTTTCGGTGCAAAGCGGGCCCAACGGCGGACCCCGTTTTGATCCGAAACTGCCGTTTTTGTCCTTGTCTCCAAATTGGACCCAAGGACAGGCGTTTTTAGCTATTTGACATCTTCTGAGCGTGATGGTAATGTCTATTTCAGCATTTGGACTCATCTCTGGATATTTCCCCAAGAACTATTAATCGGATCCAAACAACAAGCAAGTACCTGCACTTCAATTTTATTCTTTATATTGTGATAATTAATTCCTTGCTCTACTAGTACCATTGGATGTTTACACGTAGTGTTAGAATCTGGATTTCATGTCTTGAATACTGGATTTTATGTCTTGCTTTCGTGTCGGGTGGGAGAATACTGAAAGGCATGTAGTTTACCCTAACCCTTGCCATGATTAATAGCTGTTGGTACACGACTGTCCATCAGCCGGATCTCGATTATTCCTGTTTAATAGCCGTCTATGACGGCCGGTTTAACCCTATAAACCCCTACATGCCAACTAGGTATTCTAAATACACAAGTTCACACACATAGTTTTTTGTCTTGTTACAGTTCCTATTGTCTGGTTGTAATTCATTTTCCTGTCACCTTGTTCCTGTTTTACTCATGTCCCTGTCTTACAGCAATTAACTCTTAGTTATTGTTACTATTTATATATACATATCCTCAACATGATACCTGTCAGTTCTTTTTAATTGTCATGAATATTTAGTTTAATCTTGTTGTGCATTGTGTACTTTGCCCCTACCTATTATGGCCCCTATGAGTTAGCAGGTGACACATTGAGGAGCCGGTTCCCACTCAGGAGACTACATTTGAGGAGGAGTAGCCAGTTAGTTATTATTTTATTTCCTTTCAGCACATACTCGGGTTTGTTCCCGATCTATCTTCTGGCTTTGTATTAACTATGGATCTCTTGTCACAATTTGTTTTATAAAAGTTAGCATTCCTATTTCCTGTTACTTTCCTTGTCTATTATTGTGGATGAGATAGATTTGAAATTACCTGTGATGACGACCTAGACAGCGTACTACCGCCGACACTGCGGCGTAGGCTGGACGTGCCCACGCACTCGTGCCCGAATAACCGGGTGCGGGTCGTGACACTAGTCGATGGTTGTATGAATCCATAGTAGATAATATCCTCGTACTGCTATGAACTATTGAAATCCTGTATTATCGTCAGCCTCTCGCCCACGGACAGCTGTGATGCCTGCAGCTCCGTCATCCTGCGCTCTGTCGACGTTCTAAGATCAGCTGTCCTATCCCGGAGCTCCATGATGCTGCGTTCGAGCATATCAAATCGTGCGATGAGTGTCACATCGTCCGCCTGCCGCTGGGACAGGGGCTCCTCCTCCATCCTTTGTAATAACTCGTCACGGAGAGACACAATCTGACGGTCAACAGTCTTCTGGACCCGGGCCAACGACTGCGAGGGCTGTGGGAAATGCGCACTTGCCGTGGAGGCCCTAGATGATTGTGTCGCAACAGGGGTGCTATAGGACCCCGTACCGTAGTACGTACCCCTCTGGAGACCACCAGTGACGGTCACCCATATCTCGTCCGTCGACGGAGCTGGAGAGGACTGCGAGAAAGTACCAGCCTCTCTCGCTGTACTCGATAATTGCCTAAGTTATATTAAAATTAACACAAAATAAAGTAATACTTACGTAGGTCTGCGAGGCCCTCTCATCAATGAGATTCCCGCCCTTTTGATGGGTGGCCAGGAAGACGGTCACCATGTTTGCATCCCCACCCTATGTACTTGTTAAAAATATATTATTTAGTACTAAAATTATATATTTTATCCTATAGTACTTTCATTAAAATAATATATCTGAAATAAAAAATATACCAAACGACGGAAATGTTCCGTCATCGGAATCGACCCACCACACCATTTTGCTGCCTTTTGCCTAGCCGCCTTGGCCTTCTCAGATCTTTCCTTGTACCTTGGATCATCGAATCTAGCCCTCATCGTAGTCCACTGCTCAGGCGTGATCCAACCTTGGATCAGTTTTCCTGCGCGATCACGAGCCTTCTGGTCATCCAGAGCATCACGTATCAGCTTGGCGGCAATGGAAGGAAACATCTGCTCGATCAACTCAGCCCGGTGCGATGGATAAAAATACGTTTTCTACAATAAGTAAATTAGTAAGTTATATAATATGCATAAATTAGATGATTGATATAATATACTTTTACCTTGAATTGCGCAAACCAGAATGCCTTCCTCTCCTCTGGAGCATCAGAGTAGTTGATCCAAGGGCCACCATAGTTGTACCTCAGAAAGTGGTCCAGGCGTCTATGTACCGATGAGGGACGATAATCTATACAGAGATAATTATTTTTATCGAAAAAGTCAATATATGATGAATAAAAAAATACACGATATATATGATGCAAAACCATCTAATTGACTTACTTTGTACCGTCGGCCCAAATCTCCGTCCTCGTCTCCTCCAGTGGTGCGCATGGAGGATCTAGCTGATGCTGGGATGACGTTGGCTCAACCTCTGTCATATGCTCATCTGTCTCCATGGTTCTGTCAGCATAAGGAACGCTGGACAAGGGAGTACTATCAAGCCTGGAACTACTCGTCCCAGGAGTGCTACCATGTAATATCGTCGCAGTCGGAGATGTGACTGGTCGATATACTGGATTACTAGGCGTCGAGGATCCAGAACCAACAGTAGGCAGTACCGAAGGAGCACTCTGTCTACCTCGGGACCTGCCGAACGCTTTGCGTCGTCCTGTCATACCTGATAACAACATCTGATGAATAAATAAATACACAAATATATAGTACATTCTACAGTCAAAATATTATGCATATCTCACATCATTAATAGAATTGCACAGTAAATCACTAGTTGTGTCACAAGTCTAAATGGATAGTATATTCTGCACTCAAAATATAATACATATCTTCATCAAAATAGTACATTCTACAGTCAAAATATAGTACATATCTTTGGGCAAAATATTTTTTCAATCATCTTCAGAAAATTTATCTTGTTCGCCTTCCTCGTCCTCATCTTCCTCTTCCTCCTCATCTTCACTTTCATCTACTTCGTCTTCATCTTCGGATAATTCTACCTCTTCTACATTATTAGTCGTGTAATATCATGCCCCGCTTTCCAAGATACGGTGAGTCAGGTACGTAACTACATCTCCATGCTATGCCCCATACGAATACTACCATACTCGTATCAGCGATTGTCGCCTGTAAGTCCTTTTAGAATAGAATGCAAGTCATGCTAAGGCGATTAGGCGATACATCTAACTCATACCATTCTGGTTAATATACAACTAGATAAGTCTTTACAATAACTTCTCTTTAATATATATAGTTTCAATTACAAATACTTGGTGCTGTATTTCTTGGAATTACTTGAAGATTATTCCTCGATCTCGTCCATGTTATAAAAAGGTAGCATTTCTTCATTTGCTTTATCTCCCCCTAGTGAACAATACTAGGTCGTCAGAACGACATGCAAGTCCTTGGCCAAGAACGGTAAGCAAAAGATATGATAGTATGATAAGAAGAATAACAATTATAAAAGGAATAAGAAGGTAAAGTATAATATATAGTCCATGACTTGAATAGTTCCTAATTTAATATTCTTATAGTGTCTAATAATCCAAGCATCACATATCCCTACGTCACTACCACAATACACCAACAATTTCCTAAATGATGATGCAATTTGGAGAACAACCCTTAAATAACCACTTTACCTAGTTTTCCACCAACAATCCCGTTTACCAGGGATTAGGCTATGACTTGATGGCACGGTGCTTAGAATTTGGCCCTGCCCTCATGGGCTTAAATCTTGAATTCACCTATTTGGTGGTTTTAAATCGAAATAGGTGCACTTATAATCAGGTGACTTGAACAGGATGGCACGGGATTATGATCTGGCCTAGCCCTTTTTGGACCAAATCTTGAATTCACCCATTCGATGATTTTTGAATCGAAGTAGGTGTGCTTATATTCAGGTGACTTGAACAGGATGACACAGGATTATGATCCGGCCTAAACAGGAAAGTGAGCTAAGTCTCACCCGCTCACTTCGCAAGGCCTTACGAAAGAGCTTTTAACTGCTGATCAGCCATATATATATATAAGTATGTTACGGGATTTCGTAGATGGTTATTTATGTTGTTCTCCCCCGCCTAATGCTTCTAGCCTAAATCTACAAACAATCCTTATTTTATTTTCTTGTATTCAGGTTTCTGCTCTGTGTATCGCTTTAACCATTGTTTATATAAAAGTATTTTCGGGATAATACAAGATACATACTTTTACTTATCCGAAATCCAGAGTACAAGTATTAAGTTACCAACACAATTCCAAAAATATTAATTTATACAGAGCAGATTATCAGGTAGTTAGATTTTGTTGAGTGACTTGTGTCCGTGCCCTACGTATCCTAGACTTTTACTAACTGTCCCCTAATTAAATTTCAATCGTTGGTGGTCTGTTGCAAAAGATATGTATATCTAAGGTTTAGAGTCTTGGGATGGGTGATATTCCTGGATATCAAAATATTTGTTAACTCTCGAAATTCTTGAAAATTTCGGCAGAGTTCCCTTTGTATTTCGACTTCCAAAATTTTAACAATTTATAAAATTCGACCCAGAGCAACCCTCCGTAGTATTCCCGGGCTCGCCGACCCCTTCGGTGGAGCAACTCTCAACACCGGAACACACGCAATAGATTATAAGTTAATTGTAATATAAATGCTTCTTTCATACCTTGACGGTTAGCTAATTATTTATTGCGCAATCGTTGCCTTCCAACACTGCACAGGTTTTTAAGCAATCCATAATTCTCAGTTAACCATTTAAGTTCAAAATTCTCAATATATAATAGATGAAGGAATTAACTATATGCATATATATTAGAATTTAGGGTTCAAGGCCCAAGACTTGTATTGGCAAAATTATTCATGTTCATTATACGTACTATATGCAATCTTCTATAAAATAACAAAATTTTGATTAGAACTTATGTAACTAAAGTTACCCTAACTTACGGTATATGTATGACACGTTCCTAATTTAGGTAATTCTAACAAAATATACTAAAATTGGTGTTATTCAATTTTGGACAAAATTAAATTAACTTAATAAATTGACTAAATGACGAATTCTTATTTAAGCTATGCCGAGTGTAGTTTTATGTCATCTTAATAATAGGTTTCTGCTTTTCATATATCCTTTATATATATATATATATATATATATATATATATATATATATATATATATATATATATATATATATATATATATATATATATATATATATGTTGTTAATGCCATATCATTTGATTAAACACGTAAATGGAAATTTTCTTATATTCTAACATACATAGATTATAAAAAGGAACACGTACACACACACACACACATGTCCATATCTATCTAGGTTTATGTATATATGCATAGGAATGATATATATACATATGTATTAACTAGTTAGTTGTAGAGCTAAATTTGCAAATATAATTATGATTATCTTGTCTCCATTTGTGCCCTACCTAGGGCATCAAGATACGCGTATATATATATATATATATATAGATTTATGTATTCAACTATTTACACAAGTGTTAATTTATTACCAAATCTTCAAATTACCCATTTAATGAAATCCCAAATTAATTTCTAAGAAAAAGAATAATGCAAGGATGATGACTTGCCTTTGTTTTGAGCGATCTAGGGTTCTTCCAAGTTTCCACTTTGTCACCTAGTTTTTTTCCAATTTTCTATGAGAAATTGAAATCAAATTATATTCTAATTTAGGTCTAGGAAAAAGGTATGGGGAAGGAATGGGGGTTTTACCTAACTTTGGGAAGAAGGGAAGAAAAGTCGTGAAGTTGGAGGAGACGAAGCTCGACAACGTGCGGGTCCGGTGGCGCACGAGTCCGGCGACATCGTGCGGGGTGGCGGCGTCCGACTGCGGTAGCATCGGCGCCGGCGGTGGTGGCGCGGTCTGGCATCGCGCGGGTTCGGCAGCAGCAGCAGCAGCAGCGGCCGGCTACAGCATAGTAGCAGCGGTGGCAGCAACAGTAGACATGGCAGTAGCAGCAACAGTAGGTTGAAAGAGTAG
This sequence comes from Iris macrosiphon, assembly GCA_036927795.1. Taxonomy (NCBI): domain Eukaryota; kingdom Viridiplantae; phylum Streptophyta; class Magnoliopsida; order Asparagales; family Iridaceae; genus Iris; species Iris macrosiphon. The sequence continues at coordinate 36,528,413 of JAYESA010000007.1, forward strand.
GGGTTATAGGAGAATAAAGATGAAGAAGGAATAGGGTTTCCTTGGGGGATTAAGTAGTAAAGGGTTAGGTTTATTGGGAATGCATGGGAGAGGGAAATTGAGCCAGGTTTTTCCTGGGAAATGAAGATGAAGGGAGGAGAAGCCATATATGCCATGACTCATAAACCTGCTGTTGGTTTTCTCTCCCTTCCCATGGATTTGTGGAATTTGCATAAAACCCCCTCTTAATTCCAGAATTGGATGATGCTAGTTTGTAAATTGGTATTTACATAAGCCTAAGATATTAATTCATATATATATATATATATATATAAATATATATATATATATATATATATAAATATATATATATATATATATATATATATATATATATATATATATATATATATATATGGATTGGAGAGATAAAAAAATAAAAAATAAAATAAAATAGCAGTTATGACATGTAATGAGTAACTTCCGTTGAGTCCATATCTACAATATTTGTTACAAGAGGTAGCTCGTCCTCCTGATAAGCTATTTCGTCAACGTCAAAGGTATTTCTAGCTTTAGTATTGCATACTGCCCACCAATCCGACATCGCTGTCCCCCGTCTAGGATAAGTTGTGAAGTACACGAGCTGAGCCTGACTTGATAGGACAAATGTTTCATAGCCTTGATATCTACGCTTGTAGTTTATATCTACAAGACCGTGCTTGTCAATTTTCTAACCTTGATCTTGAATCAGATCAAACCATTCACACTTGAATAGCACGATCTTAGCAGGTTCTATACCATAATTAGATGAGCCGACTAACAGGTGCCGGTGGCTAAATGCCAAAAAGAAGTAAATGTTCATAGATGAGTAGGGAAGAAGAAAACCCACTCGCTATCCCCTGCGACCGTATTCCTAATACGTGCCATGAGTTGGGGGAAAGGTACGTTGGATCCTCGGATGCTGGCTCAAAATCTGGCCAAGCAAAACCAGTGGGATTAGACCCCAAATAGCAAGTACCACAAAGGAACCACGAAATAGAGAAGCAAAACCCAAAGAAAATATATAATAATACATAGGTTCAGTGTCATAACTTAGGTCCATGGCACATCCTAGCAATAAGGCCCAACCCAACAACCAAACAAGGACAAGGGTTGAACCATCACACTATGAGAGTCCATTTTCCTAGACGACTAACCGAATAATACAATCGCAACCAAGTTCATTTTCTTATATCGGCCAATCATTTGTACGATTTGCTATTTTGTGGAGTCTGAGATTATCTCAAAAATAATGAATAATAAGTATCCTCAGATCACACCAGTGTCGAACATGAGCTAACCGAACCAAAATAAATAAAACAGGCACTTGCAGGATGCACCAATTTCCCGTAGGGCTACTACTCTAAAAATACGGTATTAGCGGTTCCAGTGTTCCTATAGTAAAATAGTGGCCCGACATAATAATAGTCAGATACTACACTCCACTAAGGCCGATGATATACAGTATCTGTGGTGGCCAGCCTACAGCGCACTTAGAATGAATCTCTGTGGGAAGGTTCGTTGGCATGATCTCGGAATACCGTTCCCTCCAGATGTTATTACCACTTTTAGTTACCTAATTATCCCTATGTTGTGTTTGAAATCTCAAGGCATTGTCCCATGAGAATTTTTCTTAAATATTGTACAAGGTACGGGCACGCTAGATACGTATCCATGGATGTCAAATCTGGATTCATCCGAGCGTGTATGGAATATTCAGACAATCAATATCCTAGCCACGCTTTGGTAGTTGACTCACTTATCATGCCCGTGCTGGAGAAATAATATATGTATTTATAATATCACCTGTTCAGGAAGTTGGAGGCATTCTCAATGCACAACCAAAATATAATCACTTAACACGTGACACGATGTGTCTCACCTCGACACACATTAAATTATGAATAATTATCAGGCAATAGTGGTATTAGCACGGATATAGTATAAATTCTAATTTCCAATTATATATTTGGTCGCATGAATCAAGAAGATATTCAATAAAAACAAGCAAGGCTGCATAGGTATCTAGGCCGCATGGAAAGTCCAGGCTGCATGAAAAGTCCAGGACGCATGGAGAGTCAGGCCTCATGAAAAATTCTAGCCGTATGGCAAGTCAGGCCGCATGAACCACTTGACCATATATGAATCCGGGCCGCATATAGATCCTGGCCGCATGCTCTGGGTTAAGGTCTACTCCTTGGGACAAGTGATGAAGTGACGTGCAATAAATAAAGTGTCAGTGATGTGACCTAAAGTGATTGATGTGACAAGCCAAAATATGTGTCAGAGAGAAAAGATAAATATCATAGAAAAAGTGCCAACGATTTATAGCCATGCATCCAAAGAAAATAGTGGCCGCATGCTCTCCAGGCCGCATGGAGTTCGATGATGCATGCTCTTCATGCTCTCTAGGCCGCATGGTGTAAATGCTCTCTGTGATGGATTCATCTGTGGTCGCTTTGCAGCTCCTCCCTGCTGCGCTCGGTCTGGTGCTTGTGCATGCGGTCGCTTCTGGATGGACTCTCTCCTGATGACGCGTTCCATGCGTCAGGCTACAGCAAGGACGTCCGTATAGGAAGTAGGTACGACAGAGCCAATCTGTCTCTGTAGCTCAAAGTGTAGTCCGTTAAAGAATTTCTCAGCCTTCTCTTCTTTTGTCGAAATTAGTGTAGGTACGAAGTGGCTCAAACGGATGAACTCCGTATTATATTCTTTCACTGTCATATTGTCTTGAGTGAGGTGATTGAACTTGTCCCGAAGTTTTGATCGAGCAATAAATGGAATGTACATCTCCTGAAAGAGTCTAAATAACTCCTCCCAAGTGACTCGGTGTGGTCTGAGCCATCTCTCCTCAGATATCCACCAGTGATATGCATTTCCCGTCAACTGCATTCTAATGGCAGTCATCCAATGCTCCCTTGGAAGCTCAGTTGCTTCTAATTGGTATTGAGTAGTTGTGATCCACTCATGAACTTCAGTAGGATCCTCCTTGCCAGAAAAGGTACGGGGCTTTAGTTGGCAGAAATCAGTGATAGATCCCGTCAATGGCCGTCTAGCTGATGGGTTCACCTGCTCCAGTGCGGTCACTATACTGTTTCTCAGGCTCTCTGCCTCGTGATGCTGAGCCTCTTAATGAACCAGTTATTGGGATTGCATCATTACGTAGAACATTCGGAACATCTACTGTCCGTCCATAGGCGTTCCTGGTGGAAAATAAGGCATCGGTAGAGTAAACTGTGGTGGTGGTGGAATATCGTCTTGCTGGAACCTCGAGGCATGCTAATCTGCTTGATTGCTTTGTTGAGTGGAGGGATCTCCACTAAATGGTGTTACCCCATCATCGTAAGTGATCATAGCACCTTGTGGTGTACCCAAGGGAGTTTCATCGCTGGCTCTTGGATCCATTACTCTGCATGCAAAGTAAACTATGAGAGGCGCACAGAGGAATCAAGGCAGGATGCAAGTCAAAAAATTATTTCGAATCCGATATAAAGGTCAAGAACGTGTCAATATGTGCATGAGATCCTATAATTTATCCTATCCTAATTACAGGCTTGCTCGGTTCCTTAGTTAAAACCGAAGCAATATAGTCGTAGAACTGCATGGGCCACCACAAAAACTATGTCACGCCCAGTCCCAAAATACTGAGGGACTAGCCATGTGATAATGGCCTGCAGCACAACTCCAATGGACAAACCCAATTTAATGGACCCGTTAGAGTGCACTTAAGCTGTAATAATTAAAATGCAAGTCTAAACCATCTATCTCAGTATAATTCTAATATCATCCACAGAAAGTAAACACAAGTCAATATTATAGAACAGTCAAGATAATAGATAAACAAAAATATAGTCCATCAACAAGTCCAAATAAAAAGTGTCTCGGGGAACAACCCGATAAAATAAGTCAATACATAAATCAAAGAGTCAAGATATGAAATAACTGGAAGTAGAAATAACTGAGTATGTAACAGAATACTCAGAAGAAATCCTCTGGGAGAACTTCGTCCTCTGGTGCCAGTACTGCTCCAGCGTCATCTTCTGTCCCGTATATCTCGGGGTATTCCTTCTCTGCTATACATGGGGACATAATCTGGATCCAGGTCCTCAAGAGACATAGCAAGGTATAAGAATTACTCAAGCTAAATAAAATGCAGTATATAAAAATAGATCCTCAGGGCAAGCTATGTAACCAGCTATGTGAAATACAAATGAGAGCATCACTAGTACTCAGACTGAGACCACTACAAGCTCTATGTCGGGGAGGCGGTAGCAGTAATATTACTAAGGGCCAGTACATGTACGAAAGCTCTGGTACAGAGACTAAGGCACTCTCCAGTAACATAAGTATATATATATATATATATATATATATATATATATATATATATATATATATATATAATCAGCCTGTAGCCTATGTGTTTCTCCCCACCCAATGTAACCTCATGTCTCATGTCCATAACACGCAAGATCATGACCTCTAGCTAGTACAATGGGTCATAATAATATCTATGTATGCAAGTCTTATGTCACGAATCCTGTAAACCTATACATAATCACCATGAATAACTCAGAAAAGATTTTGTCAGATGAATAGTGTCAAGTGTCCTATGGTATGGCGTACTTGGTAAAGCAAGCACGTAAAATATATAGGATCATGGTATCAACTCTCTAAGTGACGTTACACGACTCCGCGTATGGCGTCGACACCCGAATCTTGTTCAGATGCTAAGAAACATCTCATGGTCCTAGGTTGAACAGGTACAACATAGAAGTATATATAGAATACAAGCAAATAATAGCATAGGATCTTCTGCAAGTTGGCAAGGTACACTTGCTTGGGTTCTAAGCTCCGTCAGTTGCTTCGATATAAGTGGAATCTCCATGTACGCCTCCGGATGCTGAAACAAACATTACCATCGCTCTCAGAATATATGAAATAGCTAGGATTGACTACCCATAAGTTCAATTGGACACAAGGGCAGAATTGATAGTTTCGGGTCAAAGCGGGATCCACATGTGGCCCACTTCGCACTGAAAAATGTGTCGAAGACAAAGTTCTCCATATTTGTCAAACTTAGTGTCTATGAGTCCAAAAGGTTAATACAAACCCAACGGAACATCCAGAACTGGATTTCAATGAGCCAGTCACGAAATCGCCCGTCAAGTGGAACCGTTTGGCCCACGAAACGGAATTTCGTCAACGTTCTCAGAATCGAACCAAACTTGGATCACAGGACCAGTGTAATGCTAAAAATCTGATAGCATAAGTTTCGTTGCGAAATGATAAGCACACACAAAATTATGACGAGTGTCAGAACAGGCCGATATGAGACTTTTCAACGGATACGCATTGATTTTGGTGTGCATGCACATCCAAATCAACTTTCGTAAAATCTTACATGTTCGTGTTGACGATACGCACCTTTTGGTGCAATTATCATACGACGAAGTCTCATCGTTTAGCAGGACACACCCTATTTCAGGGAATTCGGGTTTAGAAAACTAAGTTTTTGGTCAACTTCAATTGCGAATAAATTAAAGCATACAACAAATTAAAATAAACTAATTAATGGAATTAAATCTTGATTATATTATCTAATTTACTGTTCAAGTGGATTTAAAAAATTAACTAGGTTGGAAGAAAAACGTCCCTGAACATGGGTATTTGGGACAGTTTTCTGAACTACCAAATTGGGTAATTTTTTCCTGTTTTGCGTCGCGAACTGCGATCGACACAGGTCACGATACCCCGAACTAATTTTACAGAATTCAAGAAGGTCATGTGGTCTTCGCACATGATTCGACAGATCGATATTTGGATTACTGTGCAGGAAGATACAAGGGTGGGAAGTTGAGTACCTTACTGCTGCTGTTTGCTCAGAATTGGGTGGCCCGTCTTGCGGCGATCGTCGGCGGTGGTCTGGCGGTCGTTGGAGGCTGAGGTTGGTCGTGGTGGAAGAGAAGATGATGGTGGTAAGGTTCGGCTAGGATGGGCATTTTATAGGGTATCGAGGTGGGCGTTACGGGGAGCTGAAGGGAGAGGGTCGACGTCAGTTTTGGGGAGGGGAAGGGAGGAGTTTGCTGTTACAGTTAGGGGATGCATGTCAGTTTAGCGGGTTTGGGTGCGGTTTTGGTAGGATTCGGGTCTAGTAGGGTTGGTTTTCTCTAGTTTGGTTTGGTTTAGGTTGGTTTGGGTTGGTTGGAGTTGGTTTGAGTTAGTTTATTATATATAGGTCATAAAAAATAGTTTTGGAGCCCAATAAATTTCAGAAAAATTACACAATACTCTATTATTAATTATACACCCAAAAATATAATTTTTGCTCAATTTTAATAAATAACTTAATACACAAAAATATAAATCCATAAAAAATATTTATTATAATTAACTAAAAAATAATAAAAATTTCTACAACAATAATTAATGAAAATTTTAAATTAAAATTTAAAAATCAAGGTGTTTACAGATCCAGAACATACCTACGCAACTGAGACACATGAAATACATCGTGTAACTCATGTAGCGAAGGAGGAAGGGAAAGACGATAAGCAACATCGTCTACCCGCTCGAGAATATCAAACGAACCTACGTATGCCGGACTAAGCTTCCTGCGAACCCCGAATCTAATGACTCCTCGGGTAGGCAAAATACGCAAAAACACGTGGTCGCCGACACAAAACTCTAAAGGTCTACGATGCCGATCATCCCAGTGACGATGCCTATCTTGTGAAACCCGGAGTCGCTCTCTAATCTGCTTGACAACCTCTACGATTTGCGTGATCATTTTAGGACCTAACATCTTTCGCTCACCAATGTCGTCCCAACCAACGGTGACCTACACTTTCTGTCGTATAGTGCCTCAAAAGGTGCCATCTGAATACTAACCTGATAACTATTATTATACGAGAATTCCACCAAGTGAAGGTGATTCTCCCATGATCCAACAAGATCTAAGGTATATGCTCGAAGCATATCCTCCAAGGTCTGGATGGTTCTCTCTGATTGTCTGTCTGTATGGGGGTGGTAAGCCGTGCTGAATCTTAATTTGGTGCCCAAACTCTGATGCAAACTTTTCTAAAAATATGAAGTAAATCGAGTGTCTCGATCCGACACCTCTTCTGCTAAGTGCATCAGCTACTACATTAGCCTTGCCTGGATGGTACTAATGTTCTATGTTATAGTCTTTCAACAACTCTAGCCCACTTCTCTGCCTCATGTTCAGGTCCTTCTGCGTGAACACATACTTTAAACTCTTTTGATCCATGAATATTTTTACTCGATCGCTATATAAGTAGTGCCTTCAAAGCTTAAGCGCAAACACTAATGTTGCTAACTCCAAATCGTGAGTTAGATAGTTCTTCTCATGATCTCTGAGCTACCGAGAAGCATATGCTATCACTCTCCCTTTCTGCATCAAAACACATCCAAGTCCTTTGCCAGATGGATCACAATACACTGTGATTCCTCCGGATCCTGCTATAAGAGTAAGGATTGGTGCAGAGATTAACTTCTTCTTCAAATCTTCAAAGGCTATCTGACATTCGCTAATCACATAAATTTAACTTCCTTGCGCGTCAATCGAGTCAATGGTGCCAAAATTTTAGCAAAATCTAACATAAATCTCCTGTAGTATCTTGCCAAGCTCAGAAAACTATGCATTTTTGCTACTGTCTTCGGGACTGGCCAGCTCTCTACTGCATCTACCTTCTTAGGATCAACTAACACTCCTGCTCCAAAAATGATGTGTCCAAGAAAGGATATGCGATCCAGCCAAAAATTACACTTATTAAGCTTTCCATATAACTTGTGCTCCCTCAAAGTTTGCAGAACTATCTTGAGATATTCTTCACGCTCCTCCACATTATGAGAATATACCAGGATGTCATCGATAAATAGTACCACAAATTGGTCTAAGTAAGGCATGAAAATACGGTTCATAAAATCCATGAATACGGCTAGAGCATTAGTCAGTCCGAATGGCATAACTAAGAATTCGTAATACCCATATCGTGACCTAAATATTGTCTTTGGTATATGCTTCTCCCAAACTCGCACCTAATGATATCCTGATCGTAAATCTATCTTGGAGAAGACTCTTGCTCCACTTAATAGGTCAAATAAATCATCAATCCTTGGTAATAGGTACTTGTTCTTTACGGTCACTTCATTAAGCCACCTGTAATCTATACACAACCGTGTCGATCCATCCTTCTTATTTACTAATAGCGCTGGTGCTCCCTACGGTGATGCACTGGTCCGAATAAACTTATTCGCGTTCAGTTCTTCAACGTGTCGGTATAACTGATCAAGATCTTATGGTAATATTGGGTACACCTTCTGGGACACAGGTTCTGCTTCTGGCATCAAATCTATACATAACTCTACTACTCTAACTGGTGGTAATCCGGGAAGATCGTTGGGAAAGACGTCCATGAACTCTTTAACTATCTTAGGCAGCAGGTTTGCTTCCTTTGCTACTGTTGTGACTACTTTTTTAAATTGGTCTCTTGCTATTCTGCTAAGGACAAACTCTTCTAGACCAGAAATTTTAAACAACACTCTACCCTCACGATAGTCTATCGTTGTATAATTGTCTCTCAACCAGTCCATGCCTAAGATAAAATCAAAGTTACCCATACGGAACTCGATCAACTTTATAGGTAATAAATGTCCACATACTACGACTGGACATGCTAGGCACACCCTACTAACTTCTACGATACCATTGCCAGTGAGTATATTCAGCCTCGCTGGCAATGCCTCAAACTTTAATACAATACGTGTCACATATTATACAGATATAAATGAGTATGAAGCTCCAGAATTAATTAATGATATGGAAGGAAAGGTTGTAACAAAAATATTACCTGCCACAACGTCGTCCGACGCCATAGCTTCCTCCAAAGACAAGGTAAGTGTCTGCCGTTGGCCTTGTTGAGCTCCCTGCTGTTGTCTTTCTTGTTGTCGTGGTTGTAGCCCATGTTGATTCTGTTGTTGATGCCTATAAAGTTGGGCCTGCGTCAGCAATGAATGCTGAGCCAAGGGTTGTATTGCTAATGCTGGTCCTCCTTGTTGTAATGCCCTCGGAGCTGGCAATACAGAAAACTATTGTACTGGTCCTCCTAGCCTCTGCATCAATGGTCACGTGGCAACCGTGTGATCAGGGTTCCTAAATCTCAAACATAGTTTGTTAGCAGCCCGACAAACATCCCGGGTATGAACTCCCTTGCCACAGTAGGTACAACCTGTCGGGGCTCTCCATCGTTATTTTTGTTGTTGCTGCCTCGGCTGCTGCCGAGTTGGTACTGTCACTGTCAAAAATGCCTTCCTTCGTAGTACTGAATTATGTATACGAATGCCAGGTGATGGTGCTGACGTTCGTAGTACCGGTCCTACCTTATTGTTCTGTCCACGAGGCCTCTTCCGATCTACTCTTCTTGATGCAATCCGTTGAGAAGTAAGATTAACCCTCTTGGCTGCTATCAATACCGCCTCGAAGGTCTGGTAGTCGTGAATCTCTACCATATGTAAGTTCTCTAAGAAAAGTCTCTGTTGGAACCTCATTGCTTTCTCTAACTCTGTTGCCACCATGGTTGGAGCAAATCTGCTACGTCGATGAAATTCTGCCGCATAGCCGTCTACTGTCCTTCCAGCTTGCTTGAGGTTAATGAACCTTTGTTGTAATTCACACTGAGACACAATCCTAAAGTACTTCACCCTGAACCGGGTCCTAAAAATTTAGCTGGTGTCAGGATGGTCTCAATATCCTGGAGCCAATCATTTGGCATGATTACGTCCTCCGTTCCATCGAAGTATCTGGGGTTCAATCTGCAAAATCTAACAGATGCCCCAGAATATGTTCGCCCGCCTTGTTTTAGGGCTGTCCGTAATCCTTGGTTCAATATGACATTTTATTCCTGCTGCTGGAGTTGTTATTGTTGATGTTGCTGTTATTGTTGTTGTTGGACCACCATCTGGTGTTATTGGGCATCCAATAATCCACGGATAATCTCTAGCAAGGCCAGGATATCCAGTACTGCTGGCACTGTGGGAGGTCCAAAAATACCTGGAGCCTGCTACTCTGTACCATTTATCGTGAGCTCAACTCGATCCTTGGCTGAGGTTCTACAGTATTTCGTTCCACTGGCAACTCTGCCTCTCTTATTGCTGCAGCATCGGGGGAAGGAGAAGCCCTAAAGAAGAGCACAAGAAACATCAAGAACAAGACGAGAAGGAACAAGAAAGCAATCAATCTGAAAGATTCAAGCTGAGTATCGAAGAGGACAAATTTAGAATTTTAAGAAGGATAATGTTTGATTGAGACTCCTATGACCATAAAATCCCACAAGCCTGAAGAACAGAACTGCATGGGCCACCACTAAAACCTTGTCATGCTCTAGTACCAGAATACGGAGACGGACATGGCCAGCTACCCCATACAAGGTGCTATACATCGTATGGCGGTCACGGCTGTATAAGACAAGGGGGTGCATGCTACAATCAAGTCTCCAATGGTCAAGAAATTCTATGTCTCAATTATTCAAACAAGAAACATTAAACATAGAGCATATATGATAAGCAATAAGGCATCTCAAATACTTTCTTAAAATGTTCTAGAGACCAGTTATGCAAAATAAGAACATGGAATAGTAACAAAAGTATATGACAGTGATCAGCTGCAGTCTGATTTAATACAATCATGTAAGAAAACTAATGTCAAGACGAGCCGGCTAACAGGTGCCGATGGCTAAACGCCAAAAATAAGTAAATATTCATATATGAGCAAGGAAGAAGAAAACTCACTCGCTATCCTCTGCGACCTTGTTCCTGGTATGCGCCATGAGTTGGGGGAAGGTACGCTGGATCCTCGGGTGTCGGCTCAAAACCTGTCTATGCAATACCAGTGGGGTTAGACCCTAAATAGCAAGTACCACAAACGAAGCACGAAATGGAGAAACAAAATCCAAGAAAAATATATATTAATACATAAGTTCAGTGTCATAACTTAGATCCTTGATATTTCCTAACGCAAACGTCCAACCCTACAACCAAATAAGGACAAGGGTTGAACCATCACACTATGATAGTCCATTTTTCTAGGCTACTAACCGAATAATACAATCACAACCAAGTTCATTTTCTTATATCAACTAATCATTTGTACGGTTTATTATTTTGTGGAGTCTGAGGCTATCTCAGAAAGAATGAATAATAAGTATCCTCAGATCACACCAGTGCCGAACGTGAGCTAACCGAACTAAAATAAATAAAATATGCACTTACAGGATGCACCAGTCCCCCGTGGGGCTACTGCGCTAAAAATATGGTATTAACGGTTCCAGTATTCCTCTAGTGAAACAGTGGATCAACATAATAATAGTCAGATACTGTACTTCACTAAGGCCGATGATACACAGTATCTGTAGTGGCCAGCCCACAGCGCACTTAGAATAAATCTCTGTGGGAAGGTTCGTTGGCAAGATCTCGGGAAACCATTCCCTCGAGATACTATTACAACTTTTAGTTACCTAATTAGCCCTATATTGTGTTTGAAATCTCAAGATGTGGTCATATGAGAAATTTTCTTAAATGTCGTACAACGTACGGGCACGCTAGATACGAATCCATGGAAGTCAAATCTGGATTCACCTGAGCGTGTATGCAACATTCAAACAATCAATATTTTAGCCACACTTTGATAGTTGACTCGCTTATCATGCTCGTGCTGGGGAAACAATATATATTTATAATATCACGCATTCAGGAATTTAGAGGGATTCTCGATGCACAATCCAAATATAATCACTTAACACGTGACACGATGTGTCGTACCTTGGCGCACATTAAATCATAAATAATTATCAAGCAATAGTGGTATCAGCATGGATACAGTATTCGATTCCAATTACCAATTATACATTGGTTCGCATGAATCAAGAAGACATTCAATAAAAATAAGCAAGGCCGCATGGGTCTCTAAGCCGCATGGGAATCCAGGCCGCATGAAAAGTCCAGGCCGCATGGAAAGTTAGGCCGCATGACAAATTCTGGCCGCATGGCAAGTCAGACAGCATGAACCACTTGGCCGTATATGAATCCTGGTCGCATATGGATCTTGGCCGCATGCTCAGGGTTAAGGTCTACTCCTTGGGACAAGTGATGAAGTGACAGACAATAAATGAAGTGTCAGTGATGTGACCTAAAGTGATTGATGTGACAAGCCATAATGTGTGTCAGAGAAAAAGAATAATATCATAGAAATAAGTGCCAACGGTTTGTAGCCATGCATCCAAAGAAAATAGTGGCTGCATGCTCTCCAGACCGCATGAGTATCGGTGCCTCATGGAGTTCGATGCCGCATGGAGTTCTCTCAGACTTTGTGAAATTCTTATTCGTTCAGCGAGTAAAAGCACAAGGTGTTCAAGAATACTTATGTAAATCAACAGTCATGCGTCCAACAAGATGGACGCATGCTGTCAGTATACGACAAGAGTTAAGGCCGCATAACCCTCTCGGGCCGCATAACACTCCTAGTCGCATAGCTCACTAGCCGCATGGGAACTTCGTCTTCTCCTGTCATGCCCCAGTCCCAAAATACCGAAGGCTTGCCACGTGGCAATGGCCAGCAGCAGAACTCTAATGGGCAAATCCAATTTAATGGACCCGTTAGAGTGCACTTAAGCTGTAATAAATATAAATGCAGTCTACAACATCTATCATAGTAATATTCTAATCTAATCCACAGAAAGTAAACTCAAGTCAATATGATAAATTAGTCAAGATAATAAATAAAGGAAATAATCCATCAACAAGTCCAAATAAATAGAATCTCGAGGAATAACCCGACACAATAAAAGAAAGAGAATATCACCAATATATATGTCCATGAGTCCAGATATGAAATAACAAAAAGCATAAATAACTGAGTATGAAACTGAAATACTCAGGAGAAATCCTCTGGCACAACCTCGTCCTCTGGTGCTAGTACTGCTCCAGCATCAGCTCCTGTCCCGTATATCTCAGAATAATCCTCATCTACTGTACCTGGGGACATAATCTGGATCCAGGTCCTCAGGGGACATAGCAAGGTACAATAAATACTCAAGCCAAATAAAATACTGTAAATATAAAATAGTTCCTCAGGATAAGCTATATAACCAGCTATGTGAAATATAAATGAGAGCATTACTAGTACTCAGGCTGAGACCACTACAAGCTCTGTGTCGGGGAGCCCGTAGCAGCAAGAATATCACGTAATGGGCCAAGCTCTGGTACAGAGACTAAAGCAACTCCAGTAGTAAACTATATATATATATATATAGCCTGTAGCCTGTGTGTCTCTTCCTACCCAACGTAACCTCACATCTCATGTCCACAATGTCTTATGTCCATAACACACAAGATCATGACCTCTATCTAGTACATCGAGTCATAATGATATTTATGTATATGCAAGTCTCATGTCACAAATCCTGTAGGCCTATACAGAATCACCATGAATAACTCAGGAAAGATTTTGTCACATGATTAGTGTCAAGTGTCCTATGGTATGACATACTTGGTAAAGCAAGCACGTAAAAATATAGGATCGTGGTATCAACTCTCTTAGTGACGTTACACGACTCTGCGTACGACGTCGACACCCGAATCTTGTTCGGACGCTAAACAACGTCTCACGGTCCTAGGTTGAACAGGTACATCTTAAGAGTGTGTGTATATATATATATATATATATATATATATATATATATATATATATATATATAAAACTCAAGCAAATAATATAACAGGAACTACTGCAAGTTGGCAAGGTACACTTGCCTGGGTTCTGAGCTTCGTCAGTTGCTCCGATATAAGTGGAATCTCCAGGTACTCCTCCATATGTTGAAACAAATATCACCAATATTCTCAGAATACTTGAAATAGCTAGGATTGAAGACCCATAAGTCCAATTTGGACACGGGCAGAATTAACAGTTTCTGATCAAAGCGGGGTCCACTTGTGGTCCACTTTGCATCAAAAAATATATCAGAGACAAAGTTCTCTAAATTCGTCAAACTTGGTGTCTACGATTCCAGAACGATAGCATGAACCCAACGGAACATCCAAAACTGGATTATGATGAGCCGGTCACGAAATCGCTCGTCAAGTAGAACCGTGGGGCCCGCAAAATGGTGTTTCGTCAACGTTCTCAGAATCAAACCAAACTTGGGTCACAGTACTAGCATAACGCTATAAAACCGATGGCATAGGTTTTGTTTCAAAATGACAAGCATACACGGAATTATGACGAGTTTCAGAACAGGCGATACGGAACTTTTCGAGGGATACGCGTTGATTCCTGTGTGCACGCACATCCAAATCAACTTTCGCGAAATCTCACACATCCGCGTTGACGATACGTACCTTTTGGTACAATTCGCATACGACGAAGTTGCCTCATTTAGCAGAACGCACCACGTTTCGGGAAAATTTGGGTTTAAGAAACCAAGTTTTTTGATAGATTTTAACAGCAAATAAAATACAGCATACATCGAATTAAAATAAACTAATTGAAGAGATTAAAACTTGTTTATATTGTCTAAATTACTGTTCAAGAAAAATTTAAAAATCGCGTGCCATTATGAAGATAACGGGACTCCAACGCGCACACTTGGAATAGTTTATGTTCCAAGAATAAGTCATTTTTTCTGTTTTGCGTCGCGGTTTGCGATCGACACAGAACATGATACATTAAACTAATTATACATGATTCAAGGGGGTCATGTGGTCATCGCATAGGACTCGATGGGTCGCTATTTGGATTTCTGTGTAGGGAGATACAGGAGCGAGAAGATGGGTACCTCATAATCGTTGTTGCTCGGGATTTGGGCGGGCTGTGCTGAGGCGTGTGGCGGCGGTCAACGGTGTCGGCGGTGGTCGTCTTACCGGTAGGGGAAGGTTGGTGGTTGATGAGGTGTCTGGTGTTGTATACATATAGGGGGTTAGGGGGTTCAAAATAGGAAAGAATGGGTCGGGGGTTGCGAAAATGAATTGAGGGGTCGCGCGGGGGGTAGGGGGAGGTTACTGTTACTGTAGCTGAAGGGTTATTGGGTACGGGTGAGCGGGTTAGTAGGTTTAGGGTATGGATCTAGGTCTGGTTGGTTTAGGGTTGGTTTTGGTTGGTTTGGGTTGGTTTAGTTTATGTTGGTTTAAAATAAATCCATATATATATATGTATGTATATGGTCATTAAAAATAGTTTTAGACCTCAATAAATTACAGAAAAATTATACAATACTCTATTAATAGTTTTACACCCAAAAATATATTTTTTGCACTATATTAATAATTAATTATACATAATTATAAATCCATTAATATTATATATTATAAATGGCTAAAATTTACAGAAAATTCTTTCTTAATCTCTGTAATTCATAGTACCAATAATTAAAATTCTAAAAAATTAGGGTGTTTACAATCTACCCATCTTAAAAGAATTGCGTCCTCGCAATTAAAAATTAAACTACTAAGGAATATAAAAAGATATGGTAACCTATAGGTAGTTCTTAGGTCGTACCTGCATCTTCAAATAAGTTAGGATAATACTGCCGTATGGTATCCTCTCGCTCCCAAGTGGATTCTCCTGGGGAGTGATGTTTCCAAGCTACTCGAACCAATTTGATTGTCTGACCCCTTAATATCTTCTCACTAATGTCAAGTATCCCAACTGGATGTTCCTCATACCTCAAGCTCGGTCCCACTGAAATCTCAGAATGATCGACTACATGACTTAGGTCAGTCATATATCTCCTCAACTATGAGACATGGAATACATCATGCACTCCCTCTAGAGATGGGGGTAATACAAGACGGTACGCCACCTCACCAATATGCTCCAAAATATCAAATGGCCCAATGTACCTCGGGCTCAGCTTGCCTCTGCTCCAAATCGAATAGTACCTCGAGTAGGTGAGATCCTCAAAAATATATGTTCTCCCTCCTTGAACTCCAAAGGTTTGCGGTGTGTGTCAGCCCAATGCTTTTGTCTGTCCTAAGCTGCACGAAGATGACTCTGAATTTACTTTACCTTATCAACTGTCTGCATCACTAACTTAAGACCGATTATCTGATGCTCGCCAACGTCAAACCAATATATCGGTGACCTGCACTTCCTGCCATCCATCACCTCAAAAGGTGCCATCTGGATGCTCGCCTGGTAGTTGTTATTGTAAGAGAACTCCACCAAGTGCAAATGGTCTTCCCAAGACCCTCCGAAGTCTAACATACACGACCTCAACATATCCTCCAGGATCTGAATTGTGCGCTCCGACTGACCGTCTGTTTGTGGATGGTAAGCAGTGCTAAACTTGAGTAGGGTGCTAAGACTCTCCTGCATGCTTCACCAAAAATAGGATATGAATCTTGAGTAATGATCAGACACAATACTAACTGGTACTCCATGTAACCTTACGATCTGTCGTATATACATATCGGCTAGAATATCTGTGGACTGTCCAACTCTGAATGGCAATAAATATGACAATTTGGTGAGTCAATCCACAATAACCCAGACTATATCCTTCTTACTAGGGCTTCTTGGAAATCTTCTAATGAAATCTATAGTGATATGTTTTCACTTCCATTCGGGTATGAAAAGCTGCTGTAATATACCAGCGGTCTCTGATGCCCGGCCTTAACTTGCTGACAGACTAAATATTTTGCCACAAATCGCGTAATCTCTCTCTTCACCCCATACCACCAATAGTACTACCTAAAATCTAGGTACATCTTTGTACCTCCTGGATGGATAGAGTACATGGAGCTATGTGCTTCAGACATCAACTCATGTCTCAACTCTCCATTCAGAACATATAGGCGATTTCCGAACCTTAATGTCCCGTCCTCATGAATTCGAAGTCCCGTCTGTATTTCGGCTTTCGTCTTCTCTTTATGTCTTCGGAACCTAGAATCTGTAGGCAATGCCGCCTTAATCCTCTCCACTAGTGATGACCTAACTTTAAGATTCGCCAACTGTCCACTCTAGCTTATAAAAACAACCTCTATTCTTAGCTCCTATAGATCCTCTAATAGCTGGGGCTGCGTCGTCAAGAAATAAGATGTAGGCTTCCTACTGAGTGCGTCTGCTATGACGTTTGCCTTGCCCGGATGGTACTGCAAATCTATATCAAAATCAACCATCAACTCTAACCAACACCTCTGTCTCAGGTTGAGCTCTTTCTGAGTATAGACATACTTCAGACTCTTGTGGTCAGTGAAAATTTCCACCCTTTATACGTAAAGATAGTGCCTCCAAATCTTTAATGCAAATATTACCACAGCTAGCTCGAGATCGTGCGTCGGGTAGTTCTTCTCATGAACCTTCAGCTGCCTTGATGCATAAGCGATAACTTTTCCATGTTGCATCAAAACACATCCTAGTCTACTACCTGACGCATCACTATAAACTATAAATTCTTTCGACCTGAAGGAAGAGTCAAGACCGGTGCTGTCGTCAATCATCTTTTCAACTCCTCAAAGGCCTTCTGGCAATCTTTTGTCCATGCAAACTCCTGGTCCTTACGTTTCAACCGCGTCATAGGCTTTGGAATCCTTGGAAAGTTCTCCACAAATCTCCGATAATATCCAGCAAGTCCGAGAAAACTTCTCACCTCCGCAACTGATGTAGGTGTGGGTCAAGTTTCTATTGCAGCAACCTTTTTTGGATCAACTGAAAGTCCTTCTCCCGAGATAATATTTCCCAGGAAAGGCACCCTATCCAAAAAAAATCATACTTGCTGAGTTTGGCGTATATCCTTTCCTGTCTCAGCACCTCTAGCACAATTCTGAGATGCTCCTCGTGCTCTTTGTGGCTCTTGAAGTATATCAAGATGTCATCAATAAATACAACCACGAACTTGTCCAATTACTAATAAAAGACTCTGTTCATCAAATTCGATGAACACAGCTGGCACGTTGGTTAAACCAAACGGCATAAATAAGAACTCATAATGTTCGTACTTGGTCCTGAAGGATGTCTTCGGTATATCCTCTTTCGCTCTATAATCTGATGATAACCGGATCTGAGATCGATCTTTGAGAATACCCGAGCACCACTAAATTGATCGAACAGATCGTCAATGCGTGGCAAGGGATACTGGTTCTTGATGGTTACAACGTTTAGTGCCCTGTAGTCAATACATAGGCGTACCGTTCCATCCTTCTTCGGCACAAAAAGTATGGGTGCTCTTGTCACGCCCCAGTCCCAAATACGTAGGACTAGGGACACGTAAGCATGCCAGCCGCATGGGTATGGCAACTCCAATATATGGAAACCATAACCCAAACGTACGCTGTAATATGAATATAAACTCACATGTGGTATATATAATGTCACAAGTCACAGATATGCTAATCTCATCCACACAACAAGTCATAGAAAAGAAATACTAACTAGAATAAGGAGTCTGAAATATCCACAATAATAGTCGGGTGGAGACAAATCCACTACCAATGACTATATCCAAAACTAAAATGAGAGAGGAGTGTAAAATCTCCAATATAAAATAATGTAAGGACAGAAGTGTATCAGCTAAAAGAATCCATCGCCAGAAAATCAACGATGCTCAGAAGGTAAGATCTCCTCGACAGAAAATAATGCGTCAGGTCCAGGCCCGTACTCCTGCAAATACTCAAGAGCAGATACACCTGGCAGCGGACCAGGTCCTCAGAGTGACGTAACAAGATACAGAAAATACGAGCCAACTTGAATACAGTAAACATGCATATAATTTGAAAATAAATAAGTACGCTGTACAAGACAATCTATATGAATGCAAGTGAGGACAACTTTTCGACGTATGGGCAAGGGTAGGCTACTCGATCTACCTCACAACTCACACACACGTCAATGGACATCAGAAATCGACATACCGCGGGGGTAGCGACCAGCGAGACTCCAGAAATCGACATACCGCGGGGGTAGCGACCAGCGGACACACACGCCCGTAGTGCGAACTATATACTACGGTTTACCAGAGTGGTCAAAAGCCCATACGCCTAATAATTGTCCTCTATGATACTAAGTGTCAAGTGTATGTCAACATATCTAATATATAGTAATGACTGAAAGGAAAACTACACATGCAAGAACTATACAGAAATAAAATAAATGAACAGAAATATAAATAGCATGCAAAGTACTGTAAACAATTTGGCAAGGTATCTTGCCTGGCAAGAAGGCTGCAAAATGTAGTGTCCCAATGTCAACACCAAGAGTCAGAAACTACGGCCTCAGAATGAACGTCTCCGGATGCTGAAATAAACATCACCAACGTTCCCAGAATGAGCAAAATAGCTAAAAAGCACATCCCTTTCGTCCAATTTGGACACAGGGGCAAAATGGTAATTTCGGACAAAAGTTGGGTCTACGTGTGGCCCACTTTGCACCGAAAAGCGTGCCAAGGATAACAGTCTCTAAATGGGACAAACTATAGGTCAAACAACTCTAGATGTCAATACGAACCCAACGGTATGTCCAAATGTGGATTCCGATGAGCCGAACAAAATTTGGTCCAAAAGTCAACTGTGGGGCCCGCCAATTGGCGATCTGGTCAACCGTCTCAGAAATGCGTGAAAATTGGGTCACAGGACCAGCGTATTACCACGAGTCCAGTGGCGCAAGTTTCATCGCATTCTGACGACCGTGCACAAAATACACGCGAGTTCCACAAAAGTGGCGACACGAGATGTATCCGCGGATACGGCTTGATTCCGGCGCGCTCACGCGTCCGAATCAGTCCCCACGAATTTTCACGTGTCCCGTTATGCTGTGTGCAAAATTTGGTACACTTGGCACACGGCGGGGCGGTCCCGTTTGGCGGGGCGCGCTCCGATCTCCAACTTTTGGAAAACCGGAAAAAGTGGGTGCGCGCAGTTTTGTGACGAATATATATTTGTCCACAGCAACTAATAGCACAAAGTTAATATACAGAAAATAAACTAGGTCATCTAATCTACAGGTATCAAAAAGAATCACCGAATTCGGATCTCTGTGGTGGGAGATACGAACTCGGCAATATTGGTGGTCAATCTGGAATTCTGCGATTGCAGAATTCTGTCTGCTCGTCCAACTTTGGACGCTATTTTTCACCTAGGGGCACACGTTTTCCGAGGTTGACTATAAAACAAATATTTGAGAGGGTTGAGGGAAGATCATACCTATGAAAACGGAACAGCGTTTGGTCGAGCGAGTCAACGGGAATTCACGCCGGAGCGAAGGTGCCTCGAGTGGGAGACTGCAGTTCGCGATGTCGGCGTCGACGGGATGGTTGGATGGCTTGGGGAGGCTTCTCTGGCTGTGGTGACGGCTCTTAGATGGAAAGGGGAGGTCTGGAAATAGGTTAGGGTTTTTGGGAGCTAATTATATATAAATATATATATATATATATTAAGGAGAGAGAGAGAGAGAGTTGGGCGCTGTCCGTGGGCTAAGGGGGCGGGTCCTGGCCGCTGAGTGGAAGGTCTACGTGTGTTTGCAAGTGGTTGCTTTGCTATGGGCGGCCAAACACAAGTTGCTGGCAAGGGAAGTTTGGAACAATTACTAAGGGATGGTTGGATGTATACTAAGTAAGTTATTGTCATTATTATTATTATTAGTATTATTTAAATTCTTATTAACACTTTTGCTTTCTTTCTTTAAATATATATATACATATATATATATTTGTATATATATATATATATTCACACATAAGAAAATTTATAGATTAGGGTATTGTACATCGTTAGGCTAGCAACAGCTCAAGGGGTCTCCTACATGGAATAAATTCCTAAAAATTCCTGAAGGTCCCATAAGTCCTCTAAGTGTCCGAACACCCAACATAAAAATTATTAAAAAATCTATTTCTCCTATTTAGCACATAATTACCATAATTAAATTATTAATTAATAAAAAATAAATTTTTTTTTTATTTTTTTTTTTTTTAAATAGGGATTTTACATTCTACCCAACTTACAAAAATTTCGTCCTCGAAATTGACACTAACCCATATTCATAATGATAACTATAACTATTACACTACATTGGTGTCTAGCAGGACTCTTAAACTCATGGTCTGCCATTCTAATACTTTCTCATCTATTGTCCATACACTATTCTATCATCCTCTAACTTGTCTGCACTACCCAACTTACAAGAATTCTACTAGTGGTCACCTTCTTTGAAGCTATTGTCTAGATTGTAAGGCAATTATATTTATTGGGTCGAGAATCTTGGGATACCTGTCTGGAATCTCATAACTATGACTTTTTCCCATAACCGTCAAGTATCATAGTCTAATACTGCCTCGCCACCTGGCCAGTATGGCTGCAAGTAATTCGACTACTCTACCATAATCATCTGGCGGCAACTGTCGCTACCTTG
The DNA here is from genome assembly GCA_036927795.1 of Iris macrosiphon. Taxonomy (NCBI): domain Eukaryota; kingdom Viridiplantae; phylum Streptophyta; class Magnoliopsida; order Asparagales; family Iridaceae; genus Iris; species Iris macrosiphon. The sequence goes on from JAYESA010000007.1 coordinate 36,549,843, forward strand.
CCAGCGATTTATCATAGTCATCAGTTCGTAACAAGTGCCTTCAACTCTTTCCTAGGCATAGTCTAAGTTTTAGGGAACACTGAAGGTTTTGACTAACTATTAGGGGTATGATCTAGCTCAAATAATCTAACAATTTCTATTAGGCTACATGGTGCTACTTAAGGGTTAAACTACTAAAGAATACAGATATTGCTATAGTGCATATATATATTAAGAACTCATCCTTAGTTATCAAGCATTACTAACACCTTTATGTTTAACTAACAAAATAGGGGTGAGGTTGACGTAAATCAACAATTCATAATGGCACGAAAGATACGACTATGATAGGAAGAGTTACGCACGAGATAAGGAATGAATATAAAAGGAGAAAATGAGTCACCCAAGAGGACGAGATAAGGATAGGGGAAGAATACTACTACTGCTACTCCCGTCATCCATTAGCATCGCGTGTATGCCATCTGGATAGAATATGCATACCTCCTCATAACTGCTAAGCTACCATATAAAATTCTACAGCTATTTGTACATCTAAGATCTTGTGTCACAATGGGGTTATGAGTATGCAAAGACAATTATAACTAAAAGGTCGTACCTGTATCTACGGCTTCCTGTGTCTGCTCTCCCATACTTGTCATAATGAGTGCTTGACCTTGTCCTTGATTGTTCAACTGGGGTCTAGTCCCCTCCATTTGTGCAGACTGTAGAAGCAGTGGTGGGTCACTTTGGTCTTCTATACTTGAGGGTGTTTGCGGTGTTCCTGATTCTAATGCCATAGACCTCTGGTTCTGCTGAGGACATCTTCGGGTTTGATGGTGACTTGATCCACATATCATGCACAGCCCCAATCGACGATGACAGTCTCTATGAATATGACCTATCTTACCACAAAAGTGACAAGTACGGGGGTCCTTGGTTGGATATGGTGCGACATTATCTGGTTGCTTGCGTGTCAAAGGGTGTCGAATGGGTCCTCCTTGCTGTGTCCTTACTAGTCCTTGATAAATTCTCTGTTGAATTCCGTTTCCCTTGCTGATGGCCTCCTGGATCCTGGCCTCTGTCAATAGCTCGGCATAAGAGATCCGGGACTGGGAGCTAGTGTAGTGCTGGAGCTCCTGAGTCAGCCCGCGGTGAAACCTCTTAGCCTTCTCCAAGTCATTAGGTATTAGGACTGTGCCATACTTACTGAGACGGCTAAACTCTGCGTCATACTCATCAACCGTCTTGTCCCCTTGCTCTAGATGGAGGAACTGATCGTACAATGCGTCCCTTACAGTATCCGGGAAGTACTTCCTCTCAAAGCATTCCAAGAATTGTTCCCAAGTCTGACGCGTACCCAACTGGCGCTCCATTGATTCCCACCAGTGATGCGCGTTGCCTTCTAACTGAGTCCTCACGCCTATCATCCATAAGTCAGAAGGTAATTGTGATGCCTCTAACAACTTCTTGGTATTGGCAATCCAGTTCGTGGTCTCCTCTGGGCTCTCATTACCCTTATATGGCTTAGGGCCCATCTGCACAAAGTCCTTGACTGAACCAACCCGAGATTGTGGTACTGAAACTAGTGCCTGGGTTGGTTTAGGGGCTAGTGCAGCCATTCTCTCAAGTGCTGCCAGAAATTCTAGTCTCTGCTCTGCTGTTTGCTGCCTCTGCTCTGCTGTTTGCTGCCTCTGTTCTTGCATTATCATCTGGAAGAGTTGGAACAGCTGCGCTTGGCCATCTTGCAGTGCTAGTGGAGCTGGAAAAGTCCCATTAGGTATCGTGGAAGGGGTTGATGGGATGGTTGGATTGCTAGTCGGTCCATCCGGTCCGGGAAGAAGAGGTGTCGTTGAGGTCACTCCTAGTGGTTGGTCGTCGTCCCCTGGAGACGTGTTGTCCCCGGTGGCGGCATGCCCGTTATGCAAATTCATCTCTCTGCAAGAGATGGACGAAGGATTAAGAAGAGTACATGAATCAAGCAGGATGCAAGAACTTAAGTAGGACATGTTGGAAGGAAGGTAAGTTATAGTCAAGTGTGGATGAGATCTAAAATTCTAATCCTAGGTACAGGCCCGCTCGGTACAGTGACGTAACCGAAACGGCTAACTCGACCTGCATGGGCCACCACAAAAACATGTCACGCCCCAGTCCCAAATACGTAGGACTAGGGACACGTAAGCATGCCAGCCGCATGGGTATGGCAACTCCAATATATGGAAACCATAACCCAAACGTACGCTGTAATATGAATATAAACTCACATGTGGTATATATAATGTCACAAGTCACAGATATGCTAATCTCATCCACACAACAAGTCATAGAAAAGAAATACTAACTAGAATAAGGAGTCTGAAATATCCACAATAATAGTCGGGTGGAGACAAATCCACTACCAATGACTATATCCAAAACTAAAATGAGAGAGGAGTGTAAAATCTCCAATATAAAATAATGTAAGGACAGAAGTGTATCAGCTAAAAGAATCCATCGCCAGAAAATCAACGATGCTCAGAAGGTAAGATCTCCTCGACAGAAAATAATGCGTCAGGTCCAGGCCCGTACTCCTGCAAATACTCAAGAGCAGATACACCTGGCAGCGGACCAGGTCCTCAGAGGGACGTAACAAGATACAGAAAATACGAGCCAACTTGAATACAGTAAACATGCATATAATTTGAAAATAAATAAGTACGCTGTACAAGACAATCTATATGAATGCAAGTGAGGACAACTTTTCGACGTATGGGCAAGGGTAGGCTACTCGATCTACCTCACAACTCACACACACGTCAATGGACATCAGAAATCGACATACCGCGGGGGTAGCGACCAGCGAGACTCCAGAAATCGACATACCGCGGGGGTAGCGACCAGCGGACACACACGCCCGTAGTGCGAACTATATACTACGGTTTACCAGAGTGGTCAAAAGCCCATACGCCTAATAATTGTCCTCTATGATACTAAGTGTCAAGTGTATGTCAACATATCTAATATATAGTAATGACTGAAAGGAAAACTACACATGCAAGAACTATACAGAAATAAAATAAATGAACAGAAATATAAATAGCATGCAAAGTACTGTAAACAATTTGGCAAGGTATCTTGCCTGGCAAGAAGGCTGCAAAATGTAGTGTCCCAATGTCAACACCAAGAGTCAGAAACTACGGCCTCAGAATGAACGTCTCCGGATGCTGAAATAAACATCACCAACGTTCCCAGAATGAGCAAAATAGCTAAAAAGCACATCCCTTTCGTCCAATTTGGACACAGGGGCAAAATGGTAATTTCGGACAAAAGTTGGGTCCACGTGTGGCCCACTTTGCACCGAAAAGCGTGCCAAGGATAACAGTCTCTAAATGGGACAAACTATAGGTCAAACAACTCTAGATGTCAATACGAACCCAACGGTATGTCCAAATGTGGATTCCGATGAGCCGAACAAAATTTGGTCCAAAAGTCAACTGTGGGGCCCGCCAATTGGCGATCTGGTCAACCGTCTCAGAAATGCGTGAAAATTGGGTCACAGGACCAGCGTATTACCACGAGTCCAGTGGCGCAAGTTTCATCGCATTCTGACGACCGTGCACAAAATACACGCGAGTTCCACAAAAGTGGCGACACGAGATGTATCCGCGGATACGGCTTGATTCCGGCGCGCTCACGCGTCCGAATCAGTCCCCACGAATTTTCACGTGTCCCGTTATGCTGTGTGCAAAATTTGGTACACTTGGCACACGGCGGGGCGGTCCCGTTTGGCGGGGCGCGCTCCGATCTCCAACTTTTGGAAAACCGGAAAAAGTGGGTGCGCGCAGTTTTGTGACGAATATATATTTGTCCACAGCAACTAATAGCACAAAGTTAATATACAGAAAATAAACTAGGTCATCTAATCTACAGGTATCAAAAAGAATCACCGAATTCGGATCTCTGTGGTGGGAGATACGAACTCGGCAATATTGGTGGTCAATCTGGAATTCTGCGATTGCAGAATTCTGTCTGCTCGTCCAACTTTGGACGCTATTTTTCACCTAGGGGCACACGTTTTCCGAGGTTGACTATAAAACAAATATTTGAGAGGGTTGAGGGAAGATCATACCTATGAAAACGGAACAGCGTTTGGTCGAGCGAGTCAACGGGAATTCACGCCGGAGCGAAGGTGCCTCGAGTGGGAGACTGCAGTTCGCGATGTCGGCGTCGACGGGATGGTTGGATGGCTTGGGGAGGCTTCTCTGGCTGTGGTGACGGCTCTTAGATGGAAAGGGGAGGTCTGGAAATAGGTTAGGGTTTTTGGGAGCTAATTATATATAAATATATATATATATATATTAAGGAGAGAGAGAGAGAGAGTTGGGCGCTGTCCGTGGGCTAAGGGGGCGGGTCCTGGCCGCTGAGTGGAAGGTCTACGTGTGTTTGCAAGTGGTTGCTTTGCTATGGGCGGCCAAACACAAGTTGCTGGCAAGGGAAGTTTGGAACAATTACTAAGGGATGGTTGGATGTATACTAAGTAAGTTATTGTCATTATTATTATTATTAGTATTATTTAAATTCTTATTAACACTTTTGCTTTCTTTCTTTAAATATATATATACATATATATATATTTGTATATATATATATATATTCACACATAAGAAAATTTATAGATTAGGGTATTGTACATCGTTAGGCTAGCAACAGCTCAAGGGGTCTCCTACATGGAATAAATTCCTAAAAATTCCTGAAGGTCCCATAAGTCCTCTAAGTGTCCGAACACCCAACATAAAAATTATTAAAAAATCTATTTCTCCTATTTAGCACATAATTACCATAATTAAATTATTAATTAATAAAAAATAAATTTTTTTTTTATTTTTTTTTTTTAAATAGGGATTTTACAGCTCTCCATGGTAAAACACTGGGCCGAATAAAACCCCTCTCCAGAAGATCATCAACTTGCTTCTTCAATTCCACCAACTCCTTAGGTGCTAGTTGGTACACTGATGAAGTGATAGGCTCCGCTCCTGGAGTCAAGTCTATTATGAATTCTATTTTTCGATCAGGTGGTAAGCCTGGATGATCATCGGAAAATATATCCACAAACTCCGATACAACCTTTGGGTACTCGGGCTCCCCTTCTACAGAGAGTACCTTAAGTGTAGGCTGAACACCTTGCTCTTTGGCTCCCCGAAGAAACTCAAACTCCTTATGTCCAGGCGATCTAAAACTAATTTGTCCATGCCGGCAATCTAGAGTCGCATAGTACTAACTCATCCAGTCCATACCGAGTACAACATCGTAATTCAACATGAAAAAGATCAAGAATTGAGCTCACATCTCTCTACCACAGACTACTACCAAACAAGATATACAAATGTCACTAACTGGGAAAATTTTGCCTCCCGTAAGAATTCTCATATTCTTCAGAAGGGGTGCGGTAGCTACTCTATGTGTGGCTAGAAGCTAGCAGCAATGAATGGATGCGATACTCCAGAATCGAATAAAGCTACAGCAGGTAATCAAGCTACTAATATAGTACCTGTGATGACCTCTCCAACAGTAGCTTCCTCTTCAATAGCCATGGCAAATGCATGACCTTGTCCCTGAGCTGGTCCACTCTGCTACCGAGCCTGCTGGAATAGTACTGCTTATAGTGTCAAAGGTGGCCTCGACTGATACCCTCCTGGAGCTGGTGGTCTGACTCCTCTAACTCCCGTCTGTGGTGCTCCTAATGCTGGATAAACTGGCCTAGGTGGCTGTTGGGATGGTCTCGGTGCTGGTAAAGCTAGTCGATTTACCATCGGTGCTTCCTCTCGACGCTCAGGGCAGTCTTTGGCTGGATGTTGGCTGGATCCGCAAACCAAGCATAGTCCCAACTTGCATTTGCACTTCCTCTCAAAATGGCCTACCTTGCTACAGTAGTGACAAGTAGGTGCTCTGGCTGGTGCTGATGTGAACAGCCATTTCAGGCTGGACTCTCTCCTGGTGACGTGCTCCATGCGTCGTGCAGAAGCAAGGATGTCCGTGTATGAAGTAGGTGCAACAGAGCCGATCAATCATTGTAGCTCAAAGCTAAGTCCGTCGAAGAACTTCTCTGCATTCCCTATTCTGTCGAAATCAAAGTAGGGGCGAAGTGACTCAAACGGATGAATGCTGTATTGTACTCTTCTTCCATCATGTTGCCTTCAATGAGGCAGTTAAACTTATTCCTAAGTTCCTCTTTGGTAGTGTTAGGAATATACATCTCCTGGAAAAGTCTACAGAACTCCTCCCAAGTGACTCGGTCCGGTCTGAGCCGTCTCTCCTCAAATAGCCACCAGTGATGTGCATTGTCCGTCAACTGCATCCGAACGACAGTCATCCAATGCTACCTCGGAAGCTCAGCTACTTCTAATTGGTGTTGAGTGTTTGTGAGCCACTCATGAACTTCAGTGGGCTCCTCTTTGCCTGAAAAGTATGAGGCTTCAGCTGGCAGAAATCAATGATAGATCCCGTCGATGGCCATCTAGCTGTGGGTTTGCCTGCTCTATTGTTGTCACTAGGTTGTTCCTCAAGTTCTTCGTCTGGTGTTGCTGGGCCTCTTGATGAACCTGTTGTTGTGCTTGCATTATTGTGTAGAACATTTAGAAAATCTGTTGTCCGTCCATAGGTTGTCCTGGTAGAAAAATGGCATCGGTAGAGTAAACTGCGGCGGTGGTGGAATATTGTCTAGCCAAAACCTTGAGGTGTGCTGATCTGCTTGATTACTTTGTTGAGTGGATGGATCACCACCCAATGGTGTCACCCCATTATCGTAGGTGACCACAGCACCTTGTGGTGTACCTACGGGATTCTTGTCGCTGGCTCGTGGATCCATTACTCTGTATTTAAAGTAAACTATAAGAATCGTACAGAGGAATCAAGACAGGATGCAAGTCAAGAAATTATTTTGAAGTCGATATAGAGGTCAAGAACAGATCAACAAGTGGATGAGATCCTATAATTTATCCTATCCTAATCGCAGGCTTGTTCGGTTCCTTAGTTGAAACCAAAGCAATATAATCGTAGACCTGCATAGGCCACCACAAAAACTATGTCACGCCCCAGTCCCAAAATACCGAGGGACTAGCCACGTGACAATTGCCAACAACATAACTCCAATGGGCAAACCCAATTTAATGGACCCATTAAAGTGCACTTAAGCTATAATAAATATAAATGCAGTCTACAACATCTATCACAATAATATTCTAATCCATCCACAGAAAGTAAACTCAATTCAATATGATAAATCAGTCAAGATAATAGATAATGGAAATAATCCATCAAAAAGTCCAAATAAATAGTGTCTCGGGGAACAACCCGACACAATAAAAGAAAGAGAATATCACAAATACATATGTCCATGAGTCCATATGTGAAATAACGAAGAGCATAAATAACTGAGTATGAAACTGAAAAATTCAGAAGAAATCCTCCGGCACAACCTCGTCCTCTGGTGCTAGTACTGCTCCAGCATCAGCTCCTGTCCCGTATATCTCCGAATAATCCTCCTCTACTGTACCTGGGGACATAATCCGGATCCTGGTCCTCAGGGGACATAACAAGGTACAATAAATACTCAAGCCAAATAAAATACAGTAAATATAAAATAGATCCTCAGGACAAGCTATGTAACCAGCTATATGAAATGCAAATGAGAGCATCACTAGTACTCAGGCTGAGACCACTACAAGCTCTGTGTCGGGGTGCCCGTAGCAGCAAGAATATCACGTAATAGGCCAAGCTCTGGTACAGAGACTAAAGCACCTCCAGTAGTAAAGTATATGTGTATATATATATATATATAATCAACCTGTAGCCTGTGTGTCTCTTCCCACCCAATGTAACCTTATATCTCATGTACACAACGTCTCATGTCCATAACACGCAAGATCATGACCTCTAGCTAGCAACGAGTCATAATGATATCTATGTATATGCAAGTCTCATATCACAAATCTTATAAGCCTATACAGAATCACCCTGAGTAACTCATTAAAGATTTTGTCACATGATTAGTGTCAAGTGTCCTATGGTATGATGTACTTGGTAAAGCAAGTACGTAAAAATATAGGATCGTGGTATCAACTCTCTAAGTGACGTTACACGACTCCGCGTACGGCGTTGGCACCCGAATCTAGTTTGGACGCTAAGAAACGTCTCATGGTCCTAGGTTGAACAAGTTCATCTCAATAGTATATATATATAGAAAGAACTCAAGAAAATAATATAACAGAAACTACTGCAAGTTGGCAAGGTACACTTGCCTGGGTTCTGAGCTCCGTCAGTTGCTCCGATATAAGTGGAATCTTCATGTATGCCTCCAGATGCTAAAACAAATATCACTATTGTTCTCAAAATACTTAAAATATCTAGGATTGACTACCCATAAGTCCAATTTGACCACAGGGGCTGAATTAAAAGCTTCTGGTCAAAGCGGGTTCCATATGTGGCCCACTTTCCACCGAAAAATATGACAGAGACAAAGTTCTCTAAATTTATCAAACTTAGTGTCTATAAGTCCAGAACGATAGCACGAATCCAACGGAATGTCCAGAACTGGATTCCGATGAGCCGGTCACGAAATCGCCCGTCAAGTAGAACCGTGGGGCCCGCGAAACGGTTTTTTATCACCGTTCTCAGAATCGAACCAAACTTCAGTCACAGGACCAGCATAACACTGTGAATTCGATGATGCAAGTTTTGTTGCGAAACGACAATCACACACAAAGTTATGACGAGTTTCAAAACAGGTCGATACGGGACTTTTTGACGGATAAGCGTTGATTCTGGTGTGCATGCACATCCAAATCAACTTTCGCAAAATATCACCCGTCCGCATTGGTTATACGCATCTTTTGGTGCAATTCACACATGACGAAGTCTCCTCGTTTAGCGGAATGCACCCCATTTTAGAAAAATTCGGGTTTAAGAAACCAAGTTTTTTGACTAATTTCAACAACAAATAAAACATAACATACATCGAATTAAAATAAACTAATTGAAGAGATTAAAACTTGTTTATGTTGTCTAAATTACTTTTTAAGCAGTATTTAAAAATCGCATGCCGTTATGAAGATAACGGGCCTTCTAGACGCGCACTTGGAACAATTTCTGCTCTAAAAATAAGTTATTTTTTTCCTGTTTTGCGTCATAATTTGCGATCGACACAGAACACGATACACTAAACTAATTACACAGGGTTCAAGGGGGTCATGTGGTCTTCGCATAGGGCTTGACAGATCGCTATTTGGATTACTGTGCTGGGAGATACATGGGCGAGAAGATTGGTACCTCATGATCGATGTTGCTCGGGATTTGGACGGGCTGTGCGGCGACATCGGTGGTCGTCTGGCCGGTAGGGGAAGTCTGGTGGTTAATGGGGTGTCTGGTGTTGTATATATATAGGGGGTGAGGGGGTTCGAAATAGGAAAGGATGGGTCGGGGGTTGCAGAAAGGAACAGAGGGCTCGGGCGGGGGGGGGGGGGTTACTATTACTGTAGCTGAAGGGTTATTGGGTACGGGTAAGCGGGTTCGTGGGTTTAGGGTACGGGTCTAGGTCCGGTTGGTTTAGGGTTGGTTTGGGTTGCTTTGGTTTGGTTTGGTTTAGGTTTGTTTAAAATAAATCCATATATATATGTATATATATGGTCATTAAAAATAGTTTTGGATCTCAATAAATTCTAAAAAAATTATACAATACTCTATTAATAGTTTTACACCCAAAAAATATATTTTTTGTACTATATTAATAATTAATTATACATAATTATAAATCCATGAATATTATATATTATAAATGGCTAAAAATTATAGAAAATTCTCCCTTAATCTCTGTAATTCATAATACCAATAATTAAAATTCTAAAATTAAATTTTAAAAAATTAGGGTATTTACATCTCCAACATCAGGTACGGCCATGGCAAAAAAGTTTCAAAAGCTGAAATATTATTTTGTCCATAAAATCTTTATTTTAAGTCCAAATCGGGTGAACAAAAAGCCAAAATGCTCTAAATTGAAAGCTCTATCATGCAGCAAAAACTGAAAGACACAAGTTTAGTAGATCGAAACCAAGAAAACCTCATAAAATCCATAAAACTCTAAGTTAGAATATGCAGATCTACACTAATCCATCCATCAAAACAGGAAACTCCAAGTACTAAAAGTGCTAATAAACACATAATAAACATAATAGAACAATAATATGATGGATTTCTTCCTTTCTTATGCAAGGTGTACATTCCTATGGAAATAGTGAGAGAAAACTAAAGAAAGAGCAAAAAATAATGAAGTAAAGAGAGAGAGAGAGAGAGAGAGAGAGAGAGAGAGAGAGAGAGAGAAATGTTGGGTTATATATGGTAGGGTTGAGGGTTGGACTAAAGGTTCTCATGACTTGAACCAACCCACAAAATAAATTATGAACCAGGTTAAACCAATGAATGGGTCTAGTCTCCATGCACATGCAACCATGCTAAAATAAAAATACGTTCCAAATACGTATATCAGGAACGGGGAGTGACAATTAAAGCTATGTACAATATTCTGAACACGTGTAGTAGTGTGATATGGTGTGCGTGGATACCTGTAATAGAAATCATGATTACATAAAGCTTTAGCCTTCCTAGCTTGTGTCTTGTTGTTAGTGACCTTGTGTTTAGGTACATGTCTCGTGTTAGATTGAGTCATAGGTTGTACTACATATTTTTACAATTAAATTTCTAACTTTTTAGAGGTGGCATAAACTTCATTGTACTTGGCAGTAAGTGTATCAACTTTTTGTGCAGCTATGTTATATTTCTTCTTTTTAGACTTGTAGAGTTCATTAAGTTTTGCATACTCTTGTGTATTTTGTTCAATACGTTCAAAAGACTTAGGCAAACTTAATTTCAAAGAAGAAATCTTATTTTTGTCACTGTGAGAGGTTACTTCATTCAACAAGGAAAAAAATCTTTCATTTTCAAGCTTATGTGTTTGAATCTCTTTCCTAGCTTGCTTGTATTTATCTTTAAAAATTTTCAATCTTCAAAGAGATCATTGAAAGTATCAGAAAGTTCATCATAAGAAAAGTCTTCATAAAGAGGATTAGTTTTTACCACATTTGATAATGCCATCAGGTATAGGTTAGCCACATTACGAGGACTTTCTTATTCCTTAGAATTGCTTGCCTCGCTTTCATGTTATATACTCATGTTAGCATATTTGTGAGATAACGATCTTTTGATAGAACGTTCGTAGCGATTCCCCTTCTTTGTTGTGGGAAACTCTATCTTGATATGGCATGCCTTCTTGCAATTGTAGCATATATGATCTTCACCATTGTAGCCCTTTAAGAACCTTTTGAAGTTCCTGGAGATTAGGGCTATATCATTATCACTTGAACCATCGTCTTCAGGTTCATTGTCGAAGTGCTTCTTGTGATGTGCTTTAAGTGCTATCGACTTCTCCTTGGTCGTTGATTCTTCTTGATCTTTGAGATCAAGTTTGTGTGTCAATAATTTTTTCATCAGTGTCTCAAGAGAAATTACTATAAGATCGTTTCCATCAATGATCGTCGTTGCTTTAGGGTTTCAGTTCTTGGTGAGTCCCCGAAACAACTTGCTTATCTTTTCATGATTGATGTAATAATTGCCAAGAGAAGAGAGAGGATTAACAATATCAAGAAAATGTGTAAACATTTGTGTAATAGTTTTATTAGGCTTCATTTTGAAGGCCTCATATTCTTGTGTCAATCTGCTAATTTTGGATTCCTTCATTTGTGAAGTTCCTTCATGAGTGATCTCAAGAAGTTATCAAACCTCGTGAGATGTGTCACATGTGTAGACTCTATTAAATTTAGTTCTATCAGAATAATGCATTAATAGCCTTTGCATCGAGACTTGATTGCTTCTTTTCAAGCACAGTGTACCTGTCATGTGGTTTATCAACAAGAACACCATTAATAATAATCTTAGCAGGATTTTTGTAATCGTCTATAACAATGCACCATAAATCAAAATCAAGGAATTTAAGATAGAAAATCATGCATGTCTTCCAGAATGTGTAGTTGGATCTGTCAAATAGGAGTGGCCTATTTGTTGATTGAACTTCACCATTATTTTTGTAAATGGATATGAGGGTTGCTATAGATCTTCTCAAGTATATGCATCATATTCAAGATTCCTCCTTTGATACGACAGGGGGGTGAATAGAGTTTAACAATAATTTCTCTAATCAAATCCAATAATAATAACCAACACAAAATCTAGCAAGTAAATGATAGAGACATGTGAAGAGTAGAAATCAAAAATGCTAATACTAAGATGTATACTGGTGTCCCTTATGGAGGAATAATCCAGTCCCAAGTACTCTTGCCCAGTGTTAATCTACTATTATAGCAATAGCGTATAACACAAGCTTTGATCCAAAGCGCTTGCCGACTTCTTACAACATATGCTTTGATCCGAAGGGCATGCTGTCACTACCACATTCTGAAAACAGGGGTATTTTCGATTTTTTATAATTATTAGTATTGTGGTAGATATATTAAATAATTTCATTATAGGTGTATTTAAATTAAATAATTGTATGAGATGTATATTTAAATATTCACAATGTTCATTAATGTCTGAGCTGGTAGACTTGACCTAGAAGCCCACTAGACGAACACCTGTCCGAATTATAGGATTACGTGTTAATTGTATTAATTAGAATTTTAATTATTGGATGTCGTAATTAATTACCGTAATTTATTTAATTGTTGCGTATTGCCGTTGCTTCGATATCTGGAGCGCTACCCTAGCTTTTGCCTTCCAACAAATTTTACAGCCTTGCCCTAGACATGCCGCCTTCCTTTCTGCTATTTTTATAATTCATAATTATGCTCTCTTGTGCTTCATTTTAGCCGCACAATAATCGTCGCAGACGTTTATTTATTTTCTGAATAAATTCCGACTTTGTATCGTTGTGCGTTCCGATCGAAATTGGAGGCAATCTTGGCCTATTTTTTGTGCGACCCAAATTAGGGTAATATTATGTTCTGAGTCTTCTTCATTAATAATATTGATGACCCGACCTAGTTTTGGCCCCATGTACTCCTAATTAATTTTAAAACACATCTTGCATTAATTCTATTTAAATTGAGGATACCATTTTGTCTTATCCGGTTAATCCTGGTTTAATTCTAGTACACTGCAAATTAAGCCCGTACAACACACACAACGCTCCCTCACCCTACAAAACGCCAAACACCGAATCGCCCACCCAATTTTCATCATTTTATGTGTCTGTGCAAATACCCAAATTTAAGGGGGCTAATTTGTAATTATTATATTAGGTGTCAACACACCATTGGTTCAACTAAATGGAGAGCCCCAAATATTTGACTAGTCAACCCTCATTCCTACATGAATAAAAATCCCTCCATGTCAAATCTTGACCATCCATTAGGATGGGTGCATCCTCACCCTTCAATTCCCATACACTCTCTCCCTATTTAATGTCCTATCACCAAGCCCTAATCCCCAAAAACCTAGGCTAGCCCACACCCAACCGTAGCCCCCCATTTCTTCATTTTTCTTTTTCTCTTCTTCTTGTTCTTTTTCTTCCTTTCTTCTTCTTCTTCTCCTTCTTTTCTTTTTAAATTTAAAGAAGGGGGGGGGACAACCCAACCACCACTGTTATTGTCCCTACACCCGGCCGACCACCCGGCCACGCAGCCCGACTCCAGCGAGCTGTCTTCCAGGCCAAGCACCCGACCCACGGCCAGCCATTCCTCCCACAGCCGGCCTGCTGCTCCGGCGGCTGCACAATCCCCCACGGCGGCTTCCACCACCGCAGCCGACCCGGCTCTTCACTGTCATCATCCCCTCGTTTCCCCCTCCGGCCAATGTCCACCCCGGCCTGCTGCTCCTCCGCCTCACCCGAGCCCGACCAGGCCTAGTCCATCAGAGCTCCTCCTCCTAGCTGCCTCACCCAGCCGGCCTCTCCACCGCGGCTTCACGAGCAGCCACCACCAATGTCATCTTCTCTGGCTCCCCTTGCTCCCTGCAGACCGGCCTTTCCCCACAGCTCCGATCGGCCGAGCCGACCCCACTGCGAGCTCCGACCGCTCCCAGTTTCTCCCACCATCACCACCTCAAGCCTCCTCCACCACCATCGACCAACTCCGGCCTGTAACTCTGCCTACACCCGATGTTCCTCCTTTCCGAGCTCCCGTTTCCCCGTCGACCACCCCATTCCCCGCTGCTCTGGTGTCACGACCCGCACCCGGTTTAGGGGCACGAGTGCGTGGGTACGTCCAGCCTACGCCGCAGCATCGGCGGTAGAACGCTGTCAAGGTCTTGATACTATCTAACTAATGTCACGCAAGCATCCAATCTCCATTAGGAGGCACGGATGACACAAATAAGATGAACATATACTCAATCACAGGATTACAGCACGATAAGATTTCGAATAATAAAACTAAAATTTAACACAACACAAATCCACAAGTAATATTCTAACTCAACAATATCCAAGAATCATCAAAATGCCGGAGACAAATCCGGTACCAAATAGACTGTTTAGAAGAACTAACTAAAAATAGTAATTTTCAGCTAGACCTCCTGGAATCACAACTACTATCAAGTCTGCAGCTACTCACCATAAGTGTCGGACAGCGGTCCTCTAAGGCATAGTCTGGAAAAATATTTCCAGTCAGGAAGGAGCAAAGCAACACTCTCAAATAACAGTTCCATTAATTGATAATGTCTATAATACAATAAAACATGTCATGCTAGCTACTGAGAAGACAGTGAGATAAATGCAATGGCAATTTAAGAGAGACAGGCAATGTAAAGAGACAGGCAATAGGCAATATGATACAGTCAGTGCATGTATAAAATGAAAAGAAACAAGGAGCAGTATCATATACGGGTTATGTAGTATATGATTTAAAATAGGGAACTTTAATCTATTCTAAGTGTTTGAAATTGTAGTTTCGAAATGTGATCGGCTTGGGACTTGTACGATTGCTACAGTCTGGCTAATCATACGTGGGGGTATGATTAACACCAATAATATAAACTTGTACGATAGGTATTTGATCACATTTCTCACTAGCAATTTCCCCGCCCCCAACTAGTATTGTGGATCCAATCATGACACGTCACGAATACACGAACATTGTCTAATATATTATGTACAATGTCTAATATCAATGTCTAATATCAATGTCTAATATCAATGTCCAATGTCAATGTCAATGTCGTATATAATGTCAATACGATAATCAAGGTAACATCTCATGACTGCAGATCCAAGCTATACTAGTCCGTGTAGCACAGTGTTAAAGATTCAGTTGTAACATTTCATGATTGTTGAACTTATAGAAATTATCAAGAATTGGAAATTATCAGAGAATGTACTTGCCTTGGGTCCTTAGCTGGTATTTATGGATGTCCTGTTCCAGAGTATCCCCTGGTGAACCAACAGTCCTATAAACATATCACAATTATAACACTTGCATCAGAAGCTACGCTAACACACAGTCAAAACACTGGCCTCAGGGCCATGCCAGGCAGGGCACTAGTCAGCTAGGGTCACCTAGTAGGGATAAAACACATTACCTATTTAATCATTAATACCTACCATATATATATACCAATTAAACATACTGTTAATAATTAAACATAATACATATATATTGTTATTCCAAAGTATACAAAATAGGTATAACTGTATGTACATAGTGGAAATATATTTTATTTATGTGAAAAATATACATCACTCATATATATAAACTAATATACATGTACCAAAATACATATATATATTTAATGAAACACACATACTATACACCAAAATACGTTTATACATATATATACTAATAAAACATTTTCATATATCATTTATATTTATATATACATTAATACATACATATACTAAAGTATACATATACCAATATGTATATAGTACATATATACCAAAAATATTAATTTAATATATATTTTACCCATATATAATTTATACCAAAAATTACATATATATATAGGTTTGTACATATACCAAAACATGTATACTATATACAAACAGAGAAAATACACTATACAGTTAATTATTAATAAAATAAATAATATACATTTATACATTTATAGCAAAAATACGTATTTGCTTTTATTTACTAGATATCTCGTATATATATAAAATAATCGATATATATATATATACAATATATATATATATATCAATTTAATCACACCTACTAGAATACATATATATATATATAATCATACTTAAATATATATACATTAATTATACACATTAATTAATATCTACAATACATATACTAATTTTTCACATTAATTAAATAGATAAACTTTACATTAATTATATATACATTACATTAGATATATATATACATACATATATATATACATATATATATATATATATATATATATATATATATATATATATATATATATAAAGAAGGAAAGGGGAGAAGCTTATTGTGGTTGGCCGGACTTGGCCGGAGTACGGCCGCCGGAGACAGTCGGCTGTGGTGGAAGATTTGCTGGCCGGGGAAGATGCTGCAGGCCGCCGGAGGGATTCCCGTGGTGGTGGTGATGGAGATGGTGGAGGGGATAGGTGGAGATGGAAGGAGGAGATGGAGGAGGAGCAGTGGGAGAATGGGGGGATGAGCAGCAGGCTCCGCCGGCCGGAGGGAAGAAGTTCAGCGGGAGCCGGGGGAGTAGTCGGCTAATGGTGGATGGATGAATGTAGAAGCAGCCGGAGGAGGGAGTTGGCCGGACGCTCGGGGAAGAGCAGCAGCCGGAGCAGAGGAGTCTTCAGGGAGGAGCGGGGTCGCCTGGCCGCCGGGGTCGATCTCGACTCGGTCGGGTGCAGTGGGGCGCCGGCCAGAGGAGTTGGCCGCCGGAGGGATGCACAGGTCGGGTGGAGCTCGGTGCTCGGGGAGTTGTGGATGCCGGTGAACAGGAACTGCGGGGTTGGGGGTCTGATGTCCGGCCGGAGATGATCCGCTCGGTCGGCAGTAGTCGGATGGCTCGAGGGATCGAGGCTAGGCCGGGGATCGGCTCAGACGTCGGCCGGGTGGCCGGAGAGATGGGAGATGTACAGTAAGGGAACAGTGTTCCCTCCCCTCCTACTTTTGAAATTTTAAAATGAAAAATCAATAAGGAGAAGGAGAAAGGAAGAAGAAGAAGAAAGGAAAAAAAGAAGAAGAAAGGAAGAAGAAGAAATTTACCTACGTATGAGAGAGGAGTTGTGGAGGCTTGTGAGGGTGGTGTTTTCTAGGTTACCTAGGGATTAGGGTTTGATGTAGACATGATATTTTATAGGGAGAGTGGGTTTTGATGGAGGGTGAGGATGCATCCCTGGAATGGGTGGCTAGGATTGAACATGAGGAATTTAATTCATGTGGAAAAAATGAGGATGAGGATTAATTAAAATATTAAAGATTCCTCATTGGTTAAAATAATTGGGTGAGGCCACAAAATGCCAATTTGCAATTTAGCCCCCTTAAATTTGGGAAATTGCACAAACACATGAAATGACGAAAATTTGGTGGGCGATTCGGGGTCCGATGTTTTGTAGGGTCAGGGGGCACTGTAAGATGGGTATGGACTGAATTTGCAGGGCACTGGAATTAAATGGAGATTTCAGAATCAGATAAAATGGTATCCTCAATTTAAATAGAAATAAATGCAAGTTGTGTTCAACAATTAATTAGGAGTACTTGGGGCCAAAATCAGGTCAGGTCATCAATACCAATATTGAAGAAGACTCAGAACAGAATATTACCCTAATTTGGGCCGCACGAAAAATAGGCCAAGATGGCCTCCAATTTTTGATTGGAACGCACAACGATACAAAATAAGGATTTTAGAATAAACGTCCGCGACGATTTTTGTGCGGCTAGAAACAATGTACAGGAAGCATAATTATGAGTTGCAAAAATAGCAGATTTGAAGGCGGGCATGTCTAGGGCAAGATGGTAAAATTTGTTGGAAGACAAAAGTCTGGATAGTGCTCCAAATATCGAAGCAAAGGCAATGCGCAAAAATATTAAATAAAATACAGTAATTAATTACACCTCCAATAAATAAATTCTAAAATAAAACAATTAACCTCAAAATTCCATAAATTCCGACAGGTGCTCAACTACTGGCTACTAGGTCTAGTCTGCTAGCTAAAATAAAATAATTAATACTGCATATAATTATATATTTAATCACACATCGCACAAAATTATTTAAATCAAATACACTATCATGCAATCAATTAATTGTAAATAACATAATATTAAATATTGAAAAAAATCGAAAATACCCCTGTTTTCGGAATGTGGTAGTGACATCTGGCCCGGCCCAGCCGAACTCCGACCCCGACCTCCTACTCTTCTTCCCCGGCGAGTCCCGCATCCGGTCGACACCTATGCTCCTCCTCCCTCCCGTTTCTCCTCCGATCACCCCCATGGGAATCACCTCCACCTATCACCACCACATACTACCACCACCATCATCATCATAAACCACCACCAGGCGAGCCACCCCGCAGTCCGGTACGGCCATCCCCCGCCGGCCAGCTCCCCCTCCGGTACGACCACACAGCCTCCGACGGCTGTGCACCACCACCACCTCTGTGAGCCTTTCCCTCTCTCTTCCCTCCTTTAGCGTATACGTATATGTGTGTATTAGGTGTATATGTATACGTATATGTGTGTGTAGGTGTATGTGTATACATACATATATATATATATGTGTGTGTGTGTGTATATACGTATATGTGTGTGTATGCGTGTGTACGTATGTACGTATGTATGCCTATGTGTATGTTTGGTGATACGTATTCATATACGTGTATATATATATATCGTATATTCTCTAATTGGGTATATACTTGTATTCAATATATTAGTATTAATATATATATTAATACGTATATTTTTGGTATATATATATACCTATATATATATATATATATGTGTATGTATTTTTGGTATAAATATACATATATTTATTTGGTATAATTTCATATAGTATATACGTATTAAATGTATTATTGGTATATGTATAAATATATATATAAATGTAAGTATTTTGGTATATATATATATATATATATATATATATATATATATATATATATATATATATATGGTACGTATATTTTTAACATATGTATATATATATAATATATATGTACCTATACATATTTTGTACATAATGTTGGTATAACCCTATATATGTATTATATTTAATTATTGATAATTAGTATATATATATATAGTGTAGGCGACCCGAGTATAAATACGGATACCCCGTAACTACACATGGCCTATGACCCTGTGAACTGATAGCAGACTGTCACACGTACACTGACGTACTGGCAAGCCCCGTACCGTTTTGATCGTCTGTCTTGTCCAGCAATCACAAACGCGACGCTCGTGCAACTTGACGCACACTGACCCTAGATTGACCAGTGCCATACCTGGCATAGCCCCTGAGTTATGTATTTGTGTTGTGTTAGTGTAGCACCTGATGCAAATGTTGTATTATTTATTATATGTCTATAGGACTGTTGGATCCTCCAGATGATACTCTGGGACAGGATATTGGTTTTACCAGCTAAGGACCCAAGGCGAGTACATTCTCTGATTAGCTTCTTGTTTATGATATCCCCTATGTTCATTGTATCTAGTGTAAATATCCATGCTCTTGACACGATGCTTACACGGATTGGTATATACGGATCTCGTCATGAGATGTTATTCCTTGTTCATGGTGTAGCTTGTACAAGTCTTATTTTATTGTTATCTTGTACATGTACAGACACTGATTTCCGAGAAGATTTGCTACCTCCCTAGGGAATCCCGTGCCATAGCGTACCATGGTTGGATCTACTATACCAGTCGGGGGTGGGAAGTATTTTAGTATAGATATGTGATCATACCCAACTCTACATGCATCATAGCTCACCCCACATCTCACGTCGGGTGCGGCCTGACCATTTACATGCTTCATAGCTGTTACGTGTGATTAGCCTGACCTCTATATGCATCATAGCTAACCAACGGTTAGCCTGACCTTACATGAATCATAGCTAATCATATGTAACCGGCCTGGTCAAGTTCCCAAGCCGATCACATGTTAAAGCTAGTACTCACACACTTAGTCATAGTATTCTTGTTCATTGACATATTATTTTCTTTCCTGCATTTACTTACAGTATTTCCAGTATATCCTTTATTGTATATTTCCCGTACATATACATGCATCTTGTATATTTCCATCTATATACTGCTACATAGCTTATATCATTGATATAGAACTGCTATTAGAAATGTACTTTGCTCCTTCCTGACTGGAAAATATTTTCCAGACTATGCCTAGAGGACTGGTATCCGACACTTGTGGACCACAGGGTGAGTAGCTGCAGTCTTGGTCTTAGTAGTGCAGTCGTGATTCCGGGAGGTCTAGCCGGAAATCACTAGTTATCTAGTTAGTTCTTTTAGCATATTATTTTGGTACCGGATTTGTCTCCGCCAATTTTATTTGAGACTTGGATTATGTTGAGTTAGATTATTTACAGTTTAGACTTGTGTTGTATTCTTATTTATTTCTTCGATTTCTTATCGTGCTGTAGTTATGTGATTGAGTATGTTGTTTATTTACATAGTGTTATCCGTGTCTCCTTATGGAATTGGATACTAGTACAAGATTGTTTAGATAGTGCTTGACCTAGATAGCGTTCTACCGTCGATGTTGCGGCGTAGGCTGGACGTACCCGCGCACTCGTGCCCCTATACCGGGTACGGGTCGTGACACATGCTGACTTCACACTTGAAATGAAAGACGAGACTTAGAATTTTCCAAGTAACTATAACATGAACAACTTCTAATGGAACCCGTACTTAGGCCCTCAGAGGGCTTTAGGAAGTTATTGCTAGGAGATTGGAAAGTTTTAAGCTTAGAGAATATCTCAAATGAATAGAAGAAAGTAAGAATTAGTGAGTGAGACTGGTATGAAAATTAATGCTATTTATAGGCTTTTTGTGGACCGAGTTCGGGTAGAGTTTGGTCCCCGTAACATTCAAAAATTCAAACGTTGGAGCCTAGTCTTCAAGATGACTGAGTTGAATCAGGAAATTAGGATGACTGAGTTCGGTCTAAGTTCGGTCAGGAACCGATATCTGGCCGAGTTCAATCACCCTACTTCCAGAATGTTAGGTTTAGGTTATTTTGTGTAGACTTGGGTTGGTTTGATCTGATTTTGTGTAGGCTTATTTGAGTGGACTCTAGTGACATCTAGTTTCTAAGTACGACTCAATTTACATAAGTCCTAGACTCAAATAAAATAAAAAATTACATAAGAAATTAACAAGAACAAGATGCAAACTATTTGCATTCTTCTTGGGATGTAGTAACAGTGACGTCCTTCTTGTACGATCTCCAGTTACACCATATTGCAGCATATCGAATCAAAGTTTAGTTAAGTATTAAAATTAATTTGACCATGACCAATTGGGCCAGCATGTAATTAAGTATTATCTCTATTTTTATGCAGGGACGGGCACATCGGTTTGGTAAGCTATCACGGATAAGTGATATGGTTCTAGGTTTACTGCTTTCAAGTATGATGTCGATATGAACTGTAATTCATCATAGTTCTAAATAGTAAGATAAATTTGAATGTATGCTTCCCTTAATAATCAGTGTTGGTTTAGGTGAGTGGGTTCGTCCCACTCACCAGTGCATTCCCAAGTGCACTGATCCAAACTCTACAGGTGTCGAGAACCTTAAGGGTGGATGGAACTAGCTGAAGTTTGGAGAGGCGACTTAAAGCTCTTCCTATTTTGAAGCCGGTTTATTTTGGAGGTATTTTGGTTTCATTGTATATAAGGTCATAATGTTTGGGACGACAAGTATTATTTTATAGGAGCTTATTAGTCTTTTATTATTTTAATTAATATAGCCAAGATAACATATCAATGTTTTCAAATCAATACAGTTTCTGTTGTAAGTTATTAATCAAAAAGATATTTTCTTCCTATACTATGTGTTCACTTTCTGCTGCAAATATGGTTTCAATATGTGTTCAAAAGAATTATCAAAATGTACGTTCTTGCATAGTATAAGTGCACCTTAGACTTGTACGACATCATGTTCAATGGCGACTTAACGATTTGGCAGAATTGGGGCGTGACAAATGGTATAAGAGCACGGTTCACTTCCTCAGATTTCAAAAATATTCTACTTTGGAATTAGTGTACCGCCCTGATCTGGACGGTGCACTATGTAATAGGCTTATGGCCAGTTTGACATAGTCGGAACTTATTCGACATCTAATCGATTTGGATGAATGTTACGAGAATATTTCTAACTCATGGATTGAATTCTATTAGAATAAAGCCTAGATGCAGTGGATTATATCTCGGCGAATGATCTCTAAATAAGAGTCCCTTTACGGGACCTGTTCACTGTAGTTTTCCATGAACGTTTTTACTGCTTGGTTTTGATGTGCTTTTATGTTGATTTCTGCTGCATTCGTTCCTGAAAATTTTGAGAGGAAGGATAGAAGAAGGATTCTAATACGATATTGGTTCCGTTGCAGGAGCATGTGTAACTGATATTTGATCATTGCGAAGAGGGTCTCCTACTCTCGATATATTCTCTACTTGGTGGGTGGTTCTGACTATTCTTTTTTACTCCTTTACGTCAACAAATTCTTACTGCCTAAAAAATTTCTTATCGATAATGCTCGGTAGAATGTAACTAGTAAATGATAGTCAAACTATCTTGTTGTACCACTAAGAATAGAACAAGGATAACCATAATTATTGAGTGCATCTACGCAAGAGACTTGTAATAAGGGCTTCGCATCCGAAGCAATCAATTATGGTTCGAAACCACGAAATAGTTGGAAGGAGTGTGGTACCCAAAATGTTGGTTGTGGTATGGTTTCTCAGAATGTTTGGAGTCTACGGGTCGCCAATCGGAACACAGATTTAAGAAAAATAAACTGTTATATTAGTATATATATTATATTGCTTAATTTTTGCTTCGTGCCATGCATACGATTTATAGTTTGGCTTTCTTCGAAATGGTATCTGGGGTACTAGAACCTAATCTACCTAGGAAAAATTATGAGGAACGTGCTTCGGCATGAGGCATTATGGGACCTCTAATTGGGCATACAAATCGGTTTGGAAGGGTGCGTCATAATGCCATATAATATTCTGTCATGGTATCAATATCACCAATGACCGCATATAGACAGTTTGCATGATAACACATTATCTTCTGCAGGGACGGTAAATATTATCTCTGTTTTTATGCAGGGACGGGCACATCGGTTTGGTAAGTTATCACGGATAAGTGATATGGTTCTAGGTTTATAATTTTTAAGTATGTTATCGATATGAACTATAATTTATCATAGTTCTAAATACAAGATAACTTTGAATGCATGTTTTCCTTAATATGAAGTGTCGGTTTAGGCGAGTGGGTTCGTCTTGCTCACTAGTGCATTCCCAAGTATACTGATTCTAACTCTACAGGTGTCGAGAATCTTGAGGGTGCACTGTACAAGCTGAAGTTCGGAGCGGCGGCTTAAAGATGTTCATATTTTGAAGAATCTTGAAGCCGGTTCATTTTGGAGGCATTTTGGTTTTAATGTATACAATAGCGTAATGATTGGACGACAAGTATTATTTTATGGTAGCTTGTTAGTCTATTTATTGTTTCAATAAAAATAGCCGAGATGGCATAAAATGTATTCAAATTAATGTAATTTTTGTTGCAAGTTAATAATGAAAAAGTTATTTTCTTCCTATACATTGTGTTCAACTTTCTGCTGCAAATATGGTTGTAATCTGTGTTAAAAAAAATTTAAAAATGCACTTTCTTGCATAGTACAAGTGCACCCTAGACTTGTACATCATTATGTCCGGTGGTGACTTAGAGATTCGACAAAATCGAAGAGTGACAGTGACAGAGTATTGGGTTGGACTACTGCATGTGATGGATGAATTAGACAGAGGCGATTGTCCACATCGGCTCGACATAGTACATCTCTATGCGGAATCGACTTGGGTTGATCGTTATGGTCAAAGGGTGGCGTGGAGGGGGGGGGGGGTCATCGGGAAGGATAATATATTGGAGGAGGAGGTGGAAGAGTTTATCTGTGGCGAATGGGGAGGGGAATAGGTCTGATGAGGGGCAAGGAGAGTAGGTTTGCAAAGTGGACAATAATTTTGCAATTATAATTTATAAATTAAAAACTTATTTTGCATAATTTATTTAAAGGATTTGAATTCTATATTAATTTGTTCACTTAACAAGAATTTAGTTTAATAATTATAAATTTAGTATTTATTTAAATTAATTAAAACCAAACATATTTAGTTTACTTCCTAAAAAGAGAGGGCCACTCTAATTTAATCGATAATCAAAAAATTAGAAAAATTATATTGAATACGTGGGATTACAACGTCATCGGGGAGACGGAGGTGGGCGCTCTGAACTGCTTGAGGAGGAGGGGGAGTAACATGTTGGGGGAAAGCATGTTAAGGAGGCAAAGAAGGTGAGTGGAGTAGGGTCGGCCCATAAATGGATGCGGTAGAGGGATGATATGGTTGGGCCACCGGTTAAGAGGGATGCGCTTCGGGGTTGCTTGCATTGGTTCTTGAACTGGCACCAAACAGCCAAAAGAAAGGGGCTGTGTTAGTTGTAGCGATGACATAGGTGATTGTCGGGTGAACTCGGTAAGCCGAGGAGCTCGGCCTCGAGAAGCTTGGAGCAGGGGAGAAAGAGGATTGGGGGAGGGGATAGACTTCTGGTCTGGTCTTGTTGTCAGGTCGGGAAATCGACAGGGTCACCGAAGGTTGGACCCATACTCGAGGAGAAGATAGGAGGCATGAGGGGACAACTAGAGCTTGGGGTGCACGGAGGAGAGGTCGAGGCCATTAAAGCTCAAGGTAGTTTGTCGGCGTCGTAGGGGAGGGATGGACTGAGGAGAAGTTGCAAGTGCCAAAGAAGAAGGGGGGGTGAGTCGAATGAGAGATTGGTCATAGACATATTCCATAATATAATATTATTTTATAAATTCTTAATTGTTTTAAATATTAAATAACAATAAAATATCCATGAACAAATTATTTGGATTTTTCTTTTTCTATGAAAGGATTTATAAACAATTACATGAGAATTTATGTTATATTTTATTTAAATCCTTGGTCTAATTTTGTAATTTAATAAATGTGCTTGGACACCTCATGCATGTATGTGTCTTCATGCATGTTATTCAAAGAAATTTTGTGTCACGTCCCAGAACCAGAATACTAGAGAGCGAGGGCCTGACAAAGCCATCTATGTATATTTGAGTACAAAGGTACCCCGAGATACGGTCACGGCTGTCTAGAAGACAAGTGGGGGGATTCTAGCAAGCAAATGGCGTCAATCCTAAGGCCGACAAATCCTAGTATCTCAATCCACCAACAACAAATAACAAGAGTATATCATACATGAAAGTAAGAGGCGTCCGAAAATACATATCATATATGATTATGAAACTAGTGGATACAAAATATTGCACTAGCAAAGTACAAATATACATGATCATAAAATCAATCTAGAACTAATAATACAATCACGCTGACCGGAGTCAGGTGGAATAGGTTCCAGAAATAAAGGGTTAGCACTTGTCCTAGCTAAACACCACCAAAATGATAGTATGAAAAGAAGTGGGAGATAAATGTAACCCACTCGCTAATCCGAGCCATAATCCTTCGAGTTTGAGACATCCTGTGAAAGTGAAGGTAGATCCTCCGGGTCTACTACGAGATCTGGCCATGCATAACCAGTGGGATCAGACCCCCAATAACAAGTATCACAAAGGAAGCCAAAAACTATGAACTAAAACCGGCAATAACTAACACAACAACGAATAGAGACAAAAATAAATAAATACAGGTCGAGACTCGTGCGCTACCAATGCACTTATCTCGAGAATAGAAAAGACAATAAGCAAAATAATATGTCACATAAAGTTAAGATGGGACAAGTAAAATAAACACGGACATGTGACCATGTAAGATAATCTGGGGCTTGTGAACATGCAAGGTAATTTAGGACATGTGAACATATAAGGTAATTCGGGGTATATAAAAATATAAGGTAATCTGGAGCATATGAACATATACAATATAGGGGTCATTTATAGCATGTGAGTGCAGAATTCAAGATATGGCATAACCACTAATCATGTAAATAAACAATAACTGAATATATGGCTATAGAAAATGATAAGACGATAAGCGACAAGAGAGCTTAAAAATTTCTCGAAATCAGAGCCATAACCCTTAAACCAAATAAGGACTAGGATTATAGATCTTTTTCGTAGTCGAACTTAGCCTCTGGCCACTTACCGACACATATGACAATACGAGGAAAGAAAAGACAATACACGAGCATAAATTAAATAGCGTGCAACCAAAGAAGCACGACCAAATATTTTCTACGGCTTTCTATCATTAGCTAACAAAAGTTATCACAAATTCTAGTTACTAATATATGCAATTTGAGAATTTTTGTACGGTTGCATGCCTTTCAGACTGCCCAAGCTATCCAATGGAACTATGACAAATAAATATAACAGATGCATAACCAAATCGGTCATCATCCTAAAGAAGTGGCATCACACAACGATGAGCCTGAGTATACTCCACTCAACAGTGAGCTATATATGCACCACACGAGGGTGAGATAATAATAATGACAAAAAATAATAAACATGTACCGTTTGTCCCACTCGATTGTGTGCTAGAAATGTGCCCCTCACGACAGAGTGCTCCAAATCTATTCAGAAAAGCGATAAGATAACGGGACTGCACACAATCTGGAGATTATCTCCACCCGATGCTCCAATTATATAAGATAGTTGTTTTAATTCTTAAAATTTTTATTTAGGATCTTGGGTGTGGCATTCCGTAGAATTCATCCTATACATGTACTCCCCTCGGGGATATACAAGTCTGGACAATGATTTGAGAATTAAAAGCGCAAGCACAAGACAAGCCACAATAGAAAAATATATAAGTCATAAAACAGGAGTGCGCTACTATGAGCCAATAGAAGGGACAATAAAATAATCCTGGTCAGGAGTGCGCTACAACGAGCCACTATAAGGACAATAAAGAAATATGGGGTCATGAGTGCGCTACGACAAGCCACTATCAAGCATGTACAAGAAATAAAAAATTATGAGTGCACTACGACGAGTCACTATCAAGGGGTAAGACATAAACCAATACATGGATATGAGTGCACTACTACGAGTCAATATAGGAATATGGCAAGGTAAAGACAATGTTAATGAATAGTGCTTCATTCGACAGTGAGCAAATAAATGATAGTGACAGTAAGTGATAATAAAGAATATATTAATGTGTCAAGCACATAGGGTATAAAAACTCACTATAACTATACAATGTCACATAATCATGCTAAGAAATCATTATAGTCAAAGAAAATCTCAAAAAAGGACAAAAACGGACAAAAATAGTCAATTTTAGCAAAAATAGCCTAATTCGGATTATCCGACGGATTACCGTCGGATTATCCGATGCAAAACAACAAGTTTTTGGATGAAAATTTGGATCATCTGTTGGATTTTCGCGGATTACGTCGGATCATCTAAAACTGCATAGTAGTCCAGACTTGATTTTTTTCTAAAACTTGTTTTAGCCATAAAAACCTTATTTTAACTCGAAATTCAAAAGTTTAAATGTCAAAATTGAATAAAATTAAATTTCCTACAATATGCGAGCATTATATTTCATAAATTCCGAGATATGATAAATAAATTCCTCAAAATACTCCTAAAATAATTTTTTAGGAAACCAAAACGTGTCTGATTTCCACCAAACTCAAAACCACTAGGGTAGAGACTAGGAAAGGTCTCATGTAGTACTAAGTTACACAAGAAAAACATGGGTATCATATATGATACCAAGATCGTACCTTGTATCTAACGGTTAGATCTAGGAATAGCTATGACCCTAAACAGGAATAAAACACATAAAATATACAAGACAAAGAACCAAACTAGTAGAGAAACATGTAAGAAATATTTTTATCAAATAATATTCAAAAAATAATGGCAATAAAAGAAATCTCAAATCTAAGGTTCACATAATGGCAAGATGTACTTGCCTAAGGTCGAGCTCCCAGCCTAAACCTTCAACTCCTCCACCAAGAGGGGTTCATAAACCACACCCTTAGACCTTAAGACCAAGCTCCAAGCTCCCAAGGAAAATGGTGAGAGATTGAAGAGATAGGAGAGAAATAAAATAGAGAGGAGAGAGAAAGTCAATGGGTATATATAAAAGAATGAACTAATCATGATCGTTGGATCAGTACGTAAGCGATCCACGTCGCATTCTAAATCAATCTCAACCATCCAAAAAAAAACCAAGTAACCATTGGATAATAAGGTGAATCAGAATCAAGAAACCAATGGATAATATAATGCATCAATACTATTCACAAAAATATCTAAAGCACTATTCACCAAAATATCTAAAGCACTATTCACCAAAATATCTAAAATATCTAAAATACTATTCATGAAAATATCCAAAATTAGAAAATATTTCGAACGGTATACCGAAGGTACAGACTAGTATACCGACGATATGTTGGCCAGGAGAAAATTTTTCTAATTTGAAAAAGTTTGGGGTTTCATTCTACGCACGGGTCCTAACAAAGGTATATGGCAATGCCAAAGAATAATATACTGGTATAGTTTTCCATAAAATAAAATAAAAATCCAATCACGAAAAATACAACAAATATGATACACAAAAATAGAAAACACAGTCTTTGTTAATTTTTTAGAAAAAAAATTTAAATACCAAAATTTCATAAATATGAAATTCAATAATAAAGGATACAGTTTGGTATTTCACTTTTGGCTCATAATGATTGTTTTTATAGATATTTACTAAAAGAAAGAAAGAAGAAGAAATTTTAGAGAGAGAGAGAAAGAGAGAATCTCGTATCCCCTCTCTCGGTTCTTCTCTCTCCCCCCACCCCCACCCCACGCCCCCCTCTGTTTTCTATCTTTATCTCTCTCACTCTCCTTCTCACATATCTCTCATACCTTCCTCTCTCTCTCTCTCTCTCTCTCTCTCTCATCCTTTCCCACACACCTCCGGACCCGCGCCCGGCCACCTTCTCGTGCGTTCGTGCCCGCCGCGTGTGCCACCAGTCGACCTCTGATCACCACCACTTCACCCTACTCTAGAACCTCTTCATCTCCTCTTTAAATTCCCAAACCCAATTTCTAAATTCCACTATAAACCCAGAAAAGAAAGGAAGTCAGAAGAAGAAGGAAGAAAGGGAAATTAAAGAAAAAGGACAAAGAACGAGGTCCTACTGTTGATGGCAATTGTGTTGGATCAAAATTTCTTCTTATCATCAATTAAGCTATATATATATATATATATATATATATATATATATATATATATTAAACTTGTAATTGGACATAATAGTCAATTTTCTACATATAACTTCAGAATGCCTAGAATATTATTGATAATATTATGCAAGTTATGACATGTGGTAAATCTATCTTAGAACTATACGAACGATAATCGCAAATATGGATATTGGAATATTCGTATGCCGCATAGTCTGAGAACGATGTTACGTGCTCGACTCGCCATATTCTGGGAACGAAAATGACAGAGGATTAATGTTTTAGGGAAGGAGGTTGAAATGAAAATATAGGTCATATAACTTATTTGACCTAGCGGAGAACAGGCTGCAGAATCATTTGTCACCTTGTAATATGAGCGATAGAAAATCTGTTGCTAACTTGTCGCTAGTTTTTCCGTATGTTACTTGCATTAAGGAGCGACAAATATAACAACGAGTTAATGATATATTTGTTTTCCATATAATGGGAGTTGCACTGTCATCACTATTTTGTCGTTGATGAACTACAAATTGTGTTTCATTGCTATGGGCTTTGCTATTCGGAACAGTTTTTTTTGTGATATCAATGATACTATTGTTTCTACTATATATTATGTTAACCCCAAAATGTTAGAATTTTTTTTATTATTGTGGTTGTTCACTACTAGAATAAGTCAAATTAGCAACGTCTGAAAATATCGCTAAATGACATAAATACGTCGCTAAAAAATTTTAGCGAAGTAATTAGCGACGTTTCAGTGAAGTCATATTTTAGCTAGTCGCTGACAGAAAAAATGTCGCAAAACGTCGACATAGAGACGTTTGCTAGCGACGTTTTGGCGTAGCAATTTTTTTTCAAATTAGCAACGTTTAGCGACGTTTCGTCACTAAATCAGTGACGTATTTATTTGTCGCTAAACGTCGTTATTTTTTTCAATTTAGCGACATTTTGCTACACATTTAGCAACGCTTTTCTGACATGGTAAATATTGCCATGTTAGCCATTTATCGTCATTTAGCGACAAAAATAGCGACGTTCTGATTAGTTAGCGACGTATTTAGCGATGTCTAGTGGACGTCGCTAAATTATAAATTTTTTTTTAAAATTTTCTAATAAATATATGCTTGATGTTTGTCATATAATTTATTATATATCCTTGCAATATCACAGTTCATAAAAATAGACAGACCCGGGGCAACCCTCCTTTGTATTTTTTAGGTTTGCTGACCCCTTCAGTGGAACACTCAACACCGGTACATTCATACTCAACACCAAATTGTACACAAAAGTATATGAAATAAAATAGATAAAATTCTGAAATAAATAGATAAAAATATGAAATAAATATTCCCATATAGTCACATAATAAAAGTATCTAGTCACACAATAAAGCTATATGAAAATATGAATAAAAGACCCATGGATGGGCCAATACATACAAATATCCAAAGAATAACTACTATTGATCAGGAGGACGTATCTGCTTGAAAACTTTCAGTCGAGCATTGCAAGTATCAATTACAGATAACATCCTCATAGCACTCTGGTGCACTGACTGTAACGACCAGTTCCGTTCAAGCGGACAGCCGATTCAAACGGCGCAGTTGCAATGACCCGACCCACTTTGCTCAGCGAGAAGACTCGTTTGAGGCAATGGATTCCAGACTTGGTCCTTCTGGAGTTCAGACTTAGACTTTCAAAGGCTAGCTCAGAGTATCGCTCGACCGAAGCGAATCATCACTAAGGTAGGTGGCTACGATAAACTTGTCTTTGCTTAGCCAGCACACTTAAAATATGGATGATACATGCTAGTCGCTAGGTGATTATCCCCTTCATGCTAATAAAGAATACAATGTACCTAGCTAAGGGAATAATTCTAAATTGTATTGCTTGTGTTAGAACATGGAAATAAAATTTTGCTTATGAATGGACCTTTGCATGCTACCTTTACTTCGTGCAAGAAGACCCCGCTATGCCTCGAGTAGATCGATATATACTCTCTATAGTGCATTGTTCACTTGTTTACACTGCACGTCCCTAGATTATGTTGCTCGATATGTCCCTTTATGGTTTCACTCATCGCTTTACCCTTAGACCCGTGCCAAACGTAAATGCTCATGTTTATACAAATGCAATGCTTGCCTGCTTATACGTTAACTTGTACTCGTTCTAATGCTTGCTACACAAATTATGACACAATCAAGTAATACTACTCGTATCGTGCATGCATCTAATTAGCCAGAAGATAATCAAATAGTCCTTCTGTGCAATATGAACATACAAGTATCCGGGACCGTTAGGTCGCCAAGGCAATCTCTGAACCAGGGGAATGCATCAAGTCAAGTTTAACTCTGAACGAGAATCATATTAAGTAAAGCAAGGAATCACAGCTCGTGGAGCAATGCTCGTTCAAAAAAAGAATCAAGAATTATCAGGTCATGTTGTGAATCTGGAATGACCTAAGACTTGCATGGTCACGGACAACTCGTACACGAGGTATCTGCTTCCTCGGACGATCACCGGGGCACTGGGATCGTACTGGCCTAGGAGGAATCAAGGGTGTATTGCGTGCCAATTTTGGTTATGGTATGCGATGCCATCTTTGGGGCAGGGCAATACTCGGGATTCGGACCTTGGTAGAGCATACTACCTTGGACTAGTCGTCTACCCACATGATAGTCGTTTGAATCGGCGGGATGGCATGCAATGGCTTTTCTGTATTACCTTTTTGCCTTGAATTGCTCATTTTTTATCAAGGGTTGCACCACATTCCGTCATGAGACTATAAACCGGTCCTTTATGGCTAAGCCTGTGACCTCATGTTCATATAGATAAGTCATTCTTGCTTAGCAAAAATTTGCGTGCAAGTCATTGCATCGCATCCTGAACTCGAAAACACCTGAACGATCATGGGATAAGATACTTGTACATAATCGAACCCTTGAACATACAATGCAACACACTTGAGTAATCCTCATAACTCGTGCACTTGAAACAGTGCCTCATACATGAAACTTTGTTTGCTTATACTATTGCTCCTGGATTTCATTATATATGTTCGTGCTTGGTTTAACTTGGTTTGCCTTGGACAGAGAAGGACGGATGGTAAGTTGGTAAGTCTCATCGTGTTCCTTTATATCGTACGGCACACTTCCACACGAGTTAGGCTTGTACATTATACCATAAAACTGATCTTAGGCAAGACTAGAAAGATAACTTAATAAATGGTGCACGAAACCTATATAACGTGTTTGGATTTGTCGAGCTAGCGAGAAGCCTCCCCACCAGTGCATTCATGTACTGATAACCCACCAGATTGCTTGCAGGGTACGGGAGAACCTCGTTCGGTGCGGATGCCCCCCTTCGTACGTGCTAAGACGTGGAGTTCACTCGGGAGCCTTGGAGCGTTACGTCCAAAACTGAAGCACATATACAAGACATAATATTGGAACATCGCCTATGTATCATTCCACAAATGTAGCCACTTTGTACGCTTTTACTGTTTCAGAGAGAGAGAGAGAGGCTTGAGCGACGTGTAATCTCGGACCAGCGCCGCCTGTAACAATTTTTTAATATCAATAAAGACCTTGTTTTATTTCTATACTTGTGTTATTCAATGCTTCAGCTACTGACGAATCTGTGAACTTGTTACCAATTGCCTGTGCGTTTCTTATTCTGATGCACTCGGACTATTTGTGCGACTCTGTGGCTTAGTCATCTTACCTTATGTTCGTATCATGGCCTTGTATAGGTGCGTGTTACGCTCGTACGATATCACGCCTAGATAGAAAAAGTTTGTCCTGCAGGAGCGCTGGAACGGTGATTCGCGTCCAGCGGGGACGGCCGATTACCTGCGGAAGATTGGGACGTGACACTGACTGGCTAATTTAAACCTGTATCATGTGCAGCCTTGTCAGGACATCGTCCATGGATACATGCGACCCATACAGCGCCTTCATGTTGCGCTCTATCGATATTGCCAGATCCCTCAGCTCCATCATGCTATGCTCAAAAGAATCAAAACGTCTATGATCGTTGCATCGTTCGTATGCTGTGGGGGCTGCTCTGTAATCCTCTGTATCAACTCGTCATGCAAAGACACAATCTGATGGTCAACTCTCTCCTGCTTGGCTTGCACCGACTCCAGGGAGGGCTGTGGGGTATGCACGCTGGCAGATGGGGTCCTAGAGGACTGCGATGCAACATAGGCGTCATAGGATCTCGTACCATCACACCTGAATAACATGATCTTAGCAAGATATGTTCTATAATTATATGTCAACTCCATAATCTCACATATTGGCGCCTACTTACCACAGCTGATTCAACTCATCTATTATTCTTGCGACATATTAAAATTAGACTTGATGCTCAACAATCTTGTAACCACCTCTAACGGTGAATGATCCTCACAACTATCTAGGTTTTTGAGTATCATATAGATATCATATACCATGTGTAAGTCCCCTAAAATTTTAAATTTTATTTAATGTATTTTAGTAATTTATTGAATTTCTTTAGAGTATTTTGATAGATAAATAGAAAATAAATTTTACTGATTATTTAAATTATATAAATAATCATTTAGAATTATTCCATAAAATAATTTTATTATTATTTTAGAGTCTTGTTAAAGGGTGATAGATTTTCTAGAATTTATTCTATGTGTAAATATTCTTTTTGAATAATCTCATCTATATATGTAAATATATATATATGTGAGTAATAATAATAATAATAATAATAATAATAATAATAATAATAATAATAATAATAATAATAGTAATAATAAGAAATAGTACTAGTATTAATAATAACAATAACAATAATGATAATAATGATAATAATAATGATAGTAATAGTAATAATAATAATAATAATAATAATAATAATAATAATAATAATAACAATAATAGTAATAGTAATAATGATAATAGAAAAAGATAATAAAAGAAAAAAAAAGGTAAAACTAAAACTAAAACTCCTAAACTAATCTAACTAAACCTTAATCCTAAACCCACCCCTAATCCTAATCCCCAGACTCCCCCCACCCGTGCAGGAGAACCATCCCAACTCTCCCTCTCTCTCTCTCTCTCTCTCTCTATATATATATATATATATATATATATATATATATATATATATATATATATTTACATATACTATTACTAATCTCCAAAACCCTAACCCTGATCTCTCAAACCTTAACCCTACCTCAGCCCCGACCGGCCGACCGCCGGCGACCCCCGACCTCCGGCCGCCTTCCGCGTGTGCGTACGCGCGCGCATGTGCACAACAGCGTCCCATCTTTCAGGTAACATATCTCTCTCATCTCTCGTCCTTTTCTCGAGCGGTTTATCTGTGTACGTTCACAACCTAACCCTCTACGATTTTCATTCAAGCGGGACAAGTTTTCATGTCCCGGATTGGTCAAAAAATCGACCGAAAAATAGACGAAAACTGACCAAAATAGTCCAGAAACTTTAAACCAAACCCCCATGTTCACACCCAATTTGTCATCAACCTGTTTAATATTTTCAAAAACTAATTAAAGGGTTTTCTTCCCAATATAACCGAGAATTTTCTTTTCTTTTAGTTTTTATTAATTCGTTTCATGTGTTAAATTATTCGGCCTCCAAAACGACTAAAAACTTAATTTTTCAAACTACAATTTTGTAATACGGAATATGCCCCACCAAACGGGACCGTCTCATCGCGTACCAATTGTACCAAAATGCGTGTATGGTATATCCTGATGTGTGGGCTTTCGCAAAAATTGATTCGGACGTGAGTGCGCGTCGGAATCAACCCGTATCCATAAAAAGTTTATATATCGCAACTTTTGTAAAATATTACGCCATTTTGTGTACGCTCGTCAGAATGCGACAAAACTTGCGCCATTGGATTCGTGGTATCACGCTAGTCCTTTGACCCAAGTTTCACGTGATTCTGAGACAGTTGACCAAGCTGCCTATTCGCGGGCCCTATAGTTGACTTTAAAAGCGAATTTGTGATCGGCTCACCGGAATCCAAAATTGGACATACCGTTGAGTTCGTATCGTCGTTTAGAATTTTTTTTGACCTATAATTTGTCCCGTTTAGAGACCTTTATCTCTGGCACGCTTTTCGGTGTAAAGTGGACCACTTGTAGACCCCGCTTTGATCCAAAATTACCGTTTTGCCCCTGTGTCCAAATTGGACGAAAGGGTAGTATTTTCTAGCTATTTTGCTTATTCTAAGAATGTTGGTGATGTTTATTTCAGCATCCGGAGACGTTCATTCTGATGTCATAGTTCTGATCCCTTGTGCTTGACGTTTGGATGCTTACACTTTGCAGCTTTCTTGCCAAGCAAGATACCTTGCCAAATTGCTTATAGTAATTTTTATGCTTATCATATGTTTATATATTCATTATATATATATTTTCTTTCAGTCATAATTATATACTATATATATGTTGATACACACTTGACACAAGTATCATGAGAGGGAAGGACAATCAGTAGGCGTATGGGCTACATCCACTCTGGTAAACCGTAGTAACTAGCAAGCACTACGGTAGTTGTGTCGAGCTGGTCGCTACCCTCACGATATATCAATTTCTGGTGTCACGATGGTCACTACCCTCGCGGTATGACGGCTTCTGATGTTCATGGACGTGTGTGTGAGTTATGAGATTAGATAGAGTAGCCTACCCATGCCAATATGTCAAAAAGTTATCCTCACTATGCATTTCATATAGATTGTCTAGTACAGCGTACTTATATATTTTCTGTCTATTATGCATGTTTACTGTATTCAATTGGCATGCTTCTATGTATCTTGTTACGTCCCTCTAAGGACCTGGTCCCTTTCCAGGTGTAGACGATCTTGACTATTCGCAAGAGCACGGATCAGGACTTGCGACTTATCTCTTTCGAGGAGATCTTCTCTTTGAGTCTCATTGTTCATTAGATGTACATTATGTGGTTTCTCTTTTTTTCTAGTTGGTAGTGGATTTGTCTCCACCCAACTACTTGTTCTTATCATGCATTTTATACTTGATTCAGTTATATAGTTGATTGGTTATTTGATTCTGTGGATGAGATCTAGTTATGCCCTGTGACTTGTGATAATATATATACCACATTGAGTTAACATTAATATTACAGCATATGTGTGTATTATGGTATCCATATATTAGAGTTTCCATATACATACGGCTGGCATACTTACGTATTTCTAGTCCTACGTATTTTGGAACTAGGGCGTGACATATTTTTGTGGTGGCCCATGCAGGTCGAGAGCATATTATCTCGGTTACGTTACTGTACCGAGCAAGCCTGCGCATAGGATTAGAATATAGGATCTTATCCACTTATTTAATCACCGCCTTTGATTTTATTTCACATTCTTATTTGATAGCTTGCACTGCATCTTGCTTGATCCTTTTACAACGTTAATCTTATCTTATCTTTCGTGCTTGATAGGGATTAGGAAGATGACTTGTACTAGGTATATACACTATTATTTAATAATACTATTAGTTACATTCTTGTAAGTTTGATAGTATGCCTCATAACCTAGTATCACATAGTCCTTTTGACCCATTAATGAAGTATAATTGAATTACACCGACTATAGGCTTGCATAAGAGGATAGTGTTTACCTAGACTGCAGAACTTAGAGGCCCATACCCCCATTTGGTCGACTATAGACTTAGACAAGAAGTTAATATGACAACTGTAGAGGCAACACCGATCTTCTTGGTGAACTTAAATTATTATGTACCTTCCTCTATCATAATCCAGCATACTTATATTTTTTGGACTACCTTCGCTTATGCTGCTATTTTATAGCCTAGTTTTGCAAGCTTATTCTTTTATCGAGCTTGTTCATGACATATGTGTTATTGGGGATGCCTACTAATACATTGTCCAAATCATAATCAGTATATTACGGTCTGATAAACCTTAATGCACTTGGTTCGCTCTTCGCATAACTACTTTACGTGGATTGAGATATAGTTGACTCAGCTTGTTAGACAAAAATACTTGCCCTCTAGACATGTTCGAGCATATCGTATCGGTTACATAACTGTACTGATATGAGTATACAGATAGAAATTTACCAAAATAAGGTTTCAATCCACAACTTCCCTTACAACTCTCTTTTTGAATTCTTTAATCGCTTTGAACCTCGTACTTGTATTCTATCACCTCCTCCTAGAATTCTTTATTATTGTTTTTCGTCTTCCCCTATTTCGGAAAGACGAATGTTTGTGCTTGGTATAAGTTTGATACACAGAGAGTACTAGATATACCTATAGGCCAATCACATTACTTTGTGACTATCTTTTGTAATTAAGGGCATATCACATGTGATTTATTTGGTGTTAATTTTTTTTTGAGGATATGTTGATATTTTAACTAGAAGGCATACCCACGATGCTAATGGATGACACGAGTAGCAGTAGTAGTATTCTCTTTCCTATCACCATCTCGTCCCCTTGGGTTGCTCATCTTCTCTTCCATATCCATTCCTTATTCCGTGCTTAATTCTTCCTATCGTAGTTGCATCCCTTCGTGCCATCATGAATTATTTGATTACTTCAACCTCACCCTTATTTTGTTAGTTAAAACATAAATGGGTTAGTAATAATTAATAACTAAAAAGATGAGTTCATAATGATAACCCTTATGTATATGCACTATAACAATATCGGTATTCTCTTATTATTTTAAACCATGAGTAGCATCCTTTAGTCTAACAGGAATTAGTTGGATTGTTGAAATAGTTCATACTTCTAATAGTGTTATAAAGTTAGTCAAGACCTTAATTGTTGTCCTAAAACTTAGACTAAGCTTAGACAAGAGTTGAAGGCACTTGTTACAAACTGATGACTATGATAAAGCATTGGCGAGGTAGCGACAACTACAGCTAGACCATTATAGTAGAGTAGTCAAATTATTTGCAGACATACTGGCCAGGTGGCATGGCAGTATTAGACTATGATACTTGATGGTTATAGAAAAAAATCATGATTATGAGATTCCAGCCAAGTATCCCAAATTTTTTGACCCAATGAATAAATTCGCCTTACAACCTAGACAATAGCCTCAAAAGACTTTGATTACTGGTAGAATTCTTTTAAGTTGGGTAGTGTAGACGAGTTAGAGGATAAATGAATAGTGTATAGACAATAAGGGAGAAAAGTGTTAGTGTGGCTGAGCATAACCTTTTAGGAAGTGCTGCTAGCTAACAACGAAGTGTTAATAGCTAAAGTGAATTATTACGAATATAGGTTAGTGTTAATTACGAGGATAAAATTATTCTAAGTTGGGTAGAATGTAAGTCCCCTAAATTTTTAAATTTTATTTAAAATATTTTAGTAATTTATTGAATTTCTTTAGAGTATTTTTATAGTTAAATAGAAAATAAATTTTACTGATTAATTAAATTATATAAATACTCATTTAGAATTATTCCATAAAATGATTTTTTATTCTTTTAGAGTCAAGTGTGATAGATTTTCTAGAATTTATTCTATGTGTAAATATTCTTTTTGAATAATCTCATCTATATATGTAAATATATATGTGAGCAATAATAATAATAATAATAGTAATAATAATAGTAATACTAATAGTAATAATAAGAAATAGTAATAGTAGTATTAATAACAATAATAATAAGAATAATGATAATAATAATAATAATAATAATAATAATAATAATAATAATAGAAAAAGAAAAGATAATAAAAGAAAAAAAAGAAAAAAAAAGGTAAAACTAAAACTAAAACTCCTAAACTAATCTAACTAAACCTTAATCCTAAACCCACCCATAATCCTAATCCCCAGACTCCCACACCTGCGCAGGAGAACCATCCCAACTCTCCCTCTCTCTCTATATTTTTTTTTACATATACTATTACTAATCTCCCAAACCCTAACCCTAATCTCTCAAACCTTAACCCTACCTCAGCCCCGACCGGCCGACCGCCGGCGACCCCCGACCGGCCGACCGCCGGCGACCCCCGACCTCCGGCCGCCGCCCCGCATCGCGCCGCCGCCGTCCGCGTGTGAGTACGCACGCACATGTGCACAACTGCATCCCATCTTTCAGGTAACATATCTCTCTCATCTCTCGTCCTTTTCTCGAGCGGTTTATCCGTGTACGTTCGCAACCTAACCCTCTAAGATTTTTATTCAAGCGGGACGAGTTTTCGTGTCCCGGATTGGCACTATGTACAAGAGATATCATTTTGTTAGCTCGAGCGGAAGCCTTCTCGAAGAGTTTTTCGGTCAAAACACAAGACGATTGATCTGGGTGAGTGGGCAGAACTTTATTCTCTAATTCTTGCATGTCTTAATAATGAATCTGAGTTTTTGTAATGCTTGTTGCTAAGTAGAGAAATGTTCGCATGAGAATGATAGAATAAGAACCTGCATGCTTAATAAGAGAACCTATATACTTTCCTAAAAGAGATAGAACCATTGCCATGCTAAGTATAAAAATGAATGTTCCATGCTAGTTACACTGACACCGCTATCGAACAAACCTTGCCATGCTAATTATAGAAATAAATGTAGCATGCTAGTTACACTGACACCGCAATCGAATGAACCTTGCCATGCTATGTAAAAGAATGATTGAACATGTCATTATATGGTATGCTAAATAAGAGTAGAACTGCATGCTTAGCTAGTAGAAATAAAATAATCGTGATATGCTTGCTTAAATTGGAGATTATTTATATGTTTGCTTGTCATTGATGCAAAAAGATAGAACTGTTTGAATAACTTGTACTGTATGCTATTGAACCTATCGATCGATTGAAAGAAAATAAGATTGAACCTATCGAATTGATTGAACCTATCGAACCTATCAAATTGATTGAATAGAAGAGAAATGAGAGCTCTGGCTCTATCGCTTGATTGAATGTTTGCTTATTTTTGGACTTGTGCATCACATAGTCTTTATCTGATAGAATTGTATTCATGCATTGGTTTGACAACTTGTGCACAAGGTATCGGGTCTCTCGAGCGGTATCCTAGGGTACTAGGAACCGTTCAGTTCTGGGAGAGGCTAATCGAACACCCTGAGGCTTAGAATCCTCGCGATTAGGGGGGGTGTGGCTATTAGTGTAGTGCTGAACCATGAGTCTCGACTGCTATTTTGAGCATATTTTAGTGCATAGCAACCATGTGTCTCAGCAGCTATTAGCTGATCCGTCATTAGTGAGAAGGGCTTGTACATCCCAATTTCTAATCCTGGGGATCCACACTCGGGGGCCATTATATAGTTAGGGCGCATGCTAGGTTAGCCTTCTTGCACACCTAACTGTTTGATGCAGGGACGAACAGGAAATAGAATATCGTTCATATATGCAAATTATTGCTATCTTGTATGTCTGTTGTAGGAATAACTGTTCGGCGAAGGGTAAGAATTACTGAATAAGTGATATACTCATTGTTGAGTTGTGCTAGCTATCTTGTACTGCCCCTAGACTTGCATATTTTAACTTGAATATCCTGCTGTCCATTAAACTAAATTGAATAAGTCCACTAGATGCACTTTGTCTTGAACTGAGATGAATAGTCCACTAGATCACTATTTTTGTTCCTAGAGTTAATGAATATGGCTCAAAATACATGTTGCACACTGCGTGATAGAATATTGTCCCTATAGCATGCTTGAATGTGTTGAATGTGCAAACTATTTTCAAATATATATTTTCAAAAGAAGTAATCTGACTCAAATCGTCTGATGCATGAAATAAACCTAGGTAAAAAGTAGCGAGATCACTAGTAATGTAATATTTTCCACAAGCTTACTTAGTGTTGGTTTTAGAGAGTGTTGCTTCTGTTCGTTTCTTTTATAATCACCAGTACTTTTTCCAAAGTGTTGGCCCCCACCAGTTTGCTTGTTGGCAGGTACTGATCGTCCGAAAGCGATATTATATCCTCATCCTCAGGACCCAGAAATCTGGTGTCGATGCCTTGAGCCGTATCGAGATATTTTGAGTTACTTTTGTATAAAAGAATGTAATATATGGAACAATATCATTATAATTTAGAGAGAGAGCTTGAGCGAATTATAATCTCGATCAAACATCTCTTGTAACACATCTTGAATATCAATAAAGAGCTTGTTTCCTTATGCCATTGTGTTCTTTACTTTTCTGCAATATTGTGCCGCTGCTTCTATCTTGAATAGCTTACTTGCCCTTGTTCAAAGCTTTGGCCTTGTGCAAGTGCAAGTGCAACTTAGGCTTCCACGACATCATGCCCATGCGAGGGCGATCAGTTTCGCAAGGCGCTAAGCGAGGACGATCGGCCCCTTGCGGGAATCGGGACGTGACAGTGACTGCTCCTCCGTCCTTCGCAGTAACTCGTCACGGAGAGACGCAATATGACGGTCAACGGTCTTCTGGACTCTGGCAGACGCCTGCGAGGGCTGTGGGGAATGTGCACTTACAAAGGTAGCCCTAGAGGACTGTGTCACAACAAGGGCGTCATAGAATCTCGTACCGTAGTATGTACCCCTTTGGAGACCACCAGTGGCGGTCACCCATAGCTCGTCCGTCGACGGAGCTGGAGAGGGCTCTGAGGTAGTACTAGCCTCTCCTACTGTAGGTGCACTAGCAGTTGCCCTCTCACGGAGCCTAAGATACTCGGCCTGTAAAAGTATGGATACTCGATAATTGCTAATGTCTAAGGTACTTATTACTAACTACATGGATATTTATTTGCATATTTCCTAAGTTATATTAAAATTGACACAAAGTAAAGTAATACTTATATAGGTCTGCGAGGCCCTCTAATCAATGAGCTTCTCGTCCTTTCGATGGGTGGCCAGGAAGACGGTCACCATGTTGGCATCCTCACCCCTCTGTACCTGTTAAAAATATATTATTTAGTACTAAAATTAAATATTTTATTCTATTACCATTTTATCGTACTTGTATTAAA
Organism: Iris macrosiphon; assembly: GCA_036927795.1. Lineage (NCBI taxonomy): Eukaryota > Viridiplantae > Streptophyta > Magnoliopsida > Asparagales > Iridaceae > Iris > Iris macrosiphon. Next base: position 36,592,248 of record JAYESA010000007.1, read on the forward strand.
ATAATATATCTGAAATAAAGAATATACTAAACGACAAAAATGTTCCGTCATCGGAATCGAGCCACCACACCACTTTGTTGCCTTCTTCCTAGCCGACTTGGCTTCTCAGACCTTTTCTTTTACCTTAGATCGTCAAATCTAGCCCTCATCGTAGTCCAGTGCTCAGGCATGATCCAACCTTGGATTGATTTTTCTTCGGGATCACGAGCCTTCTAGTCATCCATAGCATCACGGATCAGCTTAGCGACGGCGGCAGAAAATATCTACTCGATCAACCCTGCCCGGTGCGGTGGATAGAAATACGTTTGCTAAAAGAAGTAATTAGTAAGTTATATAATATACATGATTGATATTAAAATTAAATATACTTTTACCTTGAAGTGCGCAAACCAGAACGCCTTTCTCTCGTCCAAAGTATTAGAGTAGTTGATCCAATGGCCACCATAGTTGTACCTCAGAAAGTGGCAAAGGCGTCTCTGTACCGACGATGGACGATATCTATACAGAGATAATTATATTCATGAAAAAGTGAATATATGATGAATAAAGAAATACACGAAATATATGATGATAAACCGACTAATTGACTTACTTTGTACCGTCGGCCCAAATCTCCGTCATCGTCTCGTCCGGAGGTGCGTGTAAACCCCCTCACCCAAAATAGGTATTTTGTATGTATTTTATATTATTATATTTATTATAGATTATTTTAAATATTAAATTTTTTTTAGAGTATTCTCTTAGTTAATTAGAAAATAAATTTCTTGATATATTTACTTATATAAATATTTATTTAGAATCATTTTTAGGCTATTTTAGATTTTTGGAGATTTTTCTAGAATTTTTATGTAATTAAAACTTAGGAAACATAAATTTCTAGGACTTCTATGATTTACTATACGACCATACTTGCATGTTGTTCCTACCAAATATTTATTTTAGTTTAAAATATTTAAATATATTTTTTGTAATTTATTTATAATTTTAAGATATTTATTTAGATTTTTAAAATTATTTAGGATTTATTTGGATATATATAGTCTTAATATTAGATAGATGCTAATTTAGTGTTAATAGATATTAATAAAATTTTATAAATTATTTGTATTATCTTTAATTATATTTAATATTATAAATTATTGAGATAAATTCAAACTCTATTTTAAATTAATTCAAATCCTGAACCTACTAAGAAAGCAACTTCATGCATATCCTATCCTTATTTAAATTCATCATAATCCTATCCAAATTAACCAATCATAGTCGTATTTAATTAAGTAGTGTCCACCATTATAAATAACTCATCCTTCATATTTTTCTTCCCCAAATTTTTCTCTTTTTCGTCCCAAAATAGTCAAAATTCATCATAAATTCAGCCTCATTTTCTACTAGTTATGACGAATTAAAAAGACGATATCTCCTAGCTCCGGACTCCAAACGCGCTCCAGTTTTTTTTGTTAGAACTATATCAAGGTTAGTTTTCTGATTATATAATTTATTTTAATAATTTATGAACCTATTTTTCCAAAAAATTCTAAAAGTGCCAGTTGTCCGAAATCAGACGCATTTTGGTATTTTCGAGATTTCGGGAGATCCCGAACTCGGAATTATGAACCGTTTAAAGTTTCAGAAAGCTGACATGATAAACTTATAAAAAAATATTTTTCCAAAATTTAAAATATAAGTTTATTCTACTGTAAAATTTGTGCAACATAGACGTAAATAGAAAACCACAAAAAAAATATCATCTGTGCGCCCTTGTGGACATAACTCTTTACTGACTTATGATTGTCGATTCCAGTGTTCACGTAGCATTGAAATATATAGAATTCCATACACAAATCTAGGATTTGAGTCGGTTGACTTTTTGGTCAATGGATTGCCTCGATTTGCGTGCCACGGATCACAAATCTTTAAAGTTGACTTTCTTTGGACCAAAAATTAGAGCTTAACAATAAAATCAGATTACAATAAGATTAAAATACTAATTTAGATTATTTTATTCAGAGTTAAAATAGATTAAAATAGCAAAAACTATTCACCCACTTTTGTAACCTAACTTGTTTAATTTATATGACGGGTAGATCGGACGACGCCTTGAGTTAGGACTTCATCCTTTTCACACCAGACAAGATACCTTGCCAAATTGCTTACAGTATTTTGCATGCTTAGTATATTTCTGTATATTTATTGCATTTATATTTATTACATGTGTAGTTTCTTTCAGTCATTACTATATATTAGATATGTTGACACACACTTGACACTTAGTATCATAGAGGACAATCATTAGGCGTATGGGCTTTTAACCACTCTGATAAACCATAGTAACTAGCACGCACTATGGTGGTCGTGTCCGATGATCGCTACCCCCGAGGTATGTCGATTGATGGAGTCCGAGGGTCGCTACCCCAAAGGTATATCGGCTGATGATGTCCACTGACGAGCGTATGAGTTGTGAGGATTAGATCGAGTAGCCTACCCTTGCCCATACGTTGAAAGTTGTCCTCATTTGCATTCATATAGATTATCTTGTACATCGTACTTATTTATTTTTAACTTATATGCATGTTTACTGTATTCAAATTGGCTCACTTTTCTATATCTTGTTACGTCCCTCTGAGGACCTGGTCCTCTGCCAGGTGTATCTGTTCTTGAGTATTTGCAGGAGCGCAGATTGGATGGTTATATATATTTCGTGGATGTTCTCTCTTCGAGCCCGTGATTGCTAACTGGTATTCTTATATGGTGTTGTTATGTTGTACTTATTTTGTATTTGCTCTTACATTCGAGTTGGTAGTGGATTTATTTTCATCCAACTATCATCCTTAGATACTTATGTTGAGATCTAGTTATATAGATGTTGGTTATTCATTTATATTGATTTTCTATGGATGAGATTTAGATTGTACCCTGTGACTTGTGACATATGTTTATACCACTTGTGGATTTTATATTCATATTACAACGTACGTATGAATTTGGTTTCCATATATTGGAGTTGCCATATCCATACGGCTGGCATGCTTACGTGTCCTAGTCCTATGTATTTTGGGACTGGGGCGTGACAGTGCGCATGGAGGATATCGCTGATACGAAGATGGCGTTGGCTCAACCTCCGCCATCTGCTCATCTGTCCCCATGGTTCCATCATCAGGAGGAACGCTAGACGAAAGAGTAGTCTCAGGCATGGAACTACTCATCCCAGGAGTGATGCCACGTAACGTCGTCACAGTCGAAGATGTGGCTGGTCGATATACTGGAGTACTTAGCAACGAGAATTCAGAATCAGTAGGCAGTACCGGAGAAGCACTATGTCTACCTCAGGACCTGCCGAACGTTCCCCGTCGTCCTGTTATACCTGATAATAACATATGATGATAGAACAAATTGACACTAGCCCACCATCAAATTGTATAACCCAGATTTCTAATTATGCAACCAAATTTTCATATTAACTAAATTTTCTAATTATGCAATCAAATTTGGGCGTATCACATATTGCTCATTTCAAATAGGCTATCATATTTTCTGTCGCCACACACAAACTCCATTTTCGTGTCAGTTTGTCTGTGTCAGTATCAAGATAATTAGGGTGTGTGTCCATGTCAATGTTAGTGAGGGTCGTATAAGGATATTTAGGGTTAGGGTTTACCTGACCGAGGAGGGGGGGTGACTGACTAGAGAGTCGACAGGGGAGCGTCAAAGACGGTGGGGAGCCAGAGCACGGGAAGATGAAGGGAGGAGCACGGGGTCGTCAGAGGTGAGGAGCTACACGGTGGTACGTAGCGGTGTGATGATGATGTTGATGATGGCCGAAGGGGAGGAGCACAGGGAGAGTAGGGGAGGAGCACGGGGTCGCCCGAGAGGAGGAGGGGGTCGCCGGAGAGGAGGACGGGGTAGCCGGAGAGGAGTACGGGGTCGCGCGGTCGAGTCATCGGAGGGAATGGAGAGTTCGTCCGGGGGCCGGGGGAGAGTCTCCGGAGAGAAGGACAGGGTCGCTGGAGAGGAGAACGGGGGTTCGCGCGGTCGAGTCGCAGGGAGAGTTCGTTGAGGGGGAATTTACAAAAATTTGGGAATCGAAGGGGGAAATGAAATATGAACCCAATATGAAAATATTTTAGCGACGTCTCAATCTGACGTCGCTACTTCTTAGTAAAGAAAAATTAGAGACGTATCATAAGTCGCTAAACGTCGTTATTTTTGAAATAAATTAGCAACATATGATACGTCGCTAAACGTCACAGAAAATAAAAATTAGTGACATATTAATCATTGCTAAACGTCGTTGTTTTTTAAATAAATTATCGATGTGTTATAAGTCGCCAAACATCGCAGAAAATAAAAATTAGCGGCGTACGAAACAGTTGTGATCATAGAGATGCTTGGGGATGCAAAAATGGGTGAATATGTTATATATGATTGATTGAAATTGGATGGATGAGATTAAAAGGTGGAGGAATCTGTTGGCCCATTGGTCATGGTCACACCTTATTTCGATAATCGTCTAAAACTCGGACTTGATATAACCTACGAGAATCAATACGAAGACGATATGCTGCTACATCTACAGTTTCAGAGTATGGGATGCGACTTGCCTTCAAGTATCGAGTCAATATAATTTTATATTTATTTTGAGTATAAAAAAATGTACATCGAGTCGCACTTGGCATTTAGAGGCTCAACCAAAATATTTTATAAACCCAGATTATTTTAGCCAAAAAATTTTATGTTTTGAAACTAGCCCGAACCTGTTTCTAAAACTGAGTTAGCCCAAACCTACCCAACCTCATTCTGAAATTAACCAGGTTTAAAGAGAAACAAACTCAGACCGAACTCAGGACGAAGTCGGTGCGAGTTCGGACCGAACTCGATTTCCTAACTTAGTATTTCCTGGAAACCAGTTCCTCCTACAGACTCGGCTCCAACGTTCAAAAATTTGAATATTTGGCATCCGAATTCACCCCAAACTCGGTTTACAAAAATACTATAAATAGAGAAGGAATTCACCATTCTTATTCACTCATTCACTCTCTCTTCTCTTCTCAATTACTTCAGTTCAAGACCCTATTCAATTTTCTATCCCAAGCTATTTACGACTCATAAGCCTTAAGTGTCAGTGCGTGCTCGGTTAGAAGTTTTCAAGGGTTGTAAAAAGGAGCTTGTCAAGAAGTTCAAACACTTCGAGAAGTATTTGATCCCTTCGGATCAAAGCTCATGTCTGTACAAAGTTGCAAGCCTTCGGATCAAAACTTGTGTTTCACTGGATAGTTATTTCAACTCTGAGCTAGAGTTCTCGGGCATGGACTAGTTCTTTCAGAGAAAAATCAGGATACATCGTTGTGTGTTACGACTGCCGATCTCTCTCTATCTTTATTTACTTACCATCATTTTATATTTAGACTGTTAGCTAACCGTGTTTATTTTTATTGTTTGATTTTTATTCTGCTGCATATACACGCACTCTATTCACACCCCCCCCCCCCTCTAGAGGTGCTTATTCGATCCTACATAGTCTACACCCTATATATACTAGTAACGGTCACATGCGTTGTACACATAAAAAAATTATATTCTTATTAAAAAATTAATTATGTTTTAAATTATATTATAATATTTTAATTTTGGTTTGAATATATTTAATTATAATTTTTATAAATATGTTTTTTTTGAATTTTTTATATGTTTTAATTAGATAATACCATATAGTTTGTTTAAATATAATTAAAATTTTAAATATATTTTAATATTTGTTATATATTTTGGGTTTTTTTAATTTTTTTTTCAACTACATGAGAAAAGAAAACAAAGATGATAGTTATATATTTTATTTTTTTAAAAGCAATTGGTTAATGATAGACATAGGCTTAGACAACTCAATTTGAAGCCGGTTATAAGCCGCATTATATTAGTGGAAGATATTGAACTCAGTTGTCTCTCGGAGCGAATAGAGGTATAATCCTCATGGTTTGGCGGACAGTGAAATGGTTGTATGTGTAATATATATATATAATTTTTGACGAAGGTAAATTTTATTCATGTTCCTTCGAGAGACTATAACTCAGTCCGAAGGTCAATATATACAATCCCGATCCCGAAGGCCATTCCTGCTCGAGGCTACAACACTGCCCGAAGGCGCCACCCCAGCCCGAAGGCATCCCGGTCCGAAGGCACCACAAGCCAGAAGGTCCCATCCGGTCTGAAGGCTCACAGCCGCACCGCTCCAGCTCTGTACTAGCACCGCACTTACACCTTGCATCGCATCCGCGTACCATCCGGGTCGCACCGCACAGCACACCGCACCTGCACTGCACCCACCACCAACCCACCACTTAATTTCTCCAATGAAAAATTAAATAGCGTCCAGGAGGCTCAAACCCGCAACCTCCTGGGTAGTATGCATCGGTCTTAACTGTTAGGCAGGTCCGACCCTAGTGGCGATCGCCCAGGACCCCATGGGCCAGGAGGGTCCAAAAAAAAATCAGTTTAAATATATAATTGATTCTGTATCGAAAATAGAACTAATATATACCATGGACTTTTTTTATCACGAAGCAATTGTGGTGTAGTGGTTATTATGTTAGACATGCACACAAAAGATTCCTAGTTCAAATTCTGGTAGAGATATTTTTTTATTTTATTTTAGTTATGTTTTATTTTTTTTACATTATGTATGGGGTCTATTTTAAAATTTCGTATCGGGCTCCCATGAGCTCAGGATCGGCCCTGCTGCTCGGCCAGACGTGTATATATATATATATATATATATATATATATATATATATATTTTGAAAAAAGGTAATTGTGTTATAGAGTCCTGCTTCTGGTCCGAAGGACTACAAACTCGGTTCGAAGGTCCATCACATCCTATATATATATATATATATATATATATATATATATATATATATATATATATATATATATATATATATATATATATGGAGGATCGTCGAAGCCATTGTGCAGGAAGAGGTCCCTGGAAATTGTCTTTGCTTTCGAAGTGGATGAGAGGAAGTCATCGCCTGGTATAGGTGGCATGTGGCTGGCTTTGTTTCTTATATGTTGCCATTCATTTCATCCAGGAAAGAATATACATTGAAGCACGTGGAACGGATACTTTGTTTAAATTAATTTTCTAACAATTAAAAAATAATCACTTTTTTATTAGTGTCAAATCTTTTTTTTTTTTGATGAAATTAGCATGACAACCTAATGACACATCCAACAGGATGACACATTTTGATTGACTTTTTTTTTCTTTTTCTTTTTTTTTTGATATGTCCGACGATACGTACGGAACTTTGCACAATCTGTATTGGATATCATTTGGGTCCACTGTTCCCACACCTCTTCCGCGGTTTGATCCCGAGACCTCCGTCCAGTCAGAGAGGTTATACCTCTTCTCACTGACCACAAAATGCCATTAAGGGATTACCAGTCTATTTTGTTCTCAAGAACATATTGAACTCAATTGGCTCTTGTGGTCAGTGAAAAAATGTATAATTTTACCGGTTAGACGGATAGTCTTGGGATCAAATCGCTTGAGATCAAATCGCGGGGAGGTGTTTTGGGCCCAAATGGTATATGGTGCATGCGGAACCGATATGATTTGAATATAATTAAGGGATTACCATATTGTTCTAAAAAAATTTAAATGGTTTAGAGACAACAAAAGAGTTTGGGGAAAAAGTAATATTATCAATAGATGATTTCATATTAGTTCTAATAATGTATTACTTAACATTAACGTATTGTTTGGTTCAAGTTTTAGAGATCTGAGAATAAGTTTTGGATTGTTTGGTAAGTCTAAGATTGAGAATTTGAAGGAAATATATGATACTTCAGTTTTCCATCTCTCTGGAAAATAACCAACCCCACTTCAGAATATTTTTGTTTTCCCTCGATGATACCAACTGAATTTAGGGAATAATATCATCATAAATTAATAAAAGAGCATTTACGAAAAAACTAAACAAATTAATATTTTTATTCAAGTATGAACCAAATATGGAAATGAAAAAATTAGATTTTTTTTGGACTACATATTCTCAACGTAATCAAATATGAGAATGATAATGTTTAATTCCTCTCCTATGGGAAATGAATAGAAAGTGGATTCCTAAAAATACAAAATCTTCATCCAAACACAACCTAAAATTTCTTATCTTTCCGCATAAGTATACACTTTACAAATAGAGCGTTGTTTATTGGGTGTATCCTAGAATAGTATTAATCAACCACTACCAAAATTCGGCCAATTAGCAACGTTATTAGCGACGTCACAAAATAACGTCACTATTTTTTATAAATTTAGCGACTCCATAAAAAGATGTCGTAATACGTCGCAATTTGAGCTGTATAAGCCGTTTTGTAAATACTCCACCATTTATTAAAAAAAAAAATTATGTAAAAAAAATGTTGAAAAAAATTAAATTTGTTATAAATAACACCATGAGGAATCGAATCTAACCAACCAAGAAAAATGTCGCTTATCTTAACCACATGAGCTAGAAGAGTTATTTTGATTATAGTTATAATATTACTTAGATAAACAATTAATTATAATTTATTTATTTATTAATTTTTAATTATGTGAGAATATACATACGACTTAGACGACTAATTTTTTCAAATTTTTTTATAAAATAAATTGACCTTGTACTCATGTTTAGGTGTAAGTAAAATCAACTTTTCTAAGTGAATCATTTTATCAAATTGTATGAGCAGTACTTTTTAAAATACCATCAAAAATTTTATATATATATATATATATATATATATATATATATATATATATATATATATATTGTGGGAGGTGAAAATTAAGTTGTTGCACTTAATTACCGAGAATAATAATAATAAAATTAGTTTGTCCAACATCCGCGTTTAAAAAGCAAAAGTGAAAATAGCAAAAAAATCTAGCAATGGCTGCCGACATGAACTGCCGACATGGAATCCAAACACCAAATTTTAGCCCTTCCTTTTTGCAAGCTGAAAGATATCCACTTTCAGCTTGACATGTTCCCAACTAACCAGCCCTTATCATAAAACTATAACGGTTAGTTCAAAGATTAATTTGACCTATTTTAATTTTTATCGTTTACGTTGAATTCTAATAAATCGAACGCTTTAAATCTTGCAAAGACATATGTAGAGCCCACCCTAAGCTCATGGAGCTTGAGACGAATTTCTAAAATGGGACTTCCATTCGTAATCTTGCAAAGATATATGTAGGAACAATTTAAGAAAATATTGTTGCCACCAAAAGTTGAACTAAGAAGCTCTAATATACAAGTCTAATATGTAGGAACAATTTAAGAAAATATTGTTGCCACCAAAAGTTGAACTAAGAAGCTCTAATATACAAGTCTAATATGATAACTACTACACTGTAATTATTTTATCTTTCATAATATAAGAAGACTTCAAAACGGCTCAAAAGTGAGCCGTCTAAGTTGTTATAAATAATACATCATCTATTAATTATTTCTAAAAAAAATTTAATATTACGTAAAAAAATTATTAATTTTTTTTGAATTTGTTATAAATAATACTACAGAAATTCGAACCCAGCCAACCAGAGAGATTACCTCCTACCTTAACCACATGAGTTAGAAGTGATGTTTGTTTATAATTAAATAATATTACGTAGTTAACCGTTTTCAATACTCTTTATAAAAAAAATCTATCCATAAATAAATATAACTAAAATATAATCAAATATATAACAAAATTTAATTAAAATATAAAGATATATATAATAAATCTTAATTTAAATATATTTAAATAATTTTATATTAATTTTAGAAAAAAAAAATATTTTACGTAAGTAGTATTAATAATGGTTCTTGCTACGTACTAAACCTATTTTAGATACGGATTTTTTCAAAAAAATGGAAGAAATATAGCATAATTGCGAAAAAGAAGAGAAGTTCTGAAGAATTCCAAGTAAGGGGACAACTCGCCAACTTAGTTGGCGGGGTCAAACGCAACTGGGCACGCTCGCCAACTTAGTTGGCGGGGTCAAAGGGCTCGCCAACTCAATTGGCGAGCTAGGGGTGTTGGGAGCAGCGCCCGCCAACTCAGTTGGTGAGTGAGTGGCGGAAAAGAAAATTTTGGCCGTTGGCTTCTCGGGATGGGGGGCGGGGAGAAATTATAGCCGTTGTGGGGTTTGGGGGAGGATTATAGTTGTTGCACAACGGCTAATACAAACTTCTATATATTTTTCTGTCTCAACCAAATCATCCAGCAATTTCACTCTCTTCCCTCTAGCAAAGCCTTCAGCACTCTCTCTGTCTCTCTAACTCTAGCAAAGCTTCCAACACTAAAAAAATATTCTGCCTACAGCCAAAGTTTATTTGAGTTTCTTGTAGCAAAAGTTCTCAACCGTCATGGATCGTAGCGTAAGAATTGTATGCTCGCACGGCGGTAAAGTAAATGGGTTAAATTACGAAGGAGGAGAAGGCCAAAAAATTTCAACTTATCCGAATATTAGTTTTGAAAATATACGTAATCATATTATTGAACGTTGTTCAATTCATTACGATTTTATTCTGAAGTCTATTTTTGGTTCTATTTTTTGATAGATAGTGAAGATGCATGAAATTATATTCTTGAGATTAATTCACAATCATGGTATATAAAAATATATGTTATTAAAGTAGCAGCAACATTAGATAATAGAAATTGTGAATATTTTTCTGAATACCAGCATGTTAGTTCGGGTGCTAGTCCTTCTCAACAAATTGTTTTATTTTTTCAAGAAGGTCATTCATCAGATGAATCTAACCATGATGATGATAGTGACAACGACGATGAAAATAGTGATGATTTAGTTGAAAATATAGATTATACGGTGGATGATGATGTTGTAAAAGCTATCACTGATGAAGTATTTAAGGGACAATCATTTCCTAGCCGTTCTCACTTTAGAAGCTTTATAAGTAATTTAGCAATTAAATATAATTTTAGTTGTTCAACTAGTGTTATGAATAATGCTCGTGGAATTATATATAGTTGTGATCAACCGAATTATAATTGGAGAGTATATGTCAAATCCATTGGAAATTGTGATATAGTTAAAGTTAGTACATTAGAAAATTGTCATTCTTGTTTAGGGAGACTTAGTACATGACGTCATCGACTAGCTACCGCTGCATAGATTAAGACCATGATAATTGACATTATTAGAGATAACCAGTCATATAGTCCATCACAAATTGTTAAAGATATATATATGGAGCACCGTATACAAGTTAGTTATTCCAAAGCCTGGAGAACCCGAGAGACGGCATTAGCTGAAATTAATGGTAGTTATGATGAGGCATACGCTAGTCTTGAGGAGTATTGTTATAGAATTATGGAGACGAATCCCGGTAGTACATATTTTATTAAAACTGTTGAAAATAATAGCTTTCAACGAATCTTTATTTGTTTTAAGTCATATATTGACAGGTTTTTAAGGGTTTGTTTACCGGTTATTAGTACTGATGCTACATTTCTTTCGTCTAAATATCAAGCTATCTTATTTATTGCGTGTGCTCACGATCTTAACTATCAATTATATTCTATTGCTTATGCTGATGCTGAAGGTGAGAATAGTGATTCTTGGTCTTGGTTTTTAAACTCTCTTAAAATATCTTTTAAAAGTTTTTTTTAATGATTGAAGTGCAATTTCATTTATATCTGATAAGCAAAAAGAATTAATAAATGCTATTCGTGCTATTTTTTCTGCATCTCCTCATTTTTTGTATTCATCATTTTAAACAAAACATAAAAAAAGTTATGAAAGAACTAGTATATCAACACTTATTAGACTCGCTTGCTAGATCATATAATGAAACATATTCAGAGAGCGTGTTTGATATAATTAAAGCCGATAACATAATGTTGTACGATTGGCTTATTGGTGTAAACGATGAAAGTCGTCGATTTGAACATTGGATAACAGCGTATGCTACTTGTCCTAGATTAGATATTAGCACTTCTAATCTTGCTGAATGTTTCAATAACTGGATTAAGAAATTATGAGATAAGCCAATAACAATACTTCCTGATGGTATTAGAGCCAAGATTATTACACTCCATGACAATCGTAGAAAGAATGCTGAAAATATAGACACAGATTATTGTCCGAAGATGTTAAAGACTATGGCTTGTATTATAAAAGAGAAGAATCACCTAGAAATATTAGCTATTGATAGTTATAAGTTTGAAATAATAGACCGTGCAACAAGTAGAACCTATATTGTTTATATAACCGACAGATCTTGTACATATTTTAGATGGTATCATACTTATGTACTATCTATACATGCCTGTTTTATTTGTAGATATTGCAATATTAGTATTGATAGTTTTTATCCTGCAGTATTTTCGACGGAGACCTTGAGAAGTGTATACGCACCAAAAATGGAGCCAATTCTAGTTCCCTACAAGATCCAAGCTCATTTGGTTATAGGAGAAATTAGAGTACCAGATGTAAGACGCAAAACCGGAAGACCAAAGAAGAAATACATCAAACCCCGGGATTCATCTACGAGAGATCTTCGTTGCAGTAATTGTGGTGCGATAGGACACAGCCGAAAAAGATTTACTAGTCAACCGAGAGAGTAAAATAGAATTGTTCAATACAAACTTAAAAATATTGTAATATTGTAATATTGTTCAATACAAACTTAGAAATATTGTAAAATAGAATTGTTCAATACAAACTTAGAAATATATTACAAATTATACTTCTAAACATTCATCTACTCATCCTCCTCCTCGTCTTGCTGAGTCTGGGTAGGCAGCGGTGCTGATGGAGTCAAAAAAAACTGTGTGAATATCTGGTAGTGTCACGCCCCAGTCCCAAAATGCCGAGGGATTGAATGCGCGACAATGGCCAGCAGCACGCACCGATGGACAACCCAATTTAATGGATCCATCAGGGCATGCTTAAGCTGTAGTCTAACAGGAATTAGAACAATTGTTACAAGTCACAGTCTATACTAATCTCATCCACAACAGATAATCACAGATTTAATACAATAGAATAAATAAGCAAATCTCAAATAAGTATCTCGGGGAACAATCCGAGAATCAGTCTGTTACATTAAGGAAATAGACAGAAAATAAAATACTGGAAATGGAAATACTGAGTGTATGAAGCCGGTGCTCAGGAGAAGTCTTCGGCCACTATCTCGTCCTCGGTTTCGGGTTCTGCTCCAAGGAGTGCTCCTGTACCGTACACCTCGGGGTAGATCTCTGCGGCTATACCTGGGGACATAGTCCATTCCAGGTCCTCAGGGGACATAACAAGGTACAAAAAATACAAGCCAAAATAAATACAGTGCAGCAATAAATGAAACCATAGGGTAAACTATATAACCAGCTAAGTGATATGCAAGTTGAGAGTTTTAGTCATACTCAGGCTGAGGCTACTACAGGATCAGTGTCAGAGAAACCCATAGCAGTATTTTCTCGAAGGGCCAGAACTGGTGCCATAGCTCTGTGTCAGAGACTAAGACACATCCAGATGTCAATATATATAATATAATCAGCCTTTGTTATGGTAATACTCTCCCCACCCCATGAAATCCCACGTCACAGTTCCAGAGAATCTCAGGTACAAGTCACGCAAGATTGAACTAATGCAATGAGTCAGAAACAATTCTAAGCATGTAAACTGTAAATGTCATGAATATGTATCCTATAAGGATTCACCATGTATATCTCAGGGAATTTCATCACATGAATAGTGTCAGGTGTCCTGGGTTGAGCAGTTAAACAAGTTTACATATGAATCTACAAGAAATCAAGTAAAATACTATAACAGGATTTACTACGAGTTGACAAGCTCTATGTTCCCACTGATGCAAAATTAAACCAAGAAAATATATAGCAAGCTGCAGCGTTTGGCAAGGTACACTTGCCCACTGATGTATAACTAAGTCCAGGAAATAGGTAGCAAAGCTGCAAGTTTTGGCGAGGTACACTTGCCTGTGGTTCGGGCTTCAACGGTAGCTCTGACTTCAGCCGGATTTGCAGGCGGTACTCCGGTTGCTGAAATAAATATCACCATCAGATCCAAAAAGTATCAATCAGCTAGAAACGCCTATCCTTGAGTCCAATTTGGATACAAGGGCAAAAACGACAATTTCGGGTCAAAACGGGATCCACATGTGGGCCCGCTTTGCACCGAAAAATACGTCAGGGTCAAAGGTCTCCAAATTCACCAAACTTAGTTTCAACAGGTCAGGAACGATGATACGAACCCAACGGAACTTCCAGAATTGGATTCCGATGAGCCGATCACAAAATCGCCCGTCGAGTGGGGCCTATGGGGCCCACGACACGCGATTTCGTCAACGTCCTCAGAATCGAACCAAACTTGGGTCACAGGACCAGCGTATCGCTACGAGTCTGATGGCGCAAGTTTCGTTTCAATCCGACGTGTGTACACAAAGTTACGGTACGATTCAGAAAAGACGAATACGGGACGGTGTCCGCGGATACGCGTTGATCCCGGTGTGCACGCACACCCGAATCGACTTCTGCGAAATCCCGCACGTCCGTATCAACGACGCGCACGTATCTGTAAAGACCACGCGCGCCCAAGTCGTCCCGTTTGGCGGGGCGTACCCAGTTTCGGGGTGAATCAGGGCGTTGTTTTTCCTGTTTTTGGATCGCGGTGTGCGATCACCACAGGACGCGATGCCCTGAGCGGTTTATTCGGGCACCGAGAGGGTCACACAGACTTCGCAACGGAATTTACGGAATCGAAAACAGAGCTACGAGCAAGAAGTTACAAGTACCTGAACAGGGTTCAAAAACAGGGTTCTCGTCGTGTCCGACACGACACGAAGGGTCGTGTCCGTGTCCTGTTCACCTAGGGTTAGGGTTAGGGCTCTGGACGGCGGAGACGGCGGCTCTGCGGCGGCCGGGCTGAGGCGCAGGGGCCGGGGCAGCGGGGGCACGCGGCGGCGCTGGAGGCGGCGGAGGCGGCGCGGGGAGGCGGCGGGTGTCACGGTGGCGGCGGCGCTGGCTAGGGTCCCGGAGTTGGGGGCTCGGGGTCGTCCGACACGGCGGAGGAGGGGGCTGGCTGCTGGGGACGGAGCCGGTGGCGGCGGCTGGGGGCGCTGGCAGCGGGCACGGCGGTGGCGGCGTGGGGGTTCGTCGAGTAGGGGGTGGCCGGAGAAGAGAACGGGGGGGGGGGAATTATATAGGCGGAGGGGAGCGGAGTCGAGCGGGGGAGGCGGAGGAGAGGGGGATCGTGGCCGAGGGGTGCGAGGGCGTGGGCCGAACGGAGCGGCGGCCGGCGCGGCCGGCGGAAGCGGCGCGGGAAGCGGGGGCCGCGCGGGGAGTGGGGAGACTGGGTCGGGTGAGGAGCCGGGTCGGGTTCGCGGGCGGGTGCGGGTCTGGCCGACCCGCCCGACCCGCTAGGCCAGGGGATGGGCCGGGCTCGGTTAGGGCTGGGCCCGGTGGGCTGGGCCCAGTGGGCTAGGGTTTAGTTTTAAAATCAATAAATAAATAATAATAATTAGAATAAATATAAAAACAGTTTTTAGGTGATTAAAAATAGGTCCGGGGTCCGATAAATTCCCAGAAAATTATCCTGAGTCCAGTTTTTCATTTTACATCCAAAAATATTGTTTTCATAATATTTTAATACTGTTTATTATCATTTAAAAATCATTTAATAATTAAAACCCTGTTTTTAATTACAGAAAAATCCCAAAAAATTTCAGAAAATTGTGTAAAATCCAAATTTAAAATTTCTGAAAAATCAGGGGGTTTACAGGTAGCTTTCATCTCCAGCGTCCTGGTGACTAATATCCGCTCCAGCAGACTCGTGACTATGGCCCGCTCCAACATACTGGTGACTAGGGCCATCTCTAGCATAGTATTGGAAAATATCTCCAGCATATTGGTGAATAGGGCTCGCTCCAGCATAATATTGGGAAAAGACTCCTGTATTGGTAGTGTTGATACACTCCTGTATTGGTAGGGTTGACACACTCATGTATTGGTAGTGTTGATACACTCCTGTATTGGTGAATATGGCTCGCTCCATCAAATTGGCTATGATAAAGTGATACACTCATGTATTGGTGGTGTTAATAATCCACTACATCTGTGGGCCATCGCATAGCAACCGGAAAGACTCCAACATCACTGAGAATGCTAGTAACAGGCCTACCAATATAGAAGTGCTCGTAGGACCAGAACTATAAAACAAAAATATGACATTAGTACAAACAAAATTTGTATTCTAATCTAATTAATTTAGGTCTTTCATTCATACCTGAGTCAGTGAAATACATCCACAAATACTCTTGCGACTGAATCTCACAAATTCTGTCAAATTTGTGTATAAAAACGCTAGAGTAGCAGTTCCCCATGCATGCTGAGTAGGTTTTGTCAAATCATTCAAGAATGGTAGAAGCTGCACATTTACAATATTTTTCGATGTATTGAAAAATAGAATTGCACCACATAAACAGAGCAAATACGCTCTAGTGCAACGATTGACCTGAAAATATTAAGTGTTATATAAACACTAAATTAAGTCATAAATAAATCTTACTAATTAAAATACATACTCGTATTTCATCTACATCAAACACCCCGTCAATAGTGTGATGTAGGTCCATGAAGTTGCCATGAAGCTATGTAAACTTCACAAAATTGTCGTCTTTTATACCAGATGTAGGGGTAACACCGAGATATCTCCTGATCAGATCAGATCAGATCCCTTTAAGTGCAGATCAAAATATATAGCGTCACCTTTAATAGGTAACTCTAGTATAATTGCCACATCAAATAGTGTGATCGTCATCTCGCCGAATGAGAGTTGAAAAGTGTTGCGTTCAGGCCACCAACGCTCCGCAAGACTTACAACTAGATAAAAATCGTGGATTAAATATCTAACCCGATCTATATAGTGGAATCCAAAGGATTCCACCAAAGCCTTTTGGACAGAATTTAGCTCCCACGTACGATATTTTTTTCGATTTGCCAATGTACATGGATCATGGTCGTATAACTATAAAAAATATATGCATTATATTTTATGTGCAAATTACTTAACTTGCAAATTTTATAATTTTAAAAATTACCTCTCCAGTAAATATCTGACTAGATATGTGGTCTTCACGTTGCTTAATAATAAGGTCGGTAGTCGGTCCACCGGGAATACGACCGTCATTTTGGTTAGCCATCTGCAAAAAAAATTAACGGTGATCATTTACGACTAAAATATAATAAGTCTGTCAACGATTTAAAAAATGTCACAAATAATATGTTTACTTACATTAGATTTTTTGGTTATTTTTTTCCAGTTGATCTTGATGCTTGCAGACAGGAAACTGGGGGAGAGGAGAGTGTTGTCAGGAGAGGAGGGCGTTGTGAGAGTGTAGTGAGGATGAGGAGTTGGGGGCTGATTTATAGAGGGAGTGGGAGGTTTTTTTTTTGGGGGAGGAGGGGGGGGAGGCCTTCAAGGGGAAGGTCTTCGAGGGAGAGTAGTAGTCTTCGGGACTGCAGTTACACCCGCGTGGCCCGCCAACTGAGTTGTCGAGTTCTTCTCGTTCTCTGGAATTCTTTTGATCTCGCCAACTTAGTTGGCGAGTTATCCCTCTCATTGCAATACATGAGAACTTCTTCCCTTTTCACAATTATGTTATAATTCCTTCCTTTAAAAAAAAAAAAAACTGTTTTAGATATAACAATTAATAATCTTTATTTTTTTGGATCTGAATCGTCGCTTGTCCTTAACCAGACCGCCCTAACACAAAGGGCAGGATCGTAACCCTCCACGTTATTAAAATAAGGTAAACAAATAATAATAAAATAATCAATAGCCATGCCATGTCTCACCCTACGCTACCCAGCTAAAAGGCATTATTTAAAAAAATCATCGCTAATTAACGCACATGATAAAATAAATAAGTTTCTTAGAAACGGGAAAACAGAAAAATTAATCCCAAATTAATCAAATCAATCAATCAACCACTTGCAATCAACCTCCTTCCAGAACCTCAACACTATATAGACCCCTTCACTTTCTTCTTCCATAGCACTCCCCAAACCAAATCAAACCAAACCAAACCAAAGCTCACTAGTTATTTATTCTCATAAACTAACTACCGGTGACCACAACAACAAAAACAAATGGACTCCGAACTCGCATTCCTCGACTCCATCCGCCAACACTTACTCCACGACGACGACGTCGACTTCCCGTCCTTCACGTTGAGCTTGCCGGAGGCTCCACTCGACCTACCCTTCCGTTCCGATGCCACGTTCCTCTACGGGACCCAGCCCCACCAGGAGCTGTGGGCCCCCTCCCCCTCCGTCGAGGTCAAGTCAGAGCCGGAGATCCCGCCGGCGCCGGCTCCGGCTCCGGCGAGCTGGACGCACTACAGAGGGGTGAGGAGGAGGCCGTGGGGGAAGTACGCGGCGGAGATCAGGGACCCGGCTAAGAGCGGGGCCAGGGTCTGGCTCGGGACCTACGAGACGGCGGAGGACGCCGCGCTGGCCTACGACCGGGCGGCCTACCGCATGCGCGGGGCGCGCGCGATGCTCAACTTCCCGCTGGTGATCGGCTCGCAGCGGTCTGCCGATGCGAAACCGGCGGCTTCTCCGTTGAAGCGCGCATCGCCGCCCGAGCCTTCGTCTCCTCCATCCTCTTCTTCTTCGTCGTCGTCTTTGCCTAAGAGGAGGAAGAGAGGTGAAGCTGCGGCGGCTGCGGCAATGGTGCCGGTTCAGGATTCGGTTCCAGCTCCGGCTCCGGCTCAGCAGCTGACCGGGTTGGGTTTGGGGAGCGGACCGGAGGCTCTGCCCTTTGCCCCGGAATCTCAACTCGCACGTGTGGGACGGATATTGAGGGTTTCTTAGAGAATTACTTCTTCTTCTTCTTCTTAGACTGCATATCCATAGGAGAAAATATGCGACCGTCGAAACAGACTACAAAATTAGCCATAAAGCAGAGTATCGTACCAATAATATGTTTCAAAGTGCCAAAAATCATCCAACAAGTTTTTGAACAAATTATCCAAACTTTATGATCTTTCAGCATTATACAGACATTATACATATCGTCAGGTCGGAACTGTCTGGTTTGTGATCTAGAGTTAGACGTTTCAACGATCTAGATTATTCCAGAATTGTACTCTTTTTCAAGAGACTCTCAGATGCCTTTTGTATTAGTCTTGTTGTTGTAAGATTCTACCATTGAATTTTTTATGGCATTAAGAATCAACAACTTATGTAAATTATTATCTTTCTTCCATTTGTACTTTTTGTCTATCGCGCTAGCAATAGCAAGCACATCTTCCATCTCTGAAATATCAGACTTAGGATCTGTCAACACGTACGCAACGTTTACGAGTTGAAGATTGAGAATAATCTTCATTTTTCAGTTGTTGCAGTGTTCTACATCGAACTTGTCTACTTTGTGAAAACTTGTGTCGAGGATATTTGAACGATTTTTCATCTTCGTTTGCTTGATCGTTGCTCGATTCTTACTTTGCGATTGTTGGAGCTGAAGGTAACAAAGATCTTATAATGTATGTAAAAACCAAAAAAAAAAAATAGATTGCACAAAATTGATTGTCGCACAAAAATGTAGATTGAGCAAAAATTCTTAGTTCAATTGAATTCTGAGCTAAAATGTTTCCCACGCAAAAATTCAGATTGCGCTATAATTCTAACTGAGCTAGAATTCTAGATTGCGCTAGAATTCTGTCTGTGCTAGAATTCTGACTTGAATGTGTCACTACCACTTTCTAGGGAGAAATATTTTTGTCATTTCATAATAATTATATTGTTATATTTATATTTCATAATATTTAGTACTGTTGTATTGTATAGTTGATGGTTGTATGTTAGTCCCTTAATTAGACTAATTGTTATTGAATCTAAGCGAACCCAGCTAGACTTGTCATGACCATTAGTGCAACCCATTTAGTTTAGTCATTGTTGACTAGTTAAAAAAGATATAATGAGTCAGTAATCCCTTTTATTTAAATTAGAACTTTTCTTAGTTAAACCTATTTATTAAATAACTCTTCATGACAAACTTGGAGGACATTTTAGACATTCTGAAACACCAACCCTAACCCTATAGTGGTCGGCCCTAATATAGAGGGAGAAGCACTCATTATTTTCCATCACTTCATTTATTTCCTCCCCAATTTATTTCTTCCCCAAATTCCTTCACCCATCCACCAAATTTTACCAAACCAATCCCAATCCCTCTCATTTTCTTCACCAAGGAGAGCTAGAAGCTTGAAGATTGCAAGAGTCTAGTGGAAGAAGGGTTTTGCTTGGAGTTGGTGTTCATTTTTCATTCTTGTGCCCATTTGAAGAAGCTACATTGGGAATCCATCTCCCAATAGGTATGATTCCATTCCTCCTAAAAATTTCTATTCTAAATAGTGTATTAGACCTATAGGAACCCTTCCATGGCTAAGGACTACCCATATGAAGAAGAACTAGGTTCATATGAGGCATATGGTGAAAAAAGCTACATTGAGTTTTGTGCCCATTTAGGAAAAACTCTAAGTTGGCACACCAAGTATTTGATGGAATGCCTAATGTGTCATTCCCCCGTTATTTTATATTGCATTTGGTATTTTAGATGTGTCATGATGATTTGGTGGTGTTTGGGAGTGATTTGAGTGTGTATCAAGAGGGTATCACATGAGTATCATGGTGTGATACCCATGTGTGGCTTGATGCACACTAAGTGTTTGTTGCCATGCATTTAGCTTGAGTATGTGCCTATTGAGTATTAGAATTGCAAATAAATTGGTGTTATATATATTATGGGGAGAACCTATATATTAGTGTGTTTAAGGGCTTAGGTGTTTATAGATGTGGCTTGTATACATGTTGTGTTGAGGGTATCTATGCTCAAGGGGTGATCGGGTTCACTGTGTGTATAAGTGTTGAGTGGTGTTATGAGTTTGCGTGTGTGTATACTGTTGTATTGTGTTATAGTTGTGTGAGTATATATATAAGTGTATATATAATTAAATGGATAAGAGTGTGTATCAGTATACAGTATTAAGAAGGATGCGGGAATTGATGGTATCGGGTTTTAACAAAGTAGTATCATTAGTAATTGGGGAATGGGTGTACTGTCACTATGCAAAGTGTGCACAAAATATGCTTGAGTGAGGGTATGTGCATTAGTGTGGGTTGTATCAGCGAGGAAGAGGTGATGTGGTTGCTTGAATGCAATTGATGGGAGGTAGGATGTTTAAGTATGATACATTAGTATATCATTAGGTATCATTTGATTGATGGGAGATTAAGGGGTCGAGTTAGCATGTAATAGCAGTTGTATTTCACAGAGGAGAAGAGAAGATGGGGGGGGGGGGTCTGTCCAGGACTTGAGTTCCAACCCACTATGATAGCAGCAAATGATGCAGAGAATTAAGCAGATACAAGTAGCAACAGCAGCATGCTCAAGCAACTGATGCAGTTGAGACTTCAAATCCAAGTCTAAGTAGTGGGGTTTTGGAGTGTGGTCAAGCTAGTACCATTCTAGGTACTATTATCTGGGGCAAGGCAACAAGGAAGGGAATGAAGGTCTATTAGCAGTGCACACCATTGTTTGATTGTTCATAGGTGTAGCACATATGTGCTAAGGTGTAATTGTTCTTCCTAGTGTGCAAGTTTTAGAGTTTAGTGTAAGGTATTACCTAGTATAGGTAAAGTGTATGTTAGCTAAGGTGTCAAGCCATTGTTGAGGTTAGTTGGGGTAATTAGTATAGATACCAAGGTATTCATGATACCAAGTTGGGTAAGTTAAAGTGTTAGCTTATGAGATGCTTAGTGTCAAGCCATTATTGAGGTTAGTTGGGGTAATTAGTATAGATATCAAGGTATTCATGATACCAAGTTGGGTAAGTTAAAGTGTTAGTTTATGAGATGCTTAGTTAAGGTGTAGTAGTTTAATCAAGGTATTAAGTTATTAGATATGGTTAAGGTTTTCCTAACTAAGGTATGTAAGATAAGGTATGTATAAGTTACTTGATAATATTAACTAATATATATAAGTTATACTTAATACTTAGTGATATTAGCTAGAACTAACTAGTAAGACCTAGAAACCTATGTATAACCTAGTTTTGACTAGTGTTGACTGGTTTGACCCGAAAAGTCAATCTTTTAGGTAGTTTGACCAGAGTGACCTAGTTTTGATCTAGAAATTTCATAGAATTTCATATATATGTCTGTATGACACCAGTTCAGACACCGAGATGCACTATTGTCTTGTAACCACCTAATTCTAGAAAAGGGGTATTTTTGTCATTTTATATTATTGGTATTGTTAATAATAATATATATATTATTATATTGTTAGTATAGTTAATGGTTAGTGTGTTAGTCCATTAGTTTGACTTAGTGCTAGTGATCCCAAGAGGACCCAACTAGACTTGACTAGACTTGACTAGACCCATTGATTCAATTAAATAGTTAGTTATTGTTTGACTCATTAGTTTAGAAGAATGAGTTAGTTATTAAGTTTAAACTATTTGACTTAATTCATTAGTTAGTCATGACTAGATTAAGTCTATTAAACATATTTTGACTCAAAAATAGAATATTCCTTCTATAGGATTAGTTGATCATATTCATAAGAGAATGAGAGGGGCTTTTGAGCCAATTCAAATATTCCTCAACCTAACACTAACCCTATTAGGAAGCTATATAAGCCTCTTTATTCATGAATAGTCTCCATTTGATTTCCTAATTAATTTATTCTGAAATTTAGAAGCAAACCCTAATCCACCTCATTCCAAATCCTGTTTCGACCAAATCTACCCTCATTTCTTCATTCCAAACATATTCCAAGGAGGTTAAGGAGATTGTCATTGTTGGAGGAGCACTTGAGGAGGGAAGCATTGGCTTGAGGATTGTGTCCAACTTCTTATTGTGTCTATTGATAGTGATACATTGGGAATCCATCTTTCAATAGATAAATTTCTATTTTTGTCACGACTCGCACCAGGTGAAGGGGCACGAGTATGTGGGTACGTCCAGCCTTGGTCGCAGCATCGACGGTAGAACGCTATCTTGGTCAACTATACTATCTAATTATCTCACAATAATGCATAAACCTCCAATAATATCTCAACTCCAAGAAGAGTGTACTAAACTTAATTCAACACAATACTCAATCACAATTATATAGCACGATAAGATATCAAGGAAGTCTAATATAATTATACAGTCAAAAATATATAACAACAACAATAGAAACAATATCCAAATCTCAAACTATATGCTGGAAACAAATCTGGTACCAAAATGCTAAAGAAAACTAACTATGAAAGACTAGTAATCCGGATAATCCTCCCGACAATCACCTCAGAACTAGTGGGTCAAGGTTTGCATCATCTATAAGTCGAAGTCCATAGTATGTCGGACACCAATCCCCGGGATCCTCTGAAAAATATTTTCCAGTCAGGAATGGAGCAAAGTTCAACCCAATAGCAGTTCCAATTAATTGACAAAAACTATAAAACAGTAATATAGAGGATGTTATATACGATGAGAATATAACCGATGATCAAGAACAATGAAAGAATAGGCAATACTGGCAATAGAAATATAATCAATGTGTACAAGAATGAAGGAATGAACTATAATGTCAGAAATAGAACAGGGTAATCAATGAACTGAATATGGAATCTACAATACACTATGTGTTTGAGATACTAACTGAATATGTGATCGGCCTGGGAGATTCAATGATTACACTAAGGAGCTAACTCAACCATACGTGAAGTGCATGATTAGTTAGTAGCCAATGATTACACTACTAGCCGATAGTTCTTGATCACATATTTAATTAATATTTCTCCTGCCCCGACTGATATGATGGATCGAATCATGATACGTTACTAGCCAATTTATCCAATGTTTAACCTACAATATTCAATGTTATTCAATACCAAGAAGGACAGTATCCGATACCATCTCAATAATTAAGGTAACATCTCATGACTGACGATCCAATAACAATACCAATCCGTGTACCATCGTGTCAAGAATCATAAGTAATATTTCTAAATACTTGAATTATAATAGTAATCAAATAATGGAAACTATCAGAGAATGTACTCGCTTGTGGTCCAGAGCAAATGATAAGAAACGGTATCCGAACTGGTGTCACACAGACCTATATATGGAATATTGCATTAATACAACGTTTGGAATGAAAATAAATTAAACTGGTCAACATCTAGGTCAAAAAACCATTTCTAAGTCAAAACGGTCAAACTAGGTCAACTCTATGCCAAACTAGTCAAACTTGATCAAACTAGCTACTTCTAGGTTGTATGAGTCTATCTCTAGGATATTAGGTCCACACACTTTGAAACTAGGCCACACTATCTATTCTAAGATACTAAGAAAACCAACAAGATACCGTATCCTAAGATATGCAAGTTATTAGATATAAAAATACTAATATATATATATATATATATATATATATATATATATATATATATATATATATATATATATATATATATATATATACACAAGACAATACATATAGTATCTAAGCTAACTAATGAAAATTGGATACCTTGGCTTTGAACCAATGCGGTATCGCACCACTACACCCCCATATTGATACTCAAATCCAATACCTTGAGTATCGACCCAATACCATGACATTTACCTTGGTATCACAAGGTAATTCAAGTTCTAGTATGTAATTAACTACCCAATACTACCACACATTTAATACTTATACAATACTATATACAATATACCTTATGTTAGTCACCTTAGTATCAATCCATAACTAGTTAACATCTAGCCTATCACTATGCTAATACCTACTACTCATCACCTTGATATCAGTAATACCTTAACCAAAATCCCACTCTTGACTGAAATCCAATACCTTATATCAATATCCTAATATATATGCCTTGCTTAGCTAGTACCTACCAAAACTAAACTATAACTAACATATCAATAAACTAGCTATAAACTTAACATAACTAAACTATTACATACTACTAATTACCTAATACTCACAACATATATATACAATACTAATATATAATACTACATATAGCTACTTACCATTAACTTATATACATATACTCATATAGTTATTAGTCTAATATATATATATATATATATATATATATATATATATATATATATATATAGATAGATAGATAGATAACAAGTATCTATATACATAACTACCTAATAATGCACTTAGCTACTACACTATTAATGAAACTAATAACTAACTTACAAGAACTAACTAGACCATAAATAACTACTAGCTAACCTTAACAAACTAACTAAACCATTAACTTTACCAATACATATATATATATATATATATATATATATATATATATATATATATATATATATATATATATATATATATATATATACACACACACATAGCTACTAGTAAACAAGTATATACATCTAATTATTATACTAACAATATATAAATATATAACTACTTAGATATTACATATTTATATATTGTTAGTATAATAATTAGATGTATATACTTGTTTACTAGTAGCTATGTGTGTGTGTGTCTATATATATATATATATATATATATATATATATATATATATATAACTAAATGACAATGTAACTAATTAACTAAACACACTAACTGTCAAAGAACTAACTACCTAACCCTCTTACCTAACTAGCTGAACCATACCTTAACAAACTGTCCTCATACCTTGCTGTTGCTCGAGCTGCTCATTCATATTCATGCTAAAGCTTGCTGCGTTGCTGGTTGCTGCTACTGCGCTCGCTGCTGCACGCTGCTGCACGTACATTGCTGCAGTTGGCTGCTGTTTCAATGTGCTGCTGCAACCCTCTGCTAGCTGCAATGTGCTGCTGTGTTGAACTGCTATGCCCCCTTCTCACCGCACTGTTCACTCACTCACACAAACACCTATGCACTATATGCACACACAACCACAAATACTATGCACACACACACATACATATATATACTTACCTATATATGTATCAACACATATATACACTCTTATCTCTATACATATATAGACCCATCTCTATACATATATAGATATATATACAAACAAATATATATACATATAGATATATACACTCATACATATATACATATATATTCAAACATACATATATACATATAGGTATCTCATATATATATATATATATATATATATATATATATATATATATATATATATATATATATATATATATATATATATATATATATATATATATATATATTGTAAAACCCCCTAATTTTAAAATATATTATAAGTATTAATTAATTATTTAATTTAATTGTAGTATTTCTTAGTTAATTGGACAAATAGAATTTATTGAATTTTAATTACTAGGTAAAGATACATTAGAATTTATGGAGCAAAGCTATTATTTTATCTTATTTTCTTTTATGTAGGAAACCTTGTGGACGGATGATAGATAATTTTTTGTACTAATATAATTTTTTTGGAATTATATATATATATATATATATATATATATATATATATATATATATATAAGTAATAGAATAAAAGAAGAATAAAAGAAAATCCTTAATTCTAATACACCTTGACCCAACCCTTAATTCCTAAACCACTAAAAAGCCTAATCCCCTAACCCAACCTAGCTCCCCGCGGCCCAGGCTTACCCCCCTCATCCGCGAGTACCGCTCTCCTCTCTCTCTATATATATATATATAACATCTCATAAACCCTAACTATTCTAAACCCATAAATGAGTCTGACAAGGGTGTTGGTTGGGTCTGACATGGGTCCACTAGGGTCTGACATGGGTCCAGACTAGCCAAAACCCTAAAACAACCAAACAAAATATAATACAACCAACAATTAAATATAAATATAATTATTTATAAAAAATACACAAATTACCAAATAAAAAAAAAATCCTATTCCTAGAATTGGGTAGTGACAATTCGTGGCAGAGAGATGAATGCCCGACTCTTAGTCCTTCCTATGCCAACTTTTGGTATTGTGCTTAGAATGGACTGGCTAAGCAAGTACCACGCATTCTTTGACTGTTTTGGAGGAAGCATTCTTTTTAAGGTACCAGGCCAGCCGGAACTTGAGTTTGTACGATGATCCACAGAAGTCCTTGATGGTGTTCAACTTGCAATGGACGACGTTACTTATTACCCCATCATTTCAGAGTTCCAAGACGTCTTCCCAGAGGAATTGCCAGGATTATCTCCAAACAGAGACGTAGAATTCTCGATTGAATTGACACCGGGAGAAGCACCCATAGCATCACATGTTTACAGATTGACAAAGAAGGAGATGGATGAGCTGAAGGCACAGTTGAAAGAATTAGAGGAGAAATGTTTCATCCGACCAAGTGCATCACCCTGGGGAGCACCAGTATTGTTTGTACCAAAGAATGATGGGTCAGTGCATATGTGCATCAACTACAGATCCTTAAATGCAGTGACCATAAAGAATAAATACATATTGTCGCGCATTGATGACTTATTTGATTAGCTTAGTGGAGCCAAGGTGTTCTCGAAGATAGACTTGAGATCGGGATATCACCAGGTGAAGGTAAGGAAGCAGGACATCCCGAAGACCACATTCAGGACAAGATATGGACACTACAAATTTTTGGTCATGCCATTTGGGTTAACCAATGCTCCAGCTATCTTTATAGAATTAATGAATCGGGTATTCCATCAGGATTTGGACCAGTTTAAGATCGTCTTCTGTCACGCCCCAGTCCCAAAATATCGAGGGACTAGACACGTGACAATGGCCAGCAGCACACACCGATGGACAAACCCAATTTAATGGATCCATCAGGGCGTACTTAAGCTGTAATACAATAATAAGGGTCTACTAATCTCATCCACAAAAATGAATACAACAAAAATCAGAATCATAAAGCAAGATCAATCTCAATAACATAAACTCGGGAAACAACCCGATAATGAGTCTGATGCAACAGTCAAGATACAGAAATAAAGATAACAACAGCAAATACTGAGTATGGATAAAGCATATACTCAGAAGATAGCCTCGGTGATCACTCGTCTACTAGATCTGGTACTGCTCCAGTGCCTGCTCCTGCTAATGCTCCTGTTCCGTATACCTCGGGGTAGATTTCGTCTGCTAATCCTAGAGACATAATCCGGATCCAGGTCCTCAGGGGACATAGCAAGGTACAAAATAACTCAAGCAAAAAATAATGCAATACAGCAATAAATAAATATGGTAAACTATATAACCAACTAAGTGATATGCAAGATGAGAGCATCACTAAAACTCAGGCTGAGACTACTACAAGCTCAGTGTCGGGGAGCCGGTAGCGGTAATATCGCTAGTAGAGTGCCTAGCTCTGATATAGAGTCTGAGGCCTCACAATAAATAAATATATATAAATTAGCCTATAGCCTGTGTGTCTCTTCCCACCCAATGTAATCACACGTCTCATGTCCATGTCACGCGAGATCATATCTAATACAGCAAGTCATATAATATCTAAGCAAAAGAATATGTCATGAAACCTGTAACCTATACAGAATCACTATGAATATCTCAGGAAGATTCTGTCTCATGAATACTGTCAGGTGTCCTGGGTTATGACGAACTTGATAATACAAGCACGAGAATGTATAGGGTCTCGATATCCATGTCTAGGTGATATTACACAACTCTGTGTACAGTGTTGACACCCGAATATTATTCGGACGCTAAGTAATGTCACACAGTCCTAGGTTAAGCATGTACAACATATAACTAAGTTAAGACAACAATATGAAGCAGGTACTGCAAGTTTTGGCAATGTACACTTGCCTGGGGTTCTGACTCCAACTATAGCTCTGGTACCAGTGGGACTTACAGGTACTCCTCCGGTTGCTGAAATAAACATCACCATCAGATTCAAAAAATATTAAATAGCTAGAAATGCCTGTCCTTGAGTCCAATTTGGACACAGGAGCAAAAGTGACAGTTTCTGGTCAAAGCGGGGTCCACATGTAGCCCACTTCGCACCGAAAAATGTGTCAGAAACAATATTCTCCAAATTCGTCAAACTTAGTGTCAACAAGTCCAGAACGATGATATAAACCTAACGGAACTTCCAGAACTGGATTCCGATGAGTCGATCACAAAATCGCTCGTCAAGTGGAGCCGCGGGGCCCACAATACGCGATTTTGTCAACGTTCTCAGAATCGAACCAAACTTGGGTCACAGGACCAGCGTATTGCTACGAGTCCGATGGCTCAAGTTTTGTTTCGATCCGACATGTGTACACAAAGTTACAATGAGTTCTGAAACATGGTCGATACGGAGCGTTGTCGACGGATACACGTTGATTCCGGTGTGCACACACATCCAAATCAACTTTCGCGAAATCCCACACGTCCGTATTAACGGCGCACACCTTTCGGTAAAGTCCGCACACGACAAAGTTATCCCGTTTGGCGGGACGCACTCAGTTCAGGGGACAAACAGGGTATTAATTTTCCTGTTTTTGGATCGTAGTTCGCGATCACCACAGGAAGCGACACACCGAGCGGGTTACACGGGTATCGAGAGGGTCACACAGGGTTCGTGTCACAATAGATAAAATAGAAAACGGGGCAGCAAGGAGAGAGAAAAGGCTACCTGAACAAGGATTCCTCGTGTCCGCGAGGCGACACGACACACCAGGACTAGGGTTAGGGTTCATTGAGACGGCGCTGCTTCGACTGGGGCGTCGCCGGGGCTGGCGGAGGCGGCCAAAGGAACTAGGCGGAGGTGGCACTTGTGGAGGCGGGTCTCGACGGAGGCTCTTGTGGCGGGCAAGGCGACTACTCGGGTCTTCTCGCCGGCTCGGGTGGAAGAGGGGTGGATGTGAGGTAGGGGAGGCCGAGGACGGCGGCGAGTCGGCTGGGGCAGAGGAGGAAGGTGGAGGCGGAGGAGACGGAGGGAAGGCCGTGACGACGGGTTCGTCGAGGGGTGGCTGGGCTGAGAGCGGAGGCGCTGGAGGAGACGGGGACGACGGAGCAGCGGGGAGATCTGTGGCAGCGGTCGGCGGGTGGTGACGATGGTGGCGGCTGGGGGTGACGGGAAGAGAGAGGCGGAGGTCGACGGGGTTTATAGGAGGAGCAGGGAGGGGGAATGGCGGCCGTCGGCGACGGTTGCGGGGGAAAGGAACCGAGGGGTCGCCGGCGGTTGTGGGGAGGCCGAGCGGCGCCGGAAGCGGGGCAGCCGGCGATTGCGGGCGGAGGGCGGCGGAGCTGAAGGGTCGGGGGTTAGGTTTAGGGTTAACGGGTCGGGTCGGGTCAGAGGGTCGGGTTGGTTAACGGGCCAGGATCCGACCCGCTAGGGTTGGGCCCGGTTCAGCTAGACCGGGTCCGGTTCGGGTCGGGTCAATTGGAAATAAACCAGGTTTATTTGGGTTTAATTAGGTTTAATAAATAATTAGTTTTTAGGTCTTTAAAAATTCTTTCGGGGTCCAATAAATTCTAGGAAAATTATCCTATGTCTAATATTTTATTTTACACCTAAAAATATTATTTTCATAATATTTTAATATTGATTAACATCAATATAAATTATCTAATTTCAAAATACCTTAGTTTTATTTAATTAAAAATCCCAAAAAATTCCAGAAAAATTATGAAAAATTGTTTTTTAAAATTCTTGAAAATTCAGGGGGTTTACAATCTACCTCCCTTAAGAGGATTACGTTCTCGCAATCAAAGAATAACCGGTCAACGGAGATAACACGGTTGCTTGCATTGTTCGAAGCACATTACTGTCAAGAATCATGATTCAGGAGAATCAAAGGATGAGGTTTAAGCAAAAACACATAGGGAATGAAAACATCATTTCCCTAAGCAATGGAAGTTATACAATTTCCTGAGAGAAGAAAATCTATTTAAAACAAGAAAACTACAGTTTTAGAAAAACTAGGTATCACTAATTAGCAAGTTCAAACTACCAGATTATGGCTAAGGTCACGAACCATCATGCACAAGCTAAAGCAATACTAGACGAGATAACTACGAAAACTTACGCACATTAGCTACTCCACGAGTCTGCACGTTCTCCAAGGTCATCGCGAAAGCTTGTCCGCGTCCTTGCGGTCGATTCCTATGCTGCTGCTGGGCCTGCTGGAAGAGTGCTGTTTGTGGTGCCAAGGGTGGTCTCTGCTGATATCCTCCTGGGGCTGGTGGTCTGATTTCTCCAACTCCTGTCTGTGGTACTCCCAATGCTGGATAGGCTGGCCTTGGTAAAGCTTCTTGATTTACCATTGGTGCTCCTTCTCGACGCACAAGGCATTCCTTCACTAAATATTGACTGGATCCGCAAGCTAAACATAATCTCTTTTGCGTCTGCACTCATTCTCAACATGGCCTCGCTTGCGACAATATTGACAGATAGGTAGTACTTGCGGAGATGCTCGAGGTCGCTGGTGCATGTGATTTCTCTTTGCAGCTTCTTCCTGTAGTGCTCTGGCTGGTGCTGATGTGGCTGATTGATGAATCATCAATGCTTTCTCTCGACGTTCAGGGCAACCCCTTACCGAATGTTGTTTGGATCCGCAAGCTAGACATAATCCCATTCTGAGTCAGCATTCTTTAGCGAGATGGCTTACCTTGCCACAGTAGTGACAAGTAGGAAGGACTAATGCTATTGGGGTAGATGCTCTCTATGGTGGATTCATCTGTGGTCGCTTTGTAGCTCCTTCCTGTTGTGCTTGGTCTAGTGCTAATGCATGCGACCGCTTCTGGCTGGACTCTATTCTTGTGATGCACTACATGGGTCATGCTGCAGCAAGAACGTTCGTTGCAATGGAGCTGATTAACTTCCGTAGCTCAGAGTTAAGTCTGTAAATGATCTCCTCCGTTTGGCTTGGCTGGGCTTCTTCATGAACCTTCTGATAGGCTTGCATCATTGCGTAGAAGATTTGAAACATCTGTTGCCCGTCCATGGCTTGCCCTTGTGGGAATATGGGCATTGGTGTAGTGAACAGTAGTGGTGGTGCGATGTCGTCATGCCGGGACCTTGTGGTATGCTGATTGGCTTGACTGCTTCGATAAGTGGAGGGATCTCCACTCAATGGCGTCACTCCATCTTCTCCATGGGTGGCTAAAGCACCTTGCGGTGATCCTGCCGGAGTCTCATCGTTTTCTCGTGGATCCATTACTCTGCATCCAAAATAAACAATAAGAGGCACACAGGAATCAAGGCAGGATGCAAGTCAAGAAATTAATCCGATATAGATATCAAGAATGATTCAAGCAAGTGGATGAGATCCTAAAAACTTATCCTATTTTTATTCTAGGCTTGTTCGGTCCCTAAGTTGAAACCGAAGCAAATTTAGTCGTAGACCTGCATGGGCCACCACAAAAACTATGTCATGCCCTAGTCCCAAAATATCGAAGGACTAGACACCTGACAATGGCCAGCAGCACACACCGATGGACAAACCCAATTTAATGGATCCATCAGGACGTACTTAAGCTGTAATACAACAATAAGGGTCTACTAATCCCATCCACAAAAATAAATACAACAAAAATCAGAATCATAAAGCAAGATCAATCTTAATAACATAAACTCAGAAAATAACCCGATAATGAGTCTGATACAACAGTCAAGATACAGAAATAAAGATAACAACAGCAAATACTGAGTATGGATAAAGCATATACTCAGAAGATAGTCTCGGTGATCACTCGTCTATTGGATCTGGTACTGCTCAGTGCCTGCTCCTGTTCATGCTCCTGCTAATGCTCCTGTTTCATATACCTCGGGGTAGATTTTGTCTGCTAATCCTGGGGACATAATCCGGATCCAGGTCCTCAGGGGACATAGTAAGGTACAAAATAACTCAAGTCAAAAATAATATAGTGCAACAATAAATGAATAGGGTAAACTATATAACCAGCTAAGTGATATGCAAGATGAGAGCATCACTAAAACTCAGGCTGAGACCACTACAAGCTCAGTGTTGGGGAGCCGGTAGCGGTAATATCGCTAGTAGAGTGCCTAGCTCTGATATAGAGTCTGAGGCCTCACAATAAATATATATATATATATATATATATATATATATATATATATATATATATATATATATATATATATATATATATATATATAAATCAGCCTGTAGCCTATGTGTCTCTCCCCACCCAATGTAATCACACGTCTCATGTCCATGTCCCACGAGATCATATCTAATGCAGCAAGTCATATAATATCTAAGCAAAAGAATATGTCATGAAACCTGTAACCTATACAGAATCACCATGAATATCTCAGGAAGATTCTGTCTCATGAATAGTGTCAGGTGTCCTGGGTTATGACGTACTTGATAATGCAAGCACGAGAATGTATAGGGTCTCGATATCCATGTCTAGGTGACATTACACAACTCTGCGTACAGTGTTGACACTCGAATATTATTCGGATGCTAAGTAATGTCACACGGTCCTAGGTTAAGCATGCACAATATATAACTAAGTTAAGACAACAATATGAAGTAGGTACTGCAAGTTTTGGCAAGGTACACTTTGCCTAGGGTTCTGACTCCAACTGTAGCTCTGGTACCAGTGGGACTTGCAGGTACTCCTCCGGTTGCTGAAATAAACATCACCATCAGATTCAGAAAATATCAAATAGCTAGAAATGCCTGTCCTTGAGTCCAATTTGGACACAGGGGCAAAAGTGATAGTTTATGGTCAAAGCGGGGTCCACATGTGGCCCACTTTGCACCAAAAAATGTGTCTGGGATAATGTTCTCCAAATTCGTCAAACTTAGTGTCAACAAGTCCAGAACGATGATATAAACCCAACGGAACTTCCAGAACTGGATTCCGATGAGCCGATCACAAAATCGCCCGTCAAGTGGAGCCGCGGGACCCATGATACGCGATTTTGTCAACGTTCTCAGAATCAAACCAAACTTGGGTCACATGAACAGCGTATTGCTATGAGTCCGATGAATCAAGTTTTGTTTCGATCCGACGTGTGTACACAAAGATACAACGAGTTCTGGAATAAGGCCGATATGGGTCGTTGTCGACGGATACGCGTTGATTCCGGTGTGCACGCACATCCAAATCAACTTCTACGAAATCCTACACGTCCGTATTAACGGCACGCACCTTTCGGTGAAGTCCGCACACGACCAAGTTGTTCCGTTTGGCAGGGCGCACTCAGTTCAGGGGACAAACAGGGTATTAATTTTCCTATTTTTGGATCGCAGTTCGCGATCACCACAGGACGCGACACACCGAGCGGGTTGCACGGGTATCGAGAGGGTCATGCAGGGTTTGCGTCACAACAGACGGAACGGGAAACTGGGCAGCGAGGAGAGAGAAAAGGCTACCTGAACCGGGCTACACAGAACTAGGATTCCTCGTGTCCGTGAGGCGACACGACACACCACGACTAAGGTTAGGGTTTCGTTGAGACGGCGCTGCTGCGATTGGGGCATCGCCGGAGCTGGCGGAGGCGGTCGGAGGAAGTAGGCGGAGGCGGCGCTTGTGGAGGGGGGTCTCGGCGGATTCTCTTGTGGCGGGCACGGCGGCTACTCGGGTCTTCTCGTTGGCTCGGGTGGAAGAGGAGTGGATGTGAGGTGGGGGAGGCCGAGGACGGCGGTGAGTCAGCTGGGGAAGAGGAGGAAGGCGGAGGCGGAGGAGATGGAGGGAAGGACGGGACGACGGGTTCGTCGAGGGGTGGCTGGGCTGAGAGCGGAGGCACTGGAGGAGACGGGGACGACGGAGCAGCGGGGAGATCTGTGGCAGCGGGCGGCGGGTGGAGACGACGGTGGCGGCCAGGGGTGACGGGAAGAGAGAGGCGGAGGTCGGCGGGCTTTATAGGAGGAGCAGGGAGGGGGAAAGGCGGCCGTCGACGGCGGTTGCGGGGGAGAGGAACCGAGGGGTCGCCGGCGCTTGCGGGGAGGCCAAGCGGCGCCGAAGCGGAGCAGCCGGCGGTTATGGGCGGAGGGCGGTGGAGCCGAATGGTCGGAGGTTAGGTTTAGGGTTAACGGGTCGGGTCGGGTTGGTTAACGGGCCAGGATCTGACCCGCTAGGGTTGGGCCCGGTTCAGCTAGACCGGGTCCGGTCCGGTTCGGTTCGGATCGGTTCAATTGGAAATAAACCGGGTATATTTGGGTTTAATTAGGTTTAATAAATAATTAGTTTTTAGGTCTTTAAAAATGCTTCCGGGGTCCAATAAATTCCAGAAAAATTACCCTATGTCTAAAATTTTATTTTACACCTAAAAATATTATTTTCATAATATTTTAAAATTGATTAACATCATTAAAAATTATTTAATTTCAAAATACCTTAGTTTTAGTTAATTAAAAAATCCCAGAAAATTCTAGAAAAATTATGAAAAATTGATTTTTAAAATTCCTGAAAATTTAGGGGATTTACATCTTCATAGATGACATACTTGTCTATTCAAAGAGCCAAGAGGAATATGAGAAGCACCTGCGGATCGTCCTAGAGACCTTGAGGAAAGAGCAATTATATGCGAAGCTCATTAAATTTGGGTTTTTCTTGGACAAAGTCTCGTTTCTTGGGCATGTCGTTACGAGAGATGGTATTTCTGTTTATCCAGAGAAAATCTCGGCAGTTGAGACATGGCCCGTTCCTAAATCAGCATCGGAGGTGAGGAGTTTCCTTGGACCTGCAGGATATTACCGACGGTTCGTAGAGAACTTCTCAAGGATAGCAGCACCTATGACTCGGTTGACGTACAAGGATCAAGAGTTCGTATGGACCAACGAGTGTCAAGCCGCTTTCGAGGAGTTGAAGAAGCGACTGACCACAGCGCCAGTACTGACTATTCTATCAGGATCAGGAGGTTATGTGATTTACAGTGACGCATCAGGGAAAGGCTTGGGATGCGTGTTGATGCATCATGGCAAGGTGATTGCATATACATCTAGATAGTTACGAGTACATGAGAAGAATTATCCAACTCATGACTTGGAGCTTGTAGCCGTTGTTTTTGCTCTGAAGCAATGGAGACATTACTTGTATGGGGAACGAGTGGAGATCTTTACAGACCACAAAAGCCTCAAGTATGTCTTCACGCAGAAGGAGTTAAATATGAGACAACGTCGATGGCTTGAGTTGATGAAGGATTTTGAGATAGAGCTACATTATCACCCAGACAAGGCTAACGTTGTAGCAGACGCGTTAAGCCGAAAACCAGAAGCGTACTTCTTGGTGACACAGAGGGAATTATTGGAGGACTTGCAAGAGTTTGGAATAAAAGTGATATTACCTAGAGCAGAAGGAACATTAACCAACTTGCAAGTAGAGTCATCACTAGTAGAGAGGATCAAGGCAGCTTTGCCTACGTACGCCAGATTCAGGAGATTGAAAGAAAGGACAGAGCCCGGAAAGAAGACGGGATTACGCATTCATGATGACGAAACATTACGATGTGGTGATCGTCTATATGTTCCCAATGGAGAGATTCGACAGGAGCTGATGGCAGAAGCTCATAGTTCGATATATTCTATTCATCCTGGAGGCCACAATGGTATACTGTGACTTACGACAGCATTTCTGGTAGCATAGGATAAAAAGAGAGATAGCTCGCTTTGTAGCCAAATGTCTAGTATGTCAGCAGGTGAAGGCGGAGCATCAGAGAACAACAGGGCTACTGCAACCACTTTCGATTCCTGAGTGGAAGTGGGAGCACATCACTATGGACTTTGTCACGGGTTTTCCAAAGAGTCCAAGTGGGAGAGATACAGTATGGGTAATAGTGGATTGACTCACCAAGTCCGCCCATTTCTTGTCTTTTAGAGTTGGCCAGTCTACAGAAGCTTTGGCCGACTTATACATGAGGAAAATTATGAGGTTGTACGACATACCGGTCAGCATTGTGTCAGACAGGGATTCGCGTCTTATATCTCAATTTTGGAGAAGCATGCAAGAGAGTCATGAGACTCGTCTGAAGTTCAGTATATCTTATCACCCGCAGACAGATGGGCAGTCCGAACGTACTATTCAGACACTGGAGGATATATTGAGGGCTTGTATGTTAGACTTTAGAGGAACATGGGAGGACCACCTACACCTTGTGGAGTTTTCTTACAATAATAGTTATCAAGCAAGCATCCAGATGGCTCCGTTTGAAGCATTGTATGGAAGAAAGTTTAGGTCTCCCATGTGTTGGAGTGACGTGGGAGAACGTCAGGTTTGAGGAGAAATGCCAGGTACGAGGGCGGTGGTGGAGGAGATTGCTGAACTGCATGAAACAAGACCATAATTCTTGGGAAGACTATCGCCAATGATGGATTTTCGAGTAGAGAGGCAACACAAAAGGTGAAGTAACCCAAGTTAAAATCCTTCAGCGGTGCTTGAGACACAAAGGAGGTGGATAACTTTCTATGGAAGATCGAGAGATACCTTAAGACTGGGTGTGACAATATCAAAGATGAGGCCGATAAGGCAAATACTTCGTCCCTTATTTTTACTGATGATGCTATGCTATGGTGGCGTCGTAGGTACATCGAAAGAGAAGGTTTTTTGCTCGATCGAGAGATGGAAGGATCTTAAGAAGCAGATCAAGTCTCAATTCTACCTAAAGAACGTTGAGTTCTTGGCAAGGAGCACCTTGCGGCAACTCAAGAACATCGGGTTAATCAAGGACTATGTTGCAGAGCTCACTCATCTCAAGCTTTCCATCCAATATAGTGAAGAGGATTCCCTATTCTTCTTCCTTAATGGTCTGCAATCGTGGAAGACATAAGAGTTGCAGAGGTAGCGTGTCCAAAACCTAAATACGACCATCTCAGCAATTAAGAAGCTAACAGAGTATCGGCAGTGGAATACATCCAAGCCCAAGCCGAAGACCACCACCAAGGCCTATGGTGGAGTAGAGAATAAAAGCAATAATCTTCGTCGAAGGACAAGCCACATGTGAAGCCCCAGATGAATCACAAGATAGAGTGCTTCGTGTATGAATGAAATCACTTTACATGCGATTAGAAAAATAAATGCAAGCGGGTGAACACTGTCCAAGGTGAGGAGTACGAGGAGGAGGAACCAATATAGGGGCTCAGATGGGAGCTTTACGCATGCTCAACATCTTGAAGAGCGATCTTGTCGAGACTAAAGTCTTGAATCGGGAAATTATGTACCTGGACGTGAAAATAAACAGTCAGAATATGAGGGTAATGGTTGACACGGGGACAACGTATAACTTTATCTTAGATGCGAAGGTCTAGCGCTTTGGTTTGGTGTTAGAGAATGACTCAAGCAAGATGAAGACGATCAAGTTAGCGGCTTGCCCAGTGTAGGGGGTGGCCAAGGGAGTGAAGATAGATATGGAAAACTCGATAAAATTCACTAGACTCACGACCGCACCACTTGATGACTTTAAGATGATCCTAGGTATGGACATCCTTACTTTGATAAAAGATATTCCAATGCCACACTTAGGAGTCATCAGGATCATGGGGGTGGTCTCGTCAAGCATGGTGAATGTTACAACGAGACGAATCCTTGAAGGAGAAAAGCTCTCTCCGCTATCTAACTCAATAAGGGTGTAAAGAACGGAGAGACGACCTACTTATTAGTGCTTAAGATGGAGAAGGCACCCACACAGGGGGATCTTCCACCTGAGAGCTTCCAAAGAGGCTACCTCCGGAGGGAGGTGGAATACACCATCGAGTTAAAGTCGAACACGAAACAGCCTTCTATGGCCCCATACCACATGGCCTCACCAAATATGATTAGTAAAGTGGCAACTAAAGGAGCTTGGGATTCATTAGGCTATCCAAGCCCCCATTCGGTACACCAGTACTATTTCAAAAGAAGAAAAATAGAAGCCTTACTTTGTGCATCAACTATTGTGCACTGAACAAGGTGACAGTTAAGAATAAATATCAAATCATGTTGGTGGCAAACTTGTTTAATCAGTTGGCAGGTATGAGATACTTCTCCAAACTATATCTGCGCTCGAGATATTATCAAATAAGGATATCCAAAGGAGACGAGGCCATGACTACGTGCGTTAAGTATGGAGCTTATGAGTTTTTAGTTATACCTTTTGGTCCAATAAATGCTCTTGCATATTTTGTACTTTAATAAACAAGCTCTTCCACCTCTATCTTGATCAGGTTTGCCGTGGTATATCTTGACGACATCATCGTGTACCAAAACACGATGGAGGAGCACATTGAGCACTTGAAGGTGGTTTTCAAGCGAAAGAAATGTTCTTTTGCCCAAGAGGAGGTGTCATTCTTGAGGCATTAGAATAGGCGTAGTACACTACCAGAAAAAATCAAATTAGCGACATAAAAAAATATCGCTAAATGACAAAAAAGTCGCTAATCACTTTTAGCAACGTAATTAGCGATGTTTTACAGAAGTCGAAACTCAGCACGTCGCTGAAAGGAAAAATGTCGTTAAAAGTCGCTATAGCGACGTTTTTTAGCAACTTAAATGTGTCGCTAAATTAGCGACGTTTAGCGACGCAGCATCACTAATTAGCGACGTGATCAAACGTCGCTAAACGTCGCTAATCAGCGACTTATATAGCGACATTACAGCGACGTATTTAATGACCTGTCAATACTGCCATGTCAGCAATTTGCAACGTACAACGATATTTTTAGCGACGTCATTAGCGACGTGTAGTAACGTCGCTAATTAGCGACATGTAGTAACGTCGCTAAATGTCGCTAAAACGTCGCTAATTGTACAGAAAAAATAAAAAATAAATACTGAATTATTTCCAAACTATTATTCCTACAGTTTATTAAATCACAATTTGTACAAATAGACCCGGAGCAACCCTCCGTTGAATTTTTGGGTTTGCAAACCCCCTTGGGTTGAACACTCAATACCGGTAAATTAACATATTTAATATGAATAATATAATAAAATTTGAAGAAACGAAAGCATCCAGCAAATATCATCGTAAAGAATACATCAAATATATATCCATACAATGAGTCTCATCCTAAATAATACAAATACAAATATCCAGCAACTATACTACTCTGGATCTACAGGAGGATGACCACCGACGCGTATGAAGGATAAGAACAGCTCATACTGCTCCCGTGAAATCGATACCGATGTCGATGGAGAAGGCAGTGACGTCGGTAGAGTCTGTGTCAATGTAGGCGCACCAGAAGGCCGTATCCGCTCCAAGTCTACGAGTCACTGGTTGTAAAAATCTATGGTAGATAACAGCCTCGTACTGCTATGAACCATTGAATCCTGC
This sequence comes from Iris macrosiphon, assembly GCA_036927795.1. NCBI lineage: Eukaryota > Viridiplantae > Streptophyta > Magnoliopsida > Asparagales > Iridaceae > Iris > Iris macrosiphon. The sequence goes on from JAYESA010000007.1 coordinate 36,632,514, forward strand.
ATCATCGTCAGCCTCTCGTCCATGGATAGCTGTGATGCCTGCAGCTCCGTGATGTTGTGGTCTGTCGAGGCTCTAAGATCATTTGTCAAATCCTGGAGCTCCGTGATGCTGCGGTCGAGCATATCGAATCGTGCGATGAGCGTCGGATCGTCTGCCTGCGGCTGGGACCGGGGCTGCTCTTCCATCCTTCACAGCAACTCATCACGGAGAGACGCAATCTGACGGTCAACGGCCTCCTGGACTCTGGCCGACGACTGCGAGGGCTGTGGGGAATGCGCAGTTGTCGGAGAGGCCCTAGATGACTGTGTCACAACCAGGGTGCCATAGGATCCCATACCGTAGTATGTACCCCTCTGGAGACGACCACCTGCGGTCACCCACAGGTCATCTACCGACGGAGCTGGAGCAGGCTGCGAGGAAGTACCAGCCTCTCTAGCTATAGGTGCACTAGCAGTCGCCCGCTCACGCAGCCTAAGATACTCGGCCTAGAAAAGTTTGAAAACTCGATAATTGTCTAAGTTATATTAAAATTAACACAAAGTAAAGTAATACTTACATAGGTCTGCGAGGCCCTCTCATCAATGAGATTTTTGTCCTTGCGATGGGTGGCCAAGAAAATGGTCACCATGTTTGCATCCTCACCCCTCTGTACCTGTTAAAAATATATTATATTTTACTAAACTTAAATATTTTTTCTACTACCATTTTATCGTACATACATTAAAATAATATATCTTAAATAAAAATATATCAAACGATGAAAATATTTCGTCATCGGAATCGAGTCACCATACCACTTGGCAGCATTCCGCCTAGCCGCCTTGGCCTTCTCAGACCTTTCCTTGTAGCTCGGATCTTCGAATCTAGCCCTCATCGCAGTCCACTGCTCAGATGTGATCCAACCTTGGATCGGTTTTCCAGCACGATCACGAGCCTTCTGGTCATCCAGAGCATCTCGGATAAGCTTGGCGGATAGAAATACGTTTGCTATAATAAATAATTTAGTAAGTGAGAATCACGGATAAGTTATATAATATGCATAAATTAGAGGATTTATTTAATATACTTTTACCTGGAAGTGCGCAAACCAGAATGCATTCCTCTCATCCGGAGCTTCAGAGTAGTTGACCCAAGGGCCACCGTAGTTGTTCCTCAGAAATAGGCTCAGGCGTCTCTGAACCGACGATGGACGATATCTATACAGAGATAATTATTTTTATCAAAAAAGTCAATATATGATGAATAAAGAAATACACGATATATATGATGCTAAACCATATAATTGACTTACTTTGTACCGGAGCTATATATTCATCTTTTCCTCCCTATGGAGTTGATTTACCATTGACAGGTTGTATATATACCTTGCGTGAGATTGTTAGATAGTATTGTGGACCTTTACAGCGTTCTAGCACTGATGCTGCAGCTTAGGATGGACGTACCCATGACTCATGTCCAATTTTTGGGTGCGGGTCATGACACCTAATAGAAGGAATATTCTATCTATTTAACTAAAGGAATAACTAATTATTCTAGTTTAGTCATGACTAACCTAATTAATTGGAACCAATGGGTCATGTCAAGTCTATTTGGGTCCACTTGGGCTCACTATCACTAAGTCTATCTAATAGACTAACTCACTAATCATTACAACTATATTAACACTATATGTATATTATTAACAATACAAATAAATAGAAATGACAAAAATATCCCTCCCGGAATTATGCGTTTACATATGACATCCATAGTACATTGCTTGCGGACATGGCGTCATTATCTTCTTGGCACCAAGTTCATCATGATGACGAACAATATTGCCACGAGCTATTTCCAGACACAGAAGAAGCTGCCCGCCAAGCAAGCTAGCTGGCAAGACTTCTTAGCCGAGTTTGACATGAAGCTATGATACAATTCGGGCAAGGAGAACCATGTGGCTGATACACTAATTGGGAAGGCCGAGCTAGCAACGGTGTGACCAAGGACCCATTGACACAAGCTTTGGTGAAGCTCGTTCATAAAGGCAAAATATAAACTTTTGGCCAAGGGACGGGCTTCTTTATGCGAAGGAAGACAAGGTGGTAATGTCTAAGTGGGTGGCTTACATAGACAACTATTCATATAATGCCATGACCCCAAGTAGATTGGATATTTGGGTCAAAAGAGGACATTGTCTTTATTGGAGGCCGCCTACTATTTGCCTTATATGCACGAAGATGTGGAGGACTATATGCGTACTTGTCTTGTGTGCCAACAAGACAAGGTAGATCATCAACGGCCTGGGAGCCTGCTTGAGTCTCTCCCCATACTGGGTCAACTGTGGGAGAGCATTATGATGGACTTCCATCTCTATTTTGCCTAAGGTGGAGACACTTGGGTGCCGATGGACTGCACTGCAGAAGAGATCGTGTGATTGTTCATTTTTATGTGGTAAAGTTGTGTGGCATCTATAAAGCATTGTCAGCGACAGAGACCCCCGCTTTACGAAAAATTTCTAGACAGAGGTGTCTAAGATCCTTGGGTCAAATCTATACCTCTTGACTAGTTTTCATCCACTGATGAACGAACAGACGAAGTGGGTCAATTCTCTACTCGAGTAGTACTTGCAGCACTTCGTGAGTGCCAACCAGCGACATGGGTGCATACCTTGGACATTGCCTAATTATGCTATAATCTCCAAAATAGTGAGTCATCCCATAATAGCATGTTTGATTTGCTAATGGGTCGACAACCGCTTGTCTCGTACACACTGATTATGGGGTCATTGGGCAAAAGTCTTGCGGCTCACCAGTTTGCCTCGGACTTCAAGGAGAACGAGGACATTGTTAAGGCATTTATGGAGAAAGTCGCACGCAAGATGAAGAAATGGGCTGACGCTAAGCGAAGGCCTATCGAATACTAGGAAGGAGACTTGGTGATGATCAAGCTTCAAGCATAACATTTTAAGGTGTTCTGCAAGGTGTACAAGATTTACAAGTATGAATGTCCCTTCTCGGTCCTTAAGAAAGTGGAAAAAGTTCCTCGCAAAGCTGAATATCCATCTCGTCTTCCATGCGAGTTGCCTCAAGTCTTATTATGCATACTTGTAGGACCCTCAGTGAAGTGAACCACGACGACCATGACTACTTCGTTCAACAAAGAATTGGAAGTTATGCTTGTCTCAAGTACCATTGTATTTCCCCGTATATGTAGTATCTTATCAAATGGAAAAAAAATTCGTACAACGAGTCTAGATGGGAACGCACTGACACGTTGCATCAGTTCGAGGACAAGATCCAAGAATTTTTTCGTGAATGTGTGCGACGAGGACGTCAACATAATAGGTAGGGGAGAATGTCACGCACAATACTTTCTATCTTTTTGAAAACTTATAAAGTCTCCGTAACATTCTAGATGTTCTAGAGACTTTCTTGTAAATAGCCAGGTTTTAGAATAATGTGTGAAATATTATCTAGAATAATGCCTAGAATATTTTCTAGAATAATACCTTAAATATTCTCATTCAAAATTTTTTTTTGTAACCCTTTGAGGCTTTATAAATAAGTGGGAGGCTCATTTGCTCTTTATTACCAAAACTTATAAGTTTTCTTTAATATAATAAAATCCTTCAAATTTTACTGTTGCTCTACTACTCTCACTTAAATTAGCATTGTAGTTACGTTCGTTCAGGAAAAAGGTTACAGTATCTTCGAGAAAGTTTGTCTTGTATGTGGACAGAAAGTGTAGAAAAATCACTAAATCCTTGATGTTTAGCTCATGATGTCCAGGAATGCATCCTTCTTGGGATTTGCATGTATGTTGAATACGTGACATAAGTCTCAGTGAGTGAAGGTGTTTAACGTGGCATAGGAAAAGTCTTGATAGTCCGAAAAAAAAAACCGAAAAAAATTTGTAGACATGTTAGTACGTGATTGGCCGAAAAAATGAATGACCTAAATCCGCTACTTACGTAGAAAAAAAAACCTCAAATTGAAGGAATCTCCTCAAAATCCAAGTCCTCAAACCTCAAAAATGATTGGCCGAAAAATTTTGTAGACATGTTAGTACGTGATTGACCATCTCCAACCCAAGTCCTCAAACCTCAAATTGAAGGAATCTCCTCAAAATCCATCTCTAACCCATCCTCAAAATGAGAAAATTTTCACAATTTTTTTAAGGGAAGGAGGATGGATCCTCAAATTTGAGAAGAAAGAGAGAAAATCCTCAAATTTGAGGATCCACTATTTATGACCATTTTGTCCTACAAGTTGTATCTAATTATTAACATATCCTACATATGTTAAACACTAAACTTAATGAACATACCATATTTTCTAATTTATAATTATAAATAATATAATAATTATACTATTAAAATATTCTTGTTGAGATCTTCAAATAAATATAATCTAATATTTGTTATTAGTATTATTTTATTAGATTCATTTGATTGATAAAATAATATTTAAATAATTTTGCAGAAATTAATAGAATAACATCAAAAATAAATAATATTAATTTGGCAGAAATTATAGGAATATTCCGGTAGGAATATTTTAGAAATAAATAATGTTATAGGAGCATTTTAGAATTACATCAAAAATAAATAATGTTAATTTGACATAAATCAGAAATTAATATAAATTAATTTGGCAGAAATTATAAAATAATATAAATAATATTAAATAATATAATATTATCTTGTTAAATAATATTAATAATATAATATTAATGTATATGATTATATCAAATAGTTGTAAAAAAATAAATTTATGTAAAAGTAAATAATAATAGTTTATTATTTAAAAATTGATGGATTAGAGACGTAATATTTTGAGAATAGCATAGTTTAAGAATATTTATTTTTGATGATGGATTGAAGAGGGTCTTTAAGGCCTCAAAATTGTTGATATCATTATTGGGTAGAAATTTGGGTCTCCAGTCGTCCTAAAAGCACTTTGAATTTTCCTTTTATTTAAATCAATGATTCTTTGACTAAAAGAAAAAGAAGAAGATTATATTAAAATAATGACTAAAGGCACGTTTTTGCCAGAAGGGAAGCTTCAGAGAAGCAAGAGCAAAATGTTAACAGATACATCTCCCCTTGAAAATAATAAACCTTTTCTTTTCTCCAGCAACACTATATATAAGCATTCTACTCCAATTCCAAACCAAAAACGTCCGGTGACAATAACAACAAATAATGGACTCCGATCTAGCATTTCTGGACTCCGTCCGCCAACACTTGCTCGACGACGATTTCCCGATCTGGCAATTCTCCAGCGGGAGCTCGAGCTTCAACAGCATCACCGACGACGAGAACTGGCTCGACTTCTTCGACCAGATCCCCTCACTCTCCTCCGGCTCCGACACCAGCGCCGTCACCGACGCCGGGATCGTCTCCGATGCGCCGACTCCACCGGCACCGACGCCGGCGCGGCACTACCGAGGAGTGAGGAGGAGGCCGTGGGGGAAGTTCGCGGCGGAGATCAGGGATCCGGCAAGGAACGGGGCCAGGGTCTGGCTCGGGACCTACGAGACGGCCGAGGGAGCCGCCGTGGCCTACGACCGGGCAGCCTACCGCATGCGCGGGTCCCGCGCCGTGCTCAACTTCCCGCTCATGATCGGCTCCGACGAAGCCGGCTCGCCGGCGAAGCGGGCCTCCCCGGAGCCGGCTTCGTCTCCGTCTTCCTTGTCATCCGCTTCTTATTCGTCGGCGGCGGCGTCGCCAAAGAGGAGAAAGAGGGGTGTGGCCGCATCGATGCCGGCCCAGAATTCTGTTCCGACTCAGGAGCAGACCGGTTTGTGTTTGGGTTTGGGAATCAAACCGGAGGATCTCCCGTTCTCCCCGGAATCGCAACTCGCACGTGTGGGTCACATATTATTGGCTTCTTAAAGATGGAAGTCCCAGTCATGTTGGAGTTTCGTAACGGAGAAGTTGTCAATGAACAACACTAGAAATTATGGAAAGAACATTCTTTAGATAAATGAGTTTTGAGTTTCAAGACCAAAACTAAACCTCACTAAACGTTCGATCTTTACTACTTTACAATAGAAAAGGCTTTCACCGTGAAGGTTTAAAATTATCTTCATCTATTTTTTATTAAAATTATTCATTAAGTTTTATAAGCACAATTAAGTAATTACATACAAAAAAATAGAAAAAAATTTGACTTACCCCATATTTTATTTATCCATATTCAGAATGTACCACACATTATTTTCATAATGTACAAGTTCTTCCACTTTTGACGGAAATCGTCACATCCTAACGGTCAACTCATTTGACTTATTTTTTAGACGAAAATACTCCCGTTTTTTTTCTCAATCCTTGTTGCAGGCTCCCGCTTCCCACCCTCCCAACACCGCCCCCGCGACAGCAGTCGTAGACCCCGCTCCCCCCTCCCCGCGACCGCACCAGCCTCCGCTCCCCCTGCGACAGTCGTCGTCGACCCCGCTTCCCCTCCCCGCGACCGCACCAGCCCCCCATCCCCGCCCCCTCCCCCGCCCCCCCCGACCACCGCCCAACACGTCCCCACCCCCGCAACCCCCCCCCTCTCCGCCACATTCCCACCCTCGCTCCCCCCCCTCTCCGCCCCCGCTGCCCCCGCAACAACAACAGCAACATCGGCAGCACCAGCCGACGAGCGCGGCCAACGGCTGTTGCTGCTGGGGGGGGGGTGGGGTGGGGGCGAGCGGCGACGAAGGGGTGACCGTGGAAGGGGTGGAGAGGGGGCGAGTGGGAAGAGGAAGAAGAAAATAGGGGAGGGGCATTCGTCAATTTTTTTGGGTCAAAGCAGTTGTCACCATCTTTTTAGTGCTAAATCGGAAATGAGACACAATCCAAAAAAAAAAACAATCGTATTTCAAATGCACAACACAATGTAGTCATAAAAGAAGTTAATAATCAAAAAAGAAAAAAAAATCTAGAAAAAAGAGTAAGATTGTCCAAATCTATTTTGATTTACTTTGTATAATTAGTGGTTCCTATATTTGAAATTGTACATAATTGATTAATTTCATGCCAAAAGATTATAACACTTGTAGAAATTTGGATGAAAGTTTGGTTGATCATAATAAATCCCTTATATATATATATAAAAAGGTGGAAAAAGATTAACGAAAAATCTCATTCAAATTATAACAAATACATTTCAATCATACTTAAATGAAAATAGTAAAATTTATTTGTCTAACCAAAGCATCTTATATAAAATCTAATAAAAATACTTTTTGCTTTTCACAAAAAATAGTAGGGAGTTATTTTTCTTACGTTTGACATTGTATTTCAAATGTGCTACGGGTTTGGATGCATTCATTGTACGCACAATTTTCAGTGAAAGAAGAACATTGATACACACAGACAGAGGATATGACAAGATTTTGGGACCGTTGTTTAATGATACCTATCAAGAATCACAAAAGATAAAGAAATATAAGTAAGAACATTGTGTTGTAAAAGAATGATGGTTATGTTGTATTGTTGTAACAAAAATTTTGGGATTGTTGCATGTCATTTATGGTAAGTCCCTGGTTTAGACAACAAAGTTTTTGGATTTGGTAGTAAGTACGTACATCGAGCTACGACTCGAGAAAATATGGTAAGATAGATGGTAAGTCCATGAATTGAACAAAAAAGTACCTGGATAGGGAATCAAAGTCCCTGGATATGGCAGTAAGTTTATCGAGCTACGGCTCAAAAAAATATGGTAAAGACAGATGAGATTTGTGGAATATCTACTAAGTTTCCTGTATCATGCATAGTGTGTTCTTTTTATAGCTAAAGTTGTATATGCATACATGGTTATGGATAACTTGTGCACAAGATTTCCTCGAATGGTACTCCGGATCCACAAAGCCGCTTCGGCCTATGAGGAACAAGGATGGTGTTGACGTACAAGCATCGGAATTACGGAACCTGCAGTGATGCTAACTACCTACTCTGTAAGGGACATCGTAATTCCAATATAGTCTAGATGACTTGTTGCTAGTGAACCTCATATAAATAGGCTACATGTTGATGATGTCTTAAACATGGAAGAGCATGCTAACGATGTCTTATACATGCAGAATAAGTTAATACTTGTTTACAAAAAGTTTTAACTACAATGGGTAAGAATTACCAAATGGTGATGACATATATTTTTACATTACTGTCATATTTCAATAGTTAATTGACCCTAATACAAGAATAAAAATATCACTATTAATAATATTTCTATCACATGATTAATGTTTTGATTTTATGTGAGTCTAGTTAGCATTATTCACCAGTACATGACAATGTAATGACCTTCTCCCTGCTTTACAGTGTGCCTAGATACTAGTGGTTTCTGACCCAAATATGCGGTCAGTTTCCCTAGGTGACTTTTAGTCTTCCAAACAGAAATGCTTTATTCTCTTGTCAACATGCAGCATGATAGTGCTCCCTTACAACTAGGAGTATTAAAACTGCCACATTGTTGGCTTCCATTGGAGGAGGGGGAGATACAGTTATCGCATGCATTTATGTAAATTAGAGTGCAACATTGATTTAAAACATTTGTTTTGACATTGATCCGTATATTTTTTTTCTTCTGCAGAGCCAATATAATATTTTTTAATTCTTTTAAATGTCATGTGTGTAATTTCACCTTCACGTAAACTTTTATAAATTTTTACCTAATTTTAATTCCTATATTTAAACTAAAACAACATTACAAGAATTTTAAATTAAAAAAAGATTTAAACTATTTTAATATGAATACTAACAAAGCCTGTCACGTCCCAGTCCCAAAATACGTAGGACTAGGAATACGTAATACGCCCAGCCGTATGTATATAAATTCCAGTATATGGAAAACCATATACATACGTACGCTGTAAATGAATATGCAATCCATCAGTGGTAATATACTGTCATAACAAGTCACACACCATCTATATCTCATCCACAGCACAAAATACTCAGTGGGAGCAAAACTGACATATAACTGGATATCAAAGTGTATAGAGTCTATAGTCTGGTGGAAACAAATCCACTACAAAACGACTATACTAAAGTAGACACAAAAATCTCTAAAACAGTGATCATAATCACAGAAACTCTGTTGGTAGGAGCTCCTCAGTCTCGTAAGTAGCATCCGGTCCAGGTCCATACTCTTGTGGAAACTCCTGATCGTCCATATCTGGAAAGGGACCAGGTCCTCAGAGGGACATAACAAGATACATAGAAGCATGCCAATAAGTACTGAAATATAAACATCCATCGGGTCGCCTAACCATCTAAGTGAATGCAGTTTGAGAACAACTTTGAGTGTAAGAGAAAGTGTAGGCTAGACATATGCTGACGTAATTCACCAATCGTGACAACTGGATAGTATATGCCACATATGCCCCCCATCCTAGGGGCGCACGGTAAACAAGATTAATAACTACATAAGAAAGTGGGTGTCCCGTATACTTATGAGTTGTCCTCCCTGTCCCAATGATCTATGCATGTTGCCTCCACCACATGCTAATACCCTAAATAACTGTCAGGCCTACTAGCATACAAAGTTTCTATCAACAGTCATTCTTAACGCACGGCCATGCGCACAGGTGGCCATCCCTGTCACGCCGTCCGTGATCTATATGAGACACACACCCGTGTAAACCACTGTGTCATGGTTAATGAACCTAATGATGCTTTTTAATACTGGGTGGTCTCATAATTAGGTCATAAATCTACAAAATATACATCTATATAGGCAGAATAAAATATGTATGTACCAATATGAAAGATAAAATAACAGTATTATGGCAAGGTATACTTGCCAAGTAAAGTGCACGTCCAAAGTTGTTGCTGTGATCTGAGGAAGGAGTTATTGCTTTGTAATTAATTATATATAGGAATAGGGGGCGGTAGAATTTACTTAATGGTTAAGAAAACTCTTGCTGTTGTTCTCTTCTTATTGGTTTAGGTGTGCGGCTGTAGATATTTTCTAAAGAGTGGTGGAATGAGAAACTTACATGTATAAAAGAATAAAGCAAAGCAAAGTTGAGTTTTGCTTCTGATACAGATATTTCTTTCTTAATGATTTGTGGTTGAATTCTACGCAGAGGGAAGAAAAGAAGAGTTTACGCTGGGTAAATAAGCGATGGTTTAGTTACTGCTGCTGCGGCAGTGGTTTATGCTGGGTAGTTTGCTATTGCTTTTGATATTTATGCACAGAGAAAATATACGCGGTATGGTGAGGAGTTTGCTATTTGACTATTTTACGCGAGGTGAACTGTTGATGTTAATTCCTTACTTTACGTGCGGAATTGGTTTTGTGCGTAGAGAAAGGGATTTGGGCAGGTTGAGTTTTTATGCATGAAAGAGTTCTGTAGGGTTTTTGCTAAGTGAGGTTTACGCTGGGATGATTAACGGGTTACGGTTTTAGTATAATAGGAATTATACTTTAATAAATAGTTTAAATAATTAATTAAATAATAACTAATACGGTTTTCAGGAATGGGGGTTTATATTCTACCCAACTTATAAAAATTTCGTCCTCGAAATTAGAACTAAGCATGGTAGAAAGTCAAGAATGGTACAAGATATAAATTAACAAATTAATTCATACCCTGGTCTAAAAATAGGTTCGGGAAACGTTCTCACATGTCATCCTCGCATTCCCAAGTAGATTCTCCTGGCGAGCCATATTTCCATGCCACGCGGACTAAGGGAATAGACTGGTTTCTTAATACCTTCTCTCGACGATCATGGATTCTGACGGGTTGCTCTTGATATGTCAAGCTTGGTCCAACAGTGATCTCCGAGTGGTCAAGAATATGACTGCTATCTGCCACATATCGTCTGAGCTGTGATACATGGAATACATTATGCACTCCCTCAAGTGAAGGTGGTAGCGCAAGTCGATATGCTACTTCTTCCACTCTTTCTAGTACATCAAATGGTCCAATATACCTTGAACTCAATTTGCCGCGCCCTCCAAACCGGATGATGCCTCTGGTAGGTGATATCCTTAAGAAGACATGATCACCCTCTTTAAATTCTAAGGGACGACGATGAAGGTCTGCCCATTGCTTCTGCCTATCTTGCGCTGCTCGCAAGTGTCCTTGTATTTTCTTGACTGTCTCAATAGTATTGACTACTAACTCTGGTCCCAGAAGTTGACGTTCTCCTACGTCACTCCAACATACAGGAGATCTTCATTTTCTTCCATATAATGCTTCAAATGGAGCCATCTGGATGCTTTTCTGATAACTATTATTGTAAAAAAATTCCACAAGATGTAGGTGGTCCTCCCATGATCCTCCAAAGTCTAACATACAGGCCCTCAATATATCTTCTAATGTCTGAATAGTACGTTCTGACTGCCCATCTGTTTGCGGGTGATAAGACGTACTGAATTTTAGACGAGTTCCAAGACTTTCTTGCATGCTCCTCCAAAAATATGATGTAAAACGCGAATCCCTGTCGGATACAATGCTGACTGGTACGCCATAAAATCTCACGATCTGCCTCATGTATAAGTCAGCCAAAGCTTCTGTAGTTTAGCCAACTCTAAAAGGCAAGAAATGGGCTGACTTGGTGAGTCGGTCCACTATTACCCATACTGCATCTCTTCCGCTTGGACTTTTGGGAAAATCCGTGACGAAGTCCATAGTGATATGTTTCCACTTCCACTCTGGAATCGGGAGTGGTTGTAATAAACCTGCTGTCCTCTGGTGCTCTGCCTTTACTTGTTGACATACCAGACATTTAGCTATAAAGCGAGCTATCTCTCTTTTCATTCCATGCCACCAAAAGTGCTGTCGTAAATCAAGATACATTTTGGTGCCTCCAGGATGAATAGAATATATCGAACTATGAGCTTCTGTCATCAGCTCCTGTCGAATCTCTCCTTTGGGAACATAAAGATGATTACCACATCGTAGTGTCCCGTCATCATGAATGTGCAGTCCGGTCTGTTCTCCGGCTTCTGTCCTTTCCTTTAATCTTCTGAATCTGGCATTTGTAGGCAAAGCCGCCTTGATCCTCACTACTAGTGATGATTGTACTTGTAAATTGGCTAGTATCCCATCTGTTCCGGGTAATATCACTTTAATGCCAAGATTTTGTAAGTCTTCCAATAATTCTCTCTGCGTTGTTCAGAAGTAAGCTGCTGGCTTCCGGCTTAACGCGTCTGCTACGACGTTAGCCTTGCCTGGATGATAATGTAGCTCTATCTCAAAATCTTTCATCAATTTGAGCCATCTACGTTGCCTCATATTTAACTCTTTTTGTGTGAAGACATACTTGAGGCTTTTGTGGTCTGTATAGATTTCCACTCGTTCCCCATATAAGTAATATCTCCATAGCTTCAAAGCAAATACAACTGCTGCAAGTTCCAAGTCATGAGTTGGATAATTCTTCTCATGTACTCATAATTGCCTAGATGTATATGCAATTACCTTGCCATGCTGCATCAATACGCATCCCAAACCTTTTTCTGATGCGTCACTGTAGATCACATAGCCTCCTGATCCTGATGGAATAGCCAATATTGGTGCTGAAGTCAGTCGCTTCTTTAACTCCTCAAAAGTGGCTTAACACTCGTTGGTCCATATGAACTCTTGATCTTTGCAAGTCAACCGAGTCATAGGTGTTGCTATCTTTGAGAAATTCTCCACAAACCGTCGGTAATATCCCGCAAGTCCAAGGAAACTTCTCACCTCTGCTGCTGATTTAGGAACAGGCCATGTCTCGACTGCCGAGATCTTCCCTGGATCAACAGAAATACCATCTTCCGTGATAACATGTCCAAGAAATGAGACTCTTTCCAAAAAGAACTCACATTTACTGAGCTTCACAAATAATTGCTCTCTTCTTAAAGTCTCTAGAACAATCCGCAGGTGTTTCTCGTGCTCCTTGTGGTTCTTCGAATAGATAAGTATATCATCTATGAAGACAACCACGAATTGGTCCAAATACTGGTAGAAGACTCGATGCATTAAGTCTATAAAGATAGCTGGAGCATTGGTCAATCCAAATGGCATGACCAAAAACTCGTAATGCCCGTATCTTGTCCGGAATGCGGTCTTAGGAATGTCCTCCTTCCGTACCTTCACCTGGTGATATCCTGATCTCAAATCTATCTTTGAGAACACCTTGGCTCCACTAAGCTGATCAAATAGGTCATCAATGCGTGGTAATGGATATTTATTCTTTACTGTTATGGCATTCAAGGCTCTATAGTCAATGCACATACGTACTGACCCATCCTTCTTTGGTACAAATAACACTGGTGCTCCCCAGGGTGATGCACTTGGTCGGATGTAACCTTTCTCTTCTAGTTCCTTCAATTGTGTCTTTAATTCATCCATCTCCTTCTTTGCCAGTCTATAAACATGTGATGCTATAGGTGCTGCTCCTGGTATTAATTTAATTGAGAATTCTACGTCTCTATCTGGGGGTGGTCCTGGTAATTCCTCTGGTAAAACGTCTTGAAATTCTGAAATAATGGAATGATAGACAACGTCATCCATTGCGAGCTGCATACCATCAAGGATTTCTGTGGATCCTCGTGCAAACTCAAGTTCAGGCTGGCCTGGTACCTTGAAAAGAATGCTTCATCCAAAGCAATCGAAGAAAGCATGGTACTTGCTCAGCCAGTCCATCCCAAGTACAATATCAAAAGTAGGCATAGGAAGAACTAAGAGTCGGGTATTCATCTCTCTGCCACGTATTGCTATAGGACACGATCTACAAATTCTACTAATAGGTACTACTCCTCCTCCGGTAAGAATTCTAACACAACTAGGTAAAGGTGTAGTGGTAATGTTGTGTTTGGTAGTAAAACTAGATGATATGAATGAGTGAGTGGCTCCCGTATCAAATAATGTCACCGCAGGAAAGGTAAAAGCAATAGTGATACCTGCTATAACATCAATTTCCTGATCCATGTCGTCTATTTCCATAGCAAAAGCTTGCCCATTCCTCTGTGATTGTCCATGATTAGCTCTCAGGTACTGATCTTCCTGGGTAGGTAGCGGTGGCCTTTGCTGAAATTCTCCTGCTGCTGGAGGTCGAGGTGCTCCTGGTCTAGCCATCTGTTGAACTGGTCTTGGTGCTGGAAGTGCTAGCCTCTGTGCTGGTGGTGGAAGTGTTGATGCTTGTTGCATAGGACAATCTTTCAAGATATGCTGTCCAGAACCATATCTCATACACTGTCCGAGGCGAGCTCGACAATTTCTTCTGATATGTCCATGTTTGCCACAATGATAGTAGAGGGGCTTCTCTGGGATCTGGTATGGTCCCGCTCTTTGCTGGTACTGCTGTTGCTGAGCTAAAGGACGTCTGATAGGTCCTCCTTGTTGTGTCCTGACCGGTCCCTGCCGTATTCTTGTTGGTCCTTGTTGTGTTCTCAATTGTCCTCCCTTTCCTCTGCTGATAGTTTCTTGCACTCTGGCTTCGGTTAGTAGTTTAGTGTAAAAGATTCGGGACTGGGAGCTTGTATAGTATTGGAGCTCCTGAGTCAGTCCACGATGAAACCTCTTAGCTTTGGCTAAGTCATCTGGTATCAAAGCAACGCCATATTTGCTAAGACGGCTAAATTCATCATCATACTCGTCTACTGTTCGGTTTCCCTGCTCTAGATGGAGAAATTTATCGTATAATGCATCTCTGACAGTGTCCGGAAAATACTTTCTTTCAAAGCATTCCAGGAATTGCTCCCATATCTGGTATGTACCCAGCTGGCGCTCCATGGATTCCCACCAGTGATGGACATTATCATCTAGAAGCATTCTTATACCCGTCATCCATAGCTCTGTAGGTAGCTGTGATGCTTCTAATAACTTCCGAGTGTGAGTAATCCAATTGGTAGTTTCTTCTGGACTCTCAGTACCTTTGTACGTCCTTGGACTCATTTGTACAAATTTCTTTAATGAACCAACTCTAGCTCGAGGTTCTGATGCTAGTGCTTGAGCTGGTACAGCAGCCTGAGCAGCCATCCTTTCAAGTGCTGCCAGAAATTCTTGTTGTTGCTCGGCTGCCTGTTGCCTCTGTTCCTACATCATCATTTGGAAGAATTGGAACAATTGGGCCTGGCCGTCCTGCGGTATTGATGAGACTGGAAGGGTCCCATTAGGTGGAATGGAAAAGTCAGATGGAGCTGGATTATGAGTCTGTCCATCTGATCCGGAAGGTCTAGGGTTTGTTGAAGTCCCCCCTTGAGTCTGACCATTGACTCTAGGAGTTGTGTCATTATTAGTGATAGTACATTCTTTCTGCATATCCATCTTTCTGCAGTTAATGTATACAATCGTTTAGGCAAAGTATAGGAATCAAACAGGGTATGAGTTTGTATTACGCTGGAGAGTTATCTGCGTAAAACGTAACTTCTGAGCTAGCTGCATAGAGCAGGGCTCCAAGGAAGTTTTTTTTTTGGGCGTAAAGTAAAGATTTCAATTCGCCAGCGTAAAGCATAGTTCAAAACTTATCTGTATAAAGGTCTATGCGTAAATCTGCATATAATATGCGTAAAAGATCTGCGCATAATTCTGAGCTCGAAATATGTCTGCGTAAAGTATAGCATACTTGGCAGCGTAAAGTCGTATGAAAAACTTTTCGTTTTTCTTGGATGGATTTGTCAGAAAACCTGACATCTGACAAAAGTACCGTACGATAATCGAGAGGACGGTTGTGATGATGATTTGCACAGAAACTTGAGTTTGTTGTTTATTGACAGAGTCAGACGCCACGCCAAAGACTGCTACTACACAGGGCTCGGAGCATATCTCTGTATTTAATGCAAAGATTGATTTCTTAATGGCTAAGATAATGACAAATACGCTTATCCTCCTGATCAACTAGTACGCTGGGTTCAGGGATCATCAGGCTATTTACCTATGTCATGGTATACGCAGATTTTTAGAAAAACTAAGGGATCGTGGGAAAACAATTTGTTATAACTGCAGCGTAGAGTGAACCTAACTATGGCGTAAAAATAGGTAATATCTTTGAGCATAAAATATACGCTAACAAGAGTAAAGGGTTGATGGCGTAAAATAAAATATAGGATAGGTGGAAGGATGAATGAGGTTTTAGTCATGTGTGGATGAGATCCTTAAAATCTTTTCCTATATGCAGGTTTGTTTGGCACAGTTACGTAACCAAGACAATATATTCTGACCTGCATGGGCCACCACCAAAAACGTGTCACGTCCCAGTCCCAAAATATGTAGGATCAGGAATACGTAATACGCCGAGCCGTATGTATATGAATTCCAGTATATGGAAAACCATATACATACGTACGCTGTAAATGAATATGCAATCCATCAGTGGTAATATACTGTCATAACAAGTCACACACCATCTATATCTCATCCACAGCACAAAATACTCAGTGGGAGCAAAACTGACATATAACTGGATATCAAAGTGTATAGAGTCTATAGTCTGGTGGAAATAAATCTACTACAAAACGACTATACTAAAGTAGACACAAAAATCTCTAAAACAGTGATCATAATCACAGAAACTCTGTTGGTAGGAGCTCCTCAGTCTCGTAAGTAGCATCCTGTCCAGGTCCATACTCTTGTGGAAACTCCTGATCTTCCATATCTGGAAAGGGACCAGGTCCTCAGAGGGACATAACAAGATACATAGAAGCATGCCAATAAGTACTGAAATATAAACATCCATCGGGTCGCCTAACCATCTAAGTGAATGCAGTTTGAGGATAACTTTGAGTGTAAGAGAAAGTGTAGGCTAGACATATGCTGACGTAATTCACCAATCGTGACAACTGGCTAGTTTATGCCACATATGCCCCCCATCCCAGGGGCGCACGGTAAACAAGATTAATAACTACATAAGAAAGTGGGTGTCCCGTACACTTATGAGTTGTCCTCCCTGTCCCAATGATCTATGCATGTTGCCTCCACCACATGCTAATACCCTAAATAACTGCCAGGTCTACTAGCATACAAAGTTTCTATCAGCAGTCATTCTTAACGCACGGCCATGCGCACAGGAGGCCATCCCTGTCACGCCGTCCGTGATCTATATGAGACACACACCCGTGTAAACCACTGTGTCATGGTTAATAAACCTAATGATGCTTTTTAATACTGGGTGGTCTCATAATTAGGTCATAAATCTACAAAATATACATCTATATAGGCAGAATAAAATATGCATGTACCAATATGAAAGGTAAAATAACAGTATTATGGCAAGGTATACTTGCCAAGTAAAGTGCACGTCCAAAGTTGTTGCTGTGATCAGAGGAAGGAGTTATTGCTTTGTAATTAATTATATATAGGAATAGGGGGCGGTGGAATTTACTTAATGGTTAAGAAAACTCTTGTTGTTGTTCTCTTTTTATTGGTTTAGGTGTGCGGCTGTAGATATTTTCTAAAGAGTGGTGGAATGAGAAACTTACACTTGTAAAAGAATAAAGCAAAGTTGAGTTTTGCTTCTGATACAGATATTTCTTTCTTAATGATTTGTGGTTAAATTCTACGCAGAGGAAAGAAAAGAAAAGTTTACGCTGGGTAAATAAGCGATGGTTTAGTTACTGCTGCTGCGGCAGTGGTTTATGCTGGGTAGTTTGCTATTGCTTTTGATATTTATGCACAGAGAAAATATACGCGGTATGGTGAGGAGTTTGCTATTTGACTGTTTTACGCGAGGTGAACTGTTGATGTTAATTCCTTACTTTACGTGCGGAATTGGTTTTGTGCGTAGAGAAAGGGATTTGGGCAGGTTGGGTTTTTATGCATGAAAGAGTTCTGTAGGGTTTTCGCTAAGTGAGGTTTACGTTGGGATGATTAACGGGTTGCGGTTTTAGTATAATAGGAATTATACTTTAATAAATAGTTTAAATAATTAATTAAATAATAACTAATACGGTTTTCAGGAATGGGGGTTTACAAAGCCCGAGCCATAGCGCCATTTAATTTGAGTCCCGACTTTGTTTTGGTTTGGTTTGGTTTGGTTTGGTGCGATACGGTTGGTTTGACTCATATGTGCACACTCCAATAGAATTATTTACGTGAAAAAAGTAAAATTAAAACTAAATAAGAAATAAAATTAGAGCTGTAATTTACTATTAACTAAAAATATAAATTCTCATTAGTATTAAAACTAATATTAAAATTAACATTAATGTTACCATACCATCGGTTCGATTGAAAGCGATTGGTTCGGATCGGTATGGTTCGATTAAAAGTGATTGGTTCAGATTGGTAATAACCGTAGGCAATCGACTGTTAGATACTCGAAATGATCGAGCTCGACTATTTTTAGTGTACGAGTTCGGACGAATACTAACAATGCTCGAGCCATATGTCACTACCATATTTCTAGATGAGGGTATTTTTGGTCATTTTGAATATCTATTTATTTCTAGTGATTAATAATTGTTATAGTGCTATTTAAATTAATTGTGCTTTGTATTATTTATTTATAGATAGTGGGCTAGCCTATTATTTAGACTTGACACTAATGAACCCAATCAGACTTGTCATGACAATAATTGAGCCCAAAATTGGACTAGGCCCAAGTAGACCCATTCCTTTAGTTAATTAGAAGGATTGGCCTAACTTACATTAGCTTAGAAGCTTTCCAAAACAGTCCTTAATTATTCTTCATAGTTTAGCATGTAGGGGCAACTTGGACATTTGTTGTCACTTGGAGAGGAGGAAAGGGGGATGGCCACTTTATGTGGAGGAGTTTCTCTCTCTTCTCATTCTCACCATTCATTTTTAGATCCTCAATTTTCTAGATCCCCAAATTTTTTCATCCCTCCATCAATTTTAACCCAATTTCTTCTATTTTCTCTTAAATACTTCAAGCAAGGAGCATTGGAGCGTGGATTTGCAAAGAGCACTTAGAGGAAGAGCATTTGGCAATGAGCTTATGTCCGGATCGGGTCTATTTGAGCAATTTATTGGGAATCCATCTTCCAATAGGTATAGATATGAATTTTTCTTTCATTTAAGATTCTAAATAATGTATTTTACTATTAGAAACTCTTCCATGGCATAGGACTACCTATAGGAAGAAGTTCTAGGCTCTATTGATGTATATTGACACTTATACATATGTTTTTGTGCCCAATTTAGGGAAAATTCGAGATTGGTGCACCAAGTGTTTGTCATTAGGACAAATTGGTCTAATTAGACTTAGATTAATGGTGAGAGACTAGATACGTGTCCACAAATGGATACGAGTAGGTAGTATTGTCACGTCCCAGTCCTAAAATACGTAGGACTAGGAACATATAAGCATACCAGCAGCATGTATGTGGAGACTCCAATATATGAAAACTATAACACATGCGTAAGCTATATTATGAACAATAATTCACAAGTGGTATAAACTATCCCAAGTCACAGGGCATCATCTAAATCTCATCTACAGAAATCATAAATAGATAAATAACCAATAACTATGTAACTAAATCTCAATATGAAGTATCAAAGGATGATAGTCGGGTGGAAAAAAATCCACTACCAAACTAGAATATAAGATAAAAAATAATATAAGTACATCAACTAACAATCAATGAGACTCGAAGAGAAGACCTCCTCAAAATATAAGTATATCAACTAGCAAGTCCGGATCTACGCTCCTGCTAAGTCATAAACATCTACACCTGGAAAGGGACCAGGTCCTCAGAGGGACATAACAAGATACATAGAAGCATGCCAATAAGTACTGTAAAATAAACATCCAATGGAGTCGCCTAACCGTCTAAGTGAATGCAGTTTAAGAACAATTTTCCAACGCATGGGCTATCTGGCTAAAATAGGATTAGCATGATTCTCTTGGAGATTCAAGGACCTACAAAGCATGTCGTCTTTTGAAAGGCAGAGGCCACCTGATAATATATAATATATAGTGGTCATCATGACCACGTATCTCCGGCGGAGCGTACGGGTTACACTAGGAAAGTGCAACGAAGCCCAAACGCCTTACTTGTTGTTCTTCCCACCCCATGCTCTAAGCATGTCATATCCATGACATGATAATACCTCTAATAACTGCCAGGTCTACTAGCATGCAAAGTTTCTATCGGCACTAATTCCTTATCGTACGTCCAATACTTACAAGAGGCAAAACCCTACACGTGAGTCCGTGATTTAGATGAGACTCACACTCGTGTAACAGATTTGTCACGGCCAATAAAACCTAATGATGCCTCATGCTAATAGTGTGGTCTCATAAACTAGGTCAATGTATATACATAATAAAAAAAGATCACGACGCCACCGTCGTTGCACCCAAGTTTTCTCGGACGCGCAGTTTATATAGCAGTTAAAACATATAAACTAAATGACATAATTTAAGATGCATGCAACATATGGAATATGAATTACAGTACAATGGCAAGGTATACTTGCCTGGCCAGAAAGTTGCGTAGTACCAATAACCTGCTCTTGAAGTCACGCAGAATAATCCAATATCCTATATACATATAATATAATATAATATAATATAATACAATATCAGCCATTACACTAGGACATACACAACCATAATTATACTGAACTAAACGGGTACGCTAGGGGTGACACTAGTCAACTAACAAGGTCAAATGTGCGTCTAATTACGTGGGTGTCACATCTTCAAATACTGCACACAATCAGACAGTCAACTAACAGGTGTCTACGCCAGTACGTCAGTGTACACAAGGCAGACAATTTCCTAATATTCAGGTCCCAAGGTCATATGAAAATATGCGTGCAAAATTTATGGTATCCTAGGGTCGTACAGTTTAAATATACACATATATAGTCATAATTATTAACATCATTTAATTACATATATATATATATAATTACATGTAACAATAAGATTATATTACTCATACACGTACGTATACGCATACACGGTCTGGACTCATAACCACTAAACTGAACCAATCTGCTAACCTAGATGTTATTCACACAAACACGTATACACAATATGAAAGGAGAGGGACATGTTCGAACCTCAGGGTTAGCATGCACGACCACGGGGATCGAGGGTGACTGCTGTAGATCATCTTCGGCGAGGGTGACGGGTCCACAATGACGACGATGATGGTGATGACGAGGGTGTTGATGATGGGGATGATGATTGTGATGATGATGAGGATGATTAAGGGGATGGTGATGATGATGATTAAGGAAATGATGAGGGTAATGATGATAATGATGAGGATGATAATTGGTGATGATGATGTTGATGATGAGGGGATGATAATGGTGGTGATGGAAATGATGATGGGGATGATGATCGTGATAATGAGGGTAATGATGATGATGATGAGGATTATTAAGGTAATTAATGGTGATGATTTTGATTAGAATGGTGATGATGATGATAATATAGGTTAGGATGATGATGATGATTGTGATAAGATGATGATAGAGGTAGTGATGAAGAAGGGAATGGCTGGAGGCTTCAGGCGAGGAGGAGGACAATGGTGGTGATGGGTGGTGGACAGGAAAGATGGGACAGGTTGTGGTCGACTGGAGTATCGACGAGAGGAGGAGGACAGGGAGCAGGGAGAGGTGTTAATGGCGATGGTGGTGTTCTCAGGCGAGGATGGCGGGAAGGAGTCAGGCAAGGTGCAGCGGCTCAGGGCTGCTCGACTCAGGTGGAGGGGAGTCATCGGTTCAGCAGGGTGGTGTCGGGTCAGGCGGGTTGCGTTCTGGTCGGTGGATGAGGTGCAGGCGGGGGTCTGGTCGAGGAGGGGTTACTCCGGGGATGAGGTGGTGGTGAGCGATTGAGGAAGAAGGAGACGAGGATCGGGTGGCTCGTCGATGTAGGTGGTGCTACGTCGAGGAGGAGGAGAGTGGAGAGGAGACGGTGGTGGTACGGGAAGATGAGCAGGAGGGTGATGAGGAGGAGCAGCGGCGTTTCAGCGGGCTGTGGTGGCTCCGGTCGACGAAAACAGGGAGGAAGGGAGTCGTGGAACGTCGGGGTGAGGTGGAGAAGATCTGGTCGGCTGAGATGGAGGTCCGGTGAGGCATTGCTCCGGCAGCTCGGGAGAAAGGAGATGATAAATAGTAGATGGAGGGGGTTCGACTGAAATAGGTATTGGTATTGGGTTTTGTGAAATAGGAAAAAAAGAAGAGAAAAATTGTATAAATAGGTAGAAAAGTAGGGTTTGATGTTGACCTAGGGGTTTGGGTTGGTCAACATCCTACTTGGGATGGGCTTGGCCTTATATGGAGATGTTTGGAGGGCTAGGATTTGTATTATTTGAAATGCATGGCTAGAATTAAATGAGGGAGTGATGTTGTGTGTTGCACATTCCAAAAATCATGGGGAAAATTTATATGAAGGAGAAATAGGTTTCTTCATGTATTGTGTCCAATGGTGTGGACACCTGAATGCACTTTTGCATAAAGGTGACCAACAATTAGAAAATTGCACAAAGATGAAAATTGACTTAAATTAATTAAAATTAATGCAAAAGGTGTTCTTGAATTAATTGGAAGTACATGGGGCTAAAATTAGGTGGGACACAAGTGTCATAGACGTAGAGGGCTCAGAATAGAATATTATCATAAATTTGGTTGCACGAAACGGGTCAAAATTGTGTCTCCAATTTTGATTGGAACGCACAAGGATACAAAGTTGTATTTATTTAGAATAAAATATAATATCCGCGATGAATATTGTGCGACTAAAATGTAGCATAAGAGAGCATAATTATAAGTTACACAAAGGCCAGGATAGAAGGCGGGCATGTCTAAGACAATAATATGAAATTTGTAGGAAGGCAATGGCTAGTGTAGTGCTCCAATTATTGAAGCAACGGTAAGGTGCACTAAGTGATATAAATATTGTAAAATTAATTAAAATGTCGTGTTCTATTTCTAATTTGATTCAACTAGCCATAGTTTCATTATTTAAGCCAAGTATGCCTAATTTTGGGTGAGGGGGTTTACAATCTATCCAACTTAAAATAATTTCGTCCTCGAAATTAAACTAAGGTATAATTTGTTAAATCTTTCACATTCGTATATAAGGTAAGTCAATCGCGATCTCTTCCAAAAATTTAAATAACAAAATCTATTCAAATCTATCCCACTTATTTCAAATTTGAAATAACCATTGTTTAAATCAAGATTCAACCTATCGTAGTCTCTTCTCGATTTTTAAATCATCAACATCCAAATTTAAGTTAAATTCATGTAACATCCTCAAGATTTGAATAACGCATACCCAATTTTATATCACGATCTCCAACTATCATAATCTCCTTTAGAAAATAATTCTAATCAAATATTATTCCTATCTTCAACTTATGAATTTTTGTACTCTTCAAATTTTAAATTCAATTTTTTATCCTCAATATTTCAAATAGGTAATCCAACAATCAAATTTTTAACTCTTAATTCAAATCATCAAATTATAAAATTTTTAAATCTAATTTACCAATTGTTCAAGTCTGAGATTCTATATTTATTCTCAAAATCTAAATTGATGACTCAACCTTTAATATTCAAATTTAAATCATATGCTCAAGTATAAATATTTGGTCCGCCAAATCAAGGTTTTAAAATTCATTAAATCCTCATCATCTTAATCCTTCTTTTAAAATTTCTCAAAATTAAAATGACTTGAATCTCTCAATCTAATTTTACTTGATCACAATCTAAAAGAAATTTCTCTCAAGTTGATAATGCAACTTCTACCCAACTTAAAATTTACCCATATATCACATAAGGCTATACATTTAAGAAAGACTTCCTTAAATTATTTAATCGCGTTATTCAATCCTTAAAAGTTTTAACACCAAATATATCACATATGATATGCCCTTAATTACGAAAAATAATCATCAAGTAATGTGATTGGCCTATGGGGTATATCTAGTACTATCTGTATATCAAACTTATACCAAGCACGAGGTTTCGTCTTTCCGAAGTAAGGAAAGATGAAAAACAATAATAAAGAATTCAAGGTGGAGGTAATAGAATATAAGTATGGGGATCAAGGCGTTTAAGGAATTCAAAAGGAATTGTCAAGGCAGTTGTGGATTAAAATCCTATTTTGGTAAATTCCTATTCACATGCTCATATTAGTACAATTATGTAGCTGATATGATATGCTCGGAGATGTCTAAGGGCAAATATATTCGTCTACTAGTCAACTATATATTTTAATCTACGCAAAGTAGTCATGCAAAGAGCGAACCAAATGCACTAAGGTTGATCAGACCGTAATACACTGATTCTGATTAGACAACATATTAGTGTGGTTGATCAGACCCCAATAATACATATGTCATGAACAAGCTCGATAAAAGAATAAGCTTGCAAAACTAGGCTATAATAGCAGCATATGTTGAGGTAGTTCAGAAAATATGAGTACGCTGGATTATGATGAGAGAAGTTACAAAATAATTCAAGTTTACCAAGAAGATAAGACTCATCCGGTGTTGTGCCTCTACAGTTCTCATACTAACTCCTTGTCTAAGTTGCTAGTCGACCAAATAGGGGCATGGACCTCTAAGTTTTATAGTCGGGATAAACACTATCTTCTTATGGAAGCCTATAGTTAAGGTCATTCAATTACACTACATTAAAGGGTCAAAAGGACTATGTGTTACTAGGTTGTGATGCATACTACTCAACTTAACAGAATTAACTAATATTGTAACTGCCTTAAGGATGAAGTAGAAACCCTTGTTAGGTATACGAGGAAAGATCTTGGTACCTATTAGGGTATCCTATTGCATTATATAGGTAATGGTCATCTTAAGTCTTAATCATAGTACTTATAGAACAAAAGCGTTAATATTAAGAATAGAAAAGTTTCTGGCTCTCAAGTGAAAGAGGATATAACCTATATTGAGTTATGGATACAAATTATGCAATTTAAAACTAAAGTATAACCATAAAATTATAATCTAAATGAATACTCAACTATCAAGTTCTAACTACCAAGCACATAATTCAAAATTCAAGATTAACAACTATAATCCTAGCAAACTATATATCCTTGTCATAAAAGAAGATCACTTGGCCTACAATCATAAGGATTAGGTGGCATGAATTGAAAGAAAAGAAAAACATAATTAGTCGTCGTACAAATAGTGAACGTAAAGGTTCCGGGGGAACAAGATATGAATTTAGAATGAGAGACTCTTGATAATATCATGGTTCTCTGAGAAAGGTGGTATGCTAATCTCTGTGTTCGAGGTATGATCAAGGAAAATATTATATTCATTCCTTTTGGCTTCCTAAGGTATTGTCCTGCTAGTATCAAGACAATGTGCTAAATTTATGGTTCTCTAATACTATCTCTCTATGAAAGTTAGGTTTAGTCCTAATATTCAACCTTGGATTTCTATTGGTTCCTCAATACTAGGGTCAAACAATATAGTCAAATTTTTAACTAACCCTAGTAGTGTCTATACTACTCTCAAGTCCTTCATAAATATATCATAGGATAATGGTAAACCAATCTACAGGTAAGGGATGCTAGGGTTCTTTAGGTATTCTAAAATTTGTGATGTGTCAATATTCTAGTTGTATTCTTGGTAGGAAAGTTACCTTAATTATCATCCTAACAACAGGGATTCCTATATTCTAGCAGAGGCTATACTCAAGGAACTATTAGGGAAGCACATGAATCAAGCATGATGCAGTTATTCAAATAAAACAGATTGGAAGGAAGATGAGTCATAGTTAAATGTGGATGAGATCCTATACTCTAATCCTATTTGCAGGCTTGCTCGGTACAGTAATATAACCAAGACAATATGCTCTTGACCTGCATAGGCTACCACTTAAAAATATGTCACATTCCAGTCCCAAAATACGTAGGACTAGGAGCACGTAAGCATGCCAGCCGCATGTATATGGAGACTCCAATATATGGAAACCATAACACATGCGTACGCTGTATTATAAACAAAAATTCATAAGTGGTATAAACTATCACAAGTCACAGGGCCTTATCTAAATCTCATCCACAGAAATCATAAATAAATAAATAACCAATAACTATGTAACTAAATTTTAATATGAAGTATCAAAGGATAATAGTCGGGTGGAAACAAATCCACTACCAAACTAGAATATAAGATAAACAAAATAATATAAGTAAATCAACTAACAATCAATGAGACTCGAAGAGAAGACCTCCTCGAAATATAAGTAGCAAGTCCGGATCTGCGCTCCTGCTAAGTCATGAACATCTACACCTGGAAAGGGACTAGGTCCTCAGAGGGACATAACAAGATATATAGAAGCATGCCAATAAGTACTGAAAAATAAATATCCAATGGGGTCACCTAACCGTCTAAGTTAATGCAGTTTAAGAACAACTTTCCAATGCGTGGGCTATTTAGCTAAAATGGGATTGGCATGATTCTTTTGGAGATTCAGGGGCCTACAAAGCATGTCGTCTTTTGAACGGCAGAGGCCGCCTGATAATATATAATATATAGTGGCATCATGACCGCGCATCTCCGGCGGAGCGTACGGGTTACACAAGGAAAGTGCAACGGAGCCCAAAGGCCTTACTTGTTGTTCTTCCCACCCCATGCTCTAAGCATGTCATATCCATGACACGATAATACCTCTAATAACTTCCAGGTCTACTAGCATGCAAAGTTTTTATCGATAGTTATTCCCTATCGCACGTCTCATACGTACAGGAGGCCAAACCCTGCACGCGAGTCCGTGATCTATATGAGACTCATACTCGTGTAACAGATGTGTCACGGCCAATGAAACCTAATGATGCCTCATGCTAATGGGGTGGTCACATAAACTAGGTCAATGCATATACATAATAAAAATAGATCACCCAAGTTTCCTTGGACGCGCAGTTTATATAGCAGTTAAAATATATAAACTAAATGAAAGAATTTAAGATGCATGCAACATATGGAATATGAATTACAGTACAATGGCAAGGTATACTTGCCTGGCAAGAAAGCTGTATAGTACCAATAACCTGCGCCTGAAGTCGCGCAGAATAATCCAATATCCTATATACATATAATATAATACAATATAATATCAGCCATTACACTAGCACATACACAACCATAATTATACTGAACTCAGCGGGTATGCTAGGGGTGACACTGGTCAAATAACAGGGTCAAATGCGCGTCTAATTATGTAGATGTCACATCTTCAAATGCTGTGCATAATCATACAGTCAACTAATAGGTGTCTAAGCCAGTACGTCAGTGTACACAAGGCAGACAATTCCCTAATATTTAGGTCACAATGTCATATGAAAATATGCGGACAAAATCTACGGTATCCTAGGGTCGTATAGTTTAAATATACACATATATAGTCATAATTATTAATATTATTTAATTATATATATATATATATCCATATAATTATATATAACAATAAGATTATATTACTCATACGCGTACATATACGTATACGAGTTTGGGTTCTCCTACACGATCTGGACTCATAACCACTAAACTGAACCAATCTGCTAACCTAGATGTTATTCACACAAACACGTATACATAATATAAAAGGAGAGAGACAGGTTTAAACCACGGGGTTAGCGTGCATGGCCATGGGGATCGAGGGTGACTACTGCAGATCGTCTTCGACGAAGGTGACGGGTCCACAATGATGACGATGATGGTGATGATGATGGTGATGACGAGGGTGTTGATGATGGGGATGATGATTATGATGATGATGGAGATGATTAAGGGGATGGTGATAATGATGATTAAGGGAATGATGAGGGTAATGATAATGATGATGAGGATGATAATTGGTGATGATGATATTGATGATGAGGAAATAATAATGGTGGTGATGGGAATGATGATGGGGATGATGATCTTGATGATGAGGGTAATGATGATGATGATGATTATTAAGGTGATTAATGGTGATGATTTTGATTATAATGGTGATGATGATGATAATATAGGTTAGGATGATGATGATGATTGTGATGAGATGATGATAGAGGTGGTGATGAATAAGGGAATGACCGGAGGCTTCAGGCGGGAAGGAGGACAGTGGTGGTGATGGGTGGTGGATAGGGAAGAGGGGACAGGTTGTGGTCGACTGGAGTGTCGACGAGAGGAGGAGGACAGGGAGCAGGAAGAGGTGTTAATCGCGATGATGGTGTCCTCAGGCGAGGATGGCGGGATGGAGTCAGGCGAGGTGCAACGGCTTGGGGCTGCTCGGCTCAACAGGGTGGTGTCGGGTCAGGCGGATCTCGTTTTGGTCGGTGGTTGAGGTGCAGGCGGGGGTCTGGTCGATGAGGGGTTGCTCCAGGGACGAGGTGGTGGTGAGCGGCTGAGGAAGAAGGAGAGGAGGCTCAGGTGGCTCGTCGATGCAGGTGGTGCTCCGTCAAGGAGGAGGAGAGTGGAGAGGAGATGGTGGTGGTGCGGGGAGATGAACATGAGGGTGATGAGGAGGAGAGCGGCATTTCAGCGGGCTATGGTGGCTCCGGTCGACGGAAACAGGGAGAAAGGGAGTCGTGGAACGTCGGGGTGAGGTGAAGAAGATATGGCCGGCTGAGATGGAGGTCCGGCGAGGCGTTGCTTTGGCGGCTTGGGAGGAAGAAGATGATGAATAGTAGAGGGAGGGGGATTCGGCTGAAATAGGTATTGGTATTGGGTTTTGTGAAATAGGAAAAAAAAGAGAAAAAAATTGTATAAATAGGTAGAAAAGTATGGTTTGATGTTGACCTAGGGGTTTGGGTTGGTCAACATCCTACTTGGGATGGGCTTGGCCTTACATGGAGATGTTTGGAGGGTTAGAATTTGCATTATTTGAAATACATGGCTAGGATTAAATGAGGGGGTGATGTTATGTGTTGCACATTCCAAAAATCATGGGGAAAATTTATATGAAGATGAAATAGGTTTCTTCATGTGTTGTGTCCAATGGTGTGGACACCTCAATACAATTTTGCATAAAGGTGCCCAACAATTAGAAAATTGCACAAAGATGGAAATTGGGTTAAATTAATTAAAATTAATGCAAATGGTGTTCTTGAATTAATTGGAAGTATATGGGGATAAAATTAAGTGGGACACAAGTGTCATAGACGTAGAGGGCTCAATGGAATATTATCATAAATTGGGTTACACGAAACGAGTCAAGATTATGTCTTCAATTTTGATTGGAATGCACAAGGATACAAAGTCGTATTTATTTAGAATTAAATATAACGTCCGGGACGAATATTGTGCGACTAAAATGTAGCACAAGAGAGCATAATTATAAGTTATACAAAGGACATGACAGAAGGCGTACATGTCTAGGATAATGATGTGACATTTGTAGGAAGGCAATGGCTAGTGTAGTGCTCCAATTATCGAAGCAACGGTAAGGTACACTAAGTAATATAAATATTGTAAAATTAATTAAAATTTTATGTTCTATTTCTAATTGGATTCAACTAGCCCTAGTTTTACTATCTAAGCCAAGTAGTCCTAATTTTGGGTGAGGAGGTTTACAAGTATAATGGTATTTTGGGATACGCTATGATACAGAGCTCATTTGGGTGATTTTGTGCAATTCTCTTTAAATTCTTATTGTAATTTGATCTAATAGTTATTATTATATCTATTTGATATGTAGGAATGGCTATCGTGGAGAATTGGGGATTTTAACACCTCAATTGGATGAGTATCATTAATATTCTAGATATATACTTAAGGTGTTTGCTTAAATACTAGTGTGTGTGTTGTTATATTATGTACATGATATATAAGTGTATATATATATATATATATATATATATATATATATATATATATATATATATATATATATATATATATATATATATATATATATATCAGTGATTGTATCCATACTTATGTATATTTCCATTTAGTGTCTGTGTGTGGGGTATGGGAATTGGGTGGTTTGACAGTGGAAGTGAGGTACATAGACCTGGAACAGGTGTACAGGTAGGTGATGGCAGTGTAGTGAATGATGATGGGGAGTTTTAGTGTGTCTTCAGTGAGCATGGGTGTATCAATCAACTGATACATAGTACCATAGTTGGGGTTATTAGATAATTATGACTGCACACATATAGCTGACAATTGTACTGCTATATGCAACTGTGTAGGATATCGGTTAGTTAAAGGGAACTTGAGCAGTTGGAGGATCTCGGATAGATGTATCTCAGTTAGTAAACATCTAAGTGACATTGTTAGTTTACAGTCAATCCAACTTAGAGTATCAGTAAGTACCATGAATGGGGAGGGTCGAGTTATAGACATTTAGGCATGCACTGTGTAGTGAATAAGAAGGAAACAACAACAGTGTCAGCATTAGATGAAGGGGATATCTGGAATCAAAATACAACTGCAGTAGCACCAAGGGGTGTTCGAGTGTATATGAGGGTAAATTGTGATGTGTATGAGACTATGCACAGGTTCATGTGGGGTTGTTCGAGTGAAGGGAAGTGATGTATCCGAGGTTATACTCATGTGTTAGTTGCTTAGTTAAGTATCATGTAAATAGGGTAAGTTAGTATTCAGTTCAAATTTTAGGCTAGGGTGGTATCAGTGAATGTATAATCGAGTGTGCCCAGGTGTAAGGGTGAAGTGTGGATCATGAGGGAGTTGGATGCAAATACCTAAGAGAGTATCAGTAAGGAATACCTGAGTGCATAGGTACATTAGCATGTATCAGTGACTGTGAGGGAAAGCGGAGATCCAAGTTAGTATATAAGTTAGATATTAAGTTAATGTATGTTAGTTAGTGTATTATAGGTATATCAGTATACTCTATTACTTAGTATATGTCTGTATATATTTAAGTCTATTAGTTAGTTTCATTAATACCCTAGTATTGACTTAGAACTTAGTTAAAAACCTTGTATAACCTAGTATAATCTAGTATAAGTTAATTAGTGACCAATATGAGGCTAAAACCTTAGTGTGAACCTAGAAGTTGCTAGTTGACTAGAATTAACCAAGTTTGACCTAATTTACCTAGAATAACCTAATAATGATCTAGAACATCATGTTTAGCTTATTTTAGCATTCTCTCATTCATTATACCATTTGACATGATATTTACTAAATATGATTGTGTGGCACCAGCTTGTGCATCGAGATACACCCTTTGCTCAGGACCAGAGGCGAGTACATCTCTCTGTTAGTTTTTATTTCATGATAGTGTATATATCATATGTTATAGAACTGTATACTTACTTTTGACATAGTGGATACACGGACTGGTACTATATGGATCCTGTCAGGAGAGGTTATCTCCTTACCGTGTTTAGCGGGTACTCCTTCACATGTATTTCATTGTGTACATCGGATATTGATTATCATGTACTTGGTGTTCATACACTGTCTCATGTACAATGTGCCTATATTACTCGTGTTCGTAATATGTCATGATCGAATCCATGAGTATTGGTTGGGGACGGGGGAGTAGGAGTTGGTTATGTGATCGAGCCCCGAGTGAATTCGTATATGTCGATTACACATCATACGTGTCATCGAGTTACCTTATTGTATTCGTGTTCAACCTAAATCGATCACATAATAAACTTGTATTCTAAGGCACATTAGCTAGTATTATCTATGTCCATTACTTGCAGTTATTCCATATTGCCTGTTCTTTCCTTCCAGTACTTTATATGCTTATTCTGGTTCATTTCTAATTCTTAGTTACTAGTACATCTTGTATTCTTTTCTTTTACCTATTATATATGCTCTACCATGTACTTGGAATTGCTTTTAGAGTTTTGTATTTTTCTCCAATCCTGATTGGATATTTTTTCAGATGACTGGTTAGTGGAGACGTGTCTCACATAATTTGGGGCACAATATGGTGAGCCGGATGGACATATAGCACCCCTAATCCAGGAGGATATAACATTAGTCACCAAGGATACTTAGGTTTATTTTGGCATTGTATTTGGCTCTTAGACTTGGCATGTACTATTATTTTAGAAACTATGGTCTTGTGATTAGTTG
Organism: Iris macrosiphon; assembly: GCA_036927795.1. Classification (NCBI taxonomy): domain Eukaryota; kingdom Viridiplantae; phylum Streptophyta; class Magnoliopsida; order Asparagales; family Iridaceae; genus Iris; species Iris macrosiphon. The sequence goes on from JAYESA010000007.1 coordinate 36,664,424, forward strand.
TGGGACTTAGGATATATTTATGACTCTTGTACTCTTTCCTTTATTCCATATCATATTATTTCTTCCTCTAGTTTGATAGTGTGATTGAGTATTGATTTTATTATCATATATCATATTCTTCTTCCATTTGTATTTGAGATGACACGACAAGTACCTTATATATATGGTGTGAGATGTTTAGATAGTATTATTGACCTAGACAGCGTTCTACGTCGTTGTTACGATGTAGGATGGACGTGGTTCACGTACTCGTTCCCTTATTCCGGGTGCGGGTCGTGACACCATAGCGTCATTTAATTTGAGTACCGAGTTTGATTTGGTTTGGTTTGACCCATATTTGCACACTCCAATATAATTGATTACAGGCAAAAAGTAAAATTAAAATTTAATAAAATAATAAAATTAGAGGTATAATATACTATTACCTAAAAATAAGAAATCTCATTAATGTTGAAACTAATATTAAAATTAACATTAATGTTACCAGGCCATCGGTTCGATTGAAAGTGATTGGTTTGGATCGGTAAGATTTGATTAAAGGCGATTGGTACAGATTGATAATAACCATGGGGCAATCGACTGTTAGGTAGTAGAAATGATCGAGCTCGACTATTTTTAGCGTACGAGTTTGAACGAATACTAACAAAGCCCAAGCCATAGCATAATTTAATTTGAGCCCGAGTGTGGTTTGATTTGACCCATATTTGCATACTCCAATAGAATTGATTACACGACAAAAAGTAAAATTAAAATTAAATAGAAAAAAATTAGAGGTATAATATACTATTAAATAAAAATAAGAAATCTCATTAATGTTGACACTATTATTAAAATTAACATTAATGGTACCAGACCATCGGTTCGAATGAAAGCGATTGGTTCTGATCGGTATGGTTCGTTTAAAAGCGATTGGTTCGGATTGGTAATAACCGTGGGGCAATCGACTGTTAGTTACTCGAAATGATCGATCTCGACTATTTTTAGCATATGAGTTCGGACGAATAATAACAAAGCCCGAGCCATAGCGCCATTTAATTTGAGCCCCAAGTTTGGTTTGGTTTGGTTTGGTTTGGTTTGACATATAGTTGCACACTCCAATAGAATTGATTACACGACAAAATATAAAATTAAATAAATAATAAAATTAGAGATATAATATACTATTAAATTAAAATAAGAAATCCAATTAATGTTGAAACTAATATTAAAATTAACATTAATGTTACCAAACCATCGGTTCAATTAAAACTGATTGGTTCAGATCGATATGGTTCAATTAAAAGAGATTGGTTTAGATTGGTAATAACCATGGGGCAATCGAGTGTTAGGTACTTGAAATGACCAAGCTCGACTATTTTTATCATACTAGTTTGGACGAATACTAACAAAGCCCTAGCCATAGCACCATTTAATTTGAGCCAGGAGTTTGGTTTGGTATGGTTTGGTTTGACCCATATTTACACACTCCAATAGAATTGATTACAAGACAAAAAGTAAAATTAAAATTAAATAAAAAATAAATTAGACGTATTTAATATACTATTAACTAAAATAAGAAATCTCATTAATATTGAAACTAATACTAAAATTAATATTAATGTTACCAGACCATCGATTTGATTGAAAAGAATTGGTTCAGATCGGTATGGTTCGATTAAAAACGTTTGATTCGGATTGGTAATAACCGTAGGCAATCGACTGTTAGGTACTCGAAATGATCGGGCTCGAATAATTTTAGCGTACGAGTTCGAACAAATACTAACAAAGCCCGAGCCATAGCGCCATTTATTTTGAGCTCCGAGTTGGTTTGGTTTGGTTTGCTATGATGCATTCGATTTTACCCATATGTGCACACTCCAATAGAATTGATTACATTGCAAAATTTAAAATTAAAATTAAATAAGAAATAAAATTAGAGGTATAATTTAATATTAACTAAAAATAAAAAATCTCATTATTATTGAAACTAATATTAAAATTAATCTTAATGTTACCAGACCATTGGTTCGATTAAAAGCGATTGGTTTGGATTGGTATAGTTTGATTAAAAGTGATTGGTTAGGATTGGTAATAACCATGGGCAATCGACTATTTGGTACTCAAACATATATTCAAATGAACATTACAACTAACGTTAATGTTACAAGACCTTCGGTTCGATTTAAGGCCGTTCGGTTTGATTGGTTCGGTCGGTTTGACGCATATGAGCACACAACTAACCCAATTGATCACATAGCATATTTCTAAACTGAAATTAACTTTTAGAGGTATAACTTACTAGTAAGTAAAAATAAAAAAATTCATTAATTTTAATTTTAATTTTAATTTTAATTTTAATTTTAATTTTAATTTTAATTTTAGTTTCAATTTCAATTTTAATATTAATATTAATATTAATATTAATATTAATATTAATATTAATACTAATATTAATTTTTTAATTTTTTAATTTTAATTATAATTTTAAATTTAAATACAAATTTAAACTGAAATTTAAATTTAAATTAAAACAGAAATTTAAATTTAAAATAAAACTAAAATTTAAATTTAACTTTTAATCATTAAAATTTTTCATTTACGAACATTTGGAAAATTATAATTAACTTTTAATTTTCAATTTAAATTTAAATTTAATCGAAAAATTTGCCAAGTACGGACGTATAACTTCAAAAATTCAAATTTTTAATCTTAATTAACTTCCAAAATTCAAAAATAAACCACAATAGAATCCAAACGCAGCCAGAGAAACAAATTAGAGGAGAAGAAGAGTCACAATAGAGCGAATAAGGGGTGGGCCCCATTGTGATCACGTAGGGGGGCTGAGGAGCGAATAGGGGGGATGCGTGGCTACAAGCAACATACAATCACACTCCCCCCCACGCACGGGCTAAATAGCCATTTCCATTACGAAAATAAAACACAATAGAACCCAACTGACTATGGAGAAACAAAGGAGAGGAGAAGAAGATTCACAATGGAGAGGACCAAGAGCAAGAGCAAATGCAACGGATGGGCCGTCATCCCTATAGAGATTCTCTCAATGGTACTGTCGGGGATGTCAGCGGACGAGGCCATGCGCAACGTGGCCTTTGTGTGCCATTCGTAGTGGAAGGCGCTCAACAGTCCCTACTATTGGTCCAACGTCGACTTGGACCAGTAGTGCCAAAGGGACCACAAAACTACCGAGATCGACGAGACCGTGAAGAAACTCGTGGTTCGCAACACGAGAATTTTGCGGTCCTTCACGGTGTACATGCTCGGCGGAACCGTCTTCTCCTTTGTTTGTTATAGGGTAGTACAATTTTTTTTTTCTAATACTTTATTTTTCTAATTATAAATTTTTATGTATACTTGGTTCATTTTAATGGATCCTAGGCATAAAGTTGTGAATTAAGATATTTTTCCCTGTTTATAATACAGTGGAAAATTTCTAAAGGTGCTGCGCATTTCGAAGAGCGACGTGCTGGAAGAACTCGACATTAGCTACTGCTTTTATATCACGTCGACGGGCATATATTTCGTCAGCAAGTATAGCCAGCTTCTGGTCAAGATGAGGAGGAGCATGCTCCCTCCATATTTTATGGTCAAGAACAGATTCGATCAAAATAGGTCCTACGAGACGGAGGCAGAGGCCGTGGTCGATTCGATGCCGCATCTCGCGCACCTCAAGTTAGGCTTTGATTTTTTCAACGGACACACACTGCAATCTATTATATACAACTGCAAGGATCTTCACGTGCTCGACATACGTGGGTACTTGAACGTGTACCTCAATGAGGACCTCAGAAACATTTATAATTTAATCCAGACGTTTAAAGGCCCCTAGGGCGATATAATCCCAGGGGAAGGTGGATACGAGATTTATACTGATTTACCTCTCATCGGTGTGCCCTGGGGTGAGTGGTTCTTCTTACTTTGACTACGAAGTCGAGAAGAATCCTCAATTTCCTCCTTCACCTGCACCTGCTACCGTCGAATACGATGATTAGCATGCATGCATGCATTTCCTTATAATTTTCATATGAATATGATATTAATATGTTATCCTCAATGTTTTGGGCTGAAAAGAACAATCTAAAATTTAAAGTGTTATTAATGTTCTTAGTCTGGGCATCAACTGAGCTATTAATATCCTTAATTTTGGACAATTTGCAAAATTATCCAAATTAGGTGACTTGATGGGGTTATGATGCCATCAAGACTGTTAGCCTACCTAATTATAGTTAGTTAGTTATCATAGATTGATTGTGCATATCTCTTAGCATAATTATTGTTAGCAAAGTGTTAGCCTACCTAATTATAGTTAGTTAGTTATCATAGATTGATTGTGAATATCTTTTAGCATAATTATTGTTAGCAAAGTTTAACCAAACTCTTGTATATATATCTCTGTTGTTAATATGAAGAGCACGGATTTTAATCTCCTTTATGGTATCAGAGCTTCTTGACTCCTAGCCTTCTCAAACGCTTCCGCCGTCCTCTTCTCATTATGCTGCTCCTTCCTTTCATGGCGTCTCCAACAACCAATTCTGCTGCCATGATGGAATCCACCAACAACAAATTCCACCCAGCATTTGCCGTCTCCAACATCAAGAACTCCATCACAATTCGTCTTGAATCAGAGAAAGGACACTATGCCTCTTGGGCTGAATTATTCCAAATTCATTGCCGTGCCTATAACCTCTACGAGCACATCATCCCGTCACAACCATTATTAGAGAAAGAAAAAGATCCTGCCTTTGATAAGGATCTCTGGACCCGTCTCGATGCCATCGTCCTAACTTGGATGTACGGCACGATCTCCTCTGAATTACTCATCACCATCTTGAAGCCTAATTCCACCGCCAAGACACAGTGGGATCGACTTGCGAGCATTTTTTTGGATAACAAACACGTGCGTGCATCGACTCTCGAAATCAGGTTTGCCAACACCTTTCTTGATGATTTTTCCGACGTCTCCTCTTACTGTCAGGAACTCAAAGACTTATCGGATCAACTTACAAATGTTGATGCTCCGGTTGACAACCATCGGTTAGTTCTTTGACTTATCAATGGATTAAATGAGAATTATGACACAGTAGCTTCTACTATTTCTTAAATGGATCCTTTGTCGGAATTTTATGCCGCTTGGTCTCGTTTGCTCTTGGAAAAGACGCGCAAATCCCGCCAGGCGGGGGTTACCGCTCGTGTACCATCACAGCAGGCTCTTGTCGCCCAGCCCTCTAATGACGCAGCCCTCCCTCCAACCTCCGGGCCTGGAACAAACTCAAACCGACATCAACAAAACAAAGGTTCGGCCAATTTCTCAACCCAAAATCAGACCTCATATCGTGGTAAAGGGAAATATCGAGGTCGTGGAGGATCGAATCATAATGGAGGATCGACTAACGGGGGCGGGTCGCGCAACCATCCGCCACCTCCTTTTTGGCCGCCAAATCAGCATCAATGCCAGCAGTACTACCCACCTTGGGCTGCTCCATGGAATCAGACTTGGACTCCACCTCCACCGTGTCCTTATCCCACTAGCGGGTGGTCACGCCCTCCACAACCATCGAGGCAGTCCAGAATCTTGGGTCATCGTCCACCACATGCTCACACCACACAGTTTCAACCAACGGATTTGGAACAGGCTTTTCAAACGATGGCTTTAAACCCTCCAGATAATAATTGGTACATGGCACGGGTGCCACTTCTCATATGACAAGCGATGGAGGTAATCTTATGGCTTATTTTAATTTGAGCAAAAATAAAAATATTATTGTCGGTAGTGGTCAGGAATCCCAATTCATGGTTATAGACAGAAATCCCTTCCTACGCCATTCCCACCCCTTCGTTTAACAAATGTGCTTCATGCCCCGAAACTTATTAAAAATCTTATTTCTGTTCGTCGTTTCACGACTGATAATAATGTGACCATTGAATTTGATCCTTGTGGATTTTCTGTGAAGAACATTCAGACTGGGAGGCAAATCATGAGGTGTAATAGCACTGACGACCTCTACCCCATCACCAACACCAATACACGCCAACAAACCGCCTCGCCATCCACATTTGCTGCTTTGTCGCCTACTCTTTGGCACAATCGATTAGGACACCCAGGAGTTTCTATTTTATATTCCCTTAAGAATAAGAGGGTTATTGATTGTAAGCCCATCTCCCATTCTAGTACTTGTCAATCTTGTATTTTTGGAAAACATATGAAACTACCTTTTTATTCTTCTAATGCTTGCATTTTGTCATCTTTTGATATAGTGCATAGTGATGTGTGGACATCCCCTGTGTTGAGCTCTGCAGGACATAAGTATTATGTGTTCTTTCTTGATAACTATAGTGATTTTTTGTGGACTTTTCCTATTGGCAAGAAATCGCAAATTTTTTCTCTTTTTCGTCCTTTAGCACATTTATACAAACCAAATTTCACAAACCCATAAAAATATTCCAATGTGACAGAATTTTCTAATAACGCCTTCAAATTTTTTTGTCAACAAAATGGTCTTGAATTCCGTTTCTCTTGTCCCTATACTTCTTCCCAAAATGGAAAAGCCGAACACAAAATCCGCGCTATTAATAACATCATGCGAACTCTTCTTGTCCACTCTTCAGTCCCATCCGCTCTCTGGCATCATGCCTTACAAATGGCCACATATCTTCTCAATATAATTTCTCACAAAAATCTTCAGAACCATTCTCCCACGGATATCCTCTACTCTAGAGCCCCTTCCTACGATCACCTTCGAGTTTTTGGCTGTCTTTGTTTTCTGTTATTTCTCTCCCAAATAATTAACAAACTCCAAGCTCGTTCCACTCCGTGCATTTTCTTAGGATATCCACCAAATCATAGAGGATACAAGTGTTATGATATTTTTTTCCAACGAATTATCATCTCTCGACACGTTCTTTTTGACGAAACTTGTTTCCCATTCGCTAAGACCAATCCTTCCACAAATTCGTCATACTCATTTTTGGATCGTTCCTTGCATCCAAATATTCAACCCCATTTTGAATTTCCCACACCCATTGCCCCTGTCTTTGGGCCGCAACCACCCACTGAGCCCGCCCAGCCGCCTCCGGCATCTTCCATTAGCCCGCTCCCAACGGCCCAAACTTCTTCCCTCCAAAATACCTCTGGCCCGTCCACTCCCAAGCAGTCTGCTACGACCAGCCATCCATCCCTACCACTAAATCCCACTCTTACTATTATCACTCAGAGTATGCATGTGATTTATCGTCCCAAACGCCAATTCAATCTTTCTTCCTCAATCACACCATCACCTCTTCCGCGCAACACAAAAGCTGCCTTGTCCGACCTAAATTGGAAATCCGTCATGAACGACGAATTTAATGCTCTTCTTAAAAATAATACGTGGGATTTAGTTCCACGCCCAACTAATGTGAATGTTATTCGTTCTATGTGGATTTTTTGTCACAAAAAGAATTCTAACGGTTCTTTTGTGCGGCATAAAGCTCGACTTGTAGGTGATGGCAGGTCTCAGCAGGTTGGCGTGGATTGTGACGAAATATTTAGCCCCGTGTTAAAGCCTGCTACTATTCGTACTGTTCTTAGCATCGCCTCGTGTCATTCTTGGCCGATTCACCAATTGGATGTCACAAATGCGTTTCTGCATGGCCACCTTAACGAAATAGTATACATGCATCAACCACTGGGTTTTCGGGATTCTACACACCCTGACTACGTATGTCTATTGAAGAAGTCACTTTACGGTCTCAAACAAGCACCTCGTGTCTGGTATCAGCGGTTTGTCGAGTTTGTCGCTACCATTGGTTTTGTTTATAGAAAATCTGATCACTCCCTGTTCATTTACAACCAAGGACCTGACCTAGCCTTTCTTCTACTTTATGTTGATGACATCATATTGACGACATCATCCACAGCCTTACGTACGTCTATTATGCCTCTTCTGGCTTCAGAATTTGCTATGAAGGATTTGGGACCTCTTAGCTATTTTTTGGGAATTACAGTTACACGAAATTCTTTAGGACTCTTTCGAGTCAATCAAAATACGCGGAGGAGATTCTCGACAGGGCGGGACTAACGACATGCAATTCTTCTAATACACCCGTTGACACAAAAACCAAACTCACTCATGATTCAGATCCACCCTTCGACGATCCAACTCATTATCGGAGTTTAGCGGGTGCATTACAATATCTCACTTTCACCCGACCGGATATATCTTATGCAGTTCAACAAGTATGTTTACACATGCACAATCCTAAAGTCGTGCATATGCACGCTTTAAAGAGGGTGCTTCGGTATATTAAAGGCACACTTGACCTTGGCTTGCAGCTCTATAAATCATCAGTTTTAAGTCTCATTTCATACACCGATGCAGATTGGGGTGGCTGCCCTGACACTCGACGCTCGACATCCGGTTATTGTGTTTTTCTTGGCGAAAACTTACTATCTTGGTCCTCCAAACGTCAACCTACTCTCTCTCTCGTGATGCTATCAAAAAGTTGTTGACACATGAAAATGACAACATTAATTCTAAAACTCCTATCCAATGCAATTTTAAGTTAATTGTGAAGCTTATGCGGCAAAAATTATAAAAGACATTGTTTAGTTGGATCTCTAATTCTTGAAAAATTAAAATTATATATATATTTTAGATGCAATTAAATTTTATTTTAAAATTTAAATTTAGTTTTAATCTTAAAATTTGTCATGTACGAACATGTAACTTCTAAAATTGAAAGCTTTTAATATTAATTAACTACCAAAGGTCCTGAACCTTGCACCCCAAATGTGCTAAATCAAGTTTAAAGAAGACATAATAACAGTTAACATATACAATATTTCAAAGTGATATATAGTTTAATTTTTCACATTCTTTTTCAAAAGATTATTCTTCTGTACTAACTTCTTCTTCGATTTCTTTTTCTTCTTCTTCTTTTTAGTTTCTTCTACTTCTTCATAAAAGAAATCACCCTTCCAAGGTTCCTCATCCCTATGGTCCTTCAATTCTTCTTCACTAAAAAAATCAATCTCCAAAGGGTACGGATCCTCCATGGGGCCCTTGAATTCTTTTAGTTCACTTATTTTAGGAGACGAAGACTGGAAAAAGAGATGCACTTTTTAGCACCCGTGTATGTCAAGCATGTGGAGACCCTCGCAGCTGTCAAGAATACGTTCCAGCCCGAGGTTGCTGAACAAACCAAACTTAAGCTCGAGGTTCTCGAGATGCCGCATCGTACAGGCCACAGACAAAGCCTCCTCTTCTTGATTAATACTAATATCGCACCTTAATCCTTGATTGAACTTCGTATAGGGAATGTTTCTTTTTAGTTTGACCAGATTTTTATAGTGCTCGCCTAGGAGCACTACAAGAAAATGTGTCATTTACGCCGGGCAATTTACGGCACATAGTTGCTGCATGTTGTAAATGACACTCTTTTACATCGTGCAAATATGTGCGTCATAAAATAGTTATTTTTTGTCTTTTTACAGCATGTTTGACATGCACGCCGTAAATGAAACATCATTTACGGCATGCTTTTTTATACGTTGTAATTAAAGCATCATTTATGGCATACATTTTTGTGGGTTGTAATTGAAGACTCATTTACGACATACATTTTTGTGCGTTGTGATTGAAGACTCATTTACGACATGCATTTCTGTGTGTTATGGTTGAAGACTCATTTATAGCATATTTTCTATGTATGTTGTAATTGTTTATTAAAATAATTTATCATATCATCAAAGAAAGCAAATGATTTCCCTCTTAAGGAATTTTTCCTAAACTTTCCCCCACCCATAAATTTTCATTTAGCTTTCCCCCCACCCCTAAATTTTTATTTCCCACCTAATATATATATAATACTATTTATCCTCAGCTAATATAACTTAGTATTGATTACCTTGTCTTTGATCCATCCTTGGTATCAATATCTTCCTACCCCTTGATATCCAACACCAACATATAATGACATGTCCAATACCTTAACATTACCTTATTATTATCTTAAGGTAATACCCATACCTTGGTATTAACTGAACTCCATACCCTTAACTTAGTATCATACCTCATTATCAATCTCTGATATATCTATACTAATACCTGGCCATTAACCCAAAACTCAAGACTCTACTCTAGCAGTGATACCCACATTCTAGACCTTACGATGAAGCTCTACTATCCTTGAATCCTTTATACTTGCACTGATACTAGAGTATCAATTGCTCCATACTTCCTTCAACTGACACCACTTGCAGGTCTATAGACCAATACCAATAGGTCATGCACCACTGTTGATCCCTTATCGCTGATACATGCCTGACACCAATTTATGGTGCAGTCCTATACTTCTAGGCAGTGCACCAAGCAAGTACAGGCCATAGCCCCCTTGCTCTCAGGTTTTCAACCAAGGCGTAATACCATTTCTGACCTGATACTCCTCCATCAATTAAATTTGACTGAACCGATCCCCTTGTTGTTATCCCTCACTACTACAACCTTGATACCTCCTTGTTAACACAGTGCACTCGAGTTGCTCCCTGGACTTGTAGTACATATACTGGAATTCGACCTGGCACCTAACTGTCTGTAGTATCAGGACTGACCTAAGCACTCTCCCCATGCCACTGATACTCTCGACTTCCCATGTGATTCGAGTATTGCAACTACTCATTACCTTCCTCACCCTCACTCCTATTGTCCTTCAACTTGGACCAAGTTCTACCATATTGCAGCATCTCCCACAGTGTGCTAAATAATGTTTCCCCCACATGCTGAGCTTCCCACTCCTCGAGCCCCAACTTGTTGTAGCAATGCTCCCACTAAACTTGTGGCTACTTATCTACAGTACACTCCCTCAAACTTGTTGTTACAGACCATCCTTCCCCTCACTGTAGTGTACCATATCTTAAGGCATGCTACTACTCGATTGACAACCTACTACATATATCCTACTGTGTGTAGGCTTCCCCCAACTACTTTCCTTTACCTGTACTGCTCAATCATCATTGGTACTGCTCGACACTTGCTGCCAAGCAGCTGCTACCCACAGTTCAAACTGCTACAGTGCAGCACTCCCCCCAAGGCAGCACAACTACTGTACCACCTGGTGCAAAATTTGCATACATGCGCATTCTACTACCTGCAACCCAGTTCTTCCACCAACACCTCTGTGTAAGTGCACCCAGGTACTTAATACACATCAAACAACACCTCTATCACAACACTCTAGCTCTCACATTATCAAACATACTACATATATAATTATACTAATATATCTACACTAACACTCAAACTACTCAAGTGTAGACATTATATCAAACACATGATGTACCAAAGAGTATCACACTATAGTACACTAGGATATACCATCACCAATAATACCAAAAACCCCATAATAGCTAGTAAACACCCATTACATATATCTAATTCACCATTACACAACTAAAGTGATTAGTCCTAATAAAATTTATAGAATAATACACTAATATACACAAAACCCCCAAAATGAGCCCCCTTATCATAGCGTATCCTAAAATACCATGATATGGTCTTCACGTATCCATTTGTGGACACGTACCTAGTCTCACAACCCCGGTCTAAGTCTAATTAGATCTAATTGGTCTCATGACACACAATTGAAGTGTCAATCTCGTAATTCTCCCAACATGCCTACAAATTACTACATAGAGCTCACAATACATTACCAAATAGTCTAGAACTTGTTCCTATAGGTAGCCCTATGCCATGGGGTCATTCTTAATGGCCAAATGGATGATTAAAAAGCTATAATGAAAGAAAAATTCAAGAATTACCAATTGGTAGATGGATTCCCAATAAAAATAAATTTGGACACGTTTCGAACACGATTTAGCTCCAAAGCTCCTCCCCCTTGTGCTCCTTGCTTCTCCAAGTTCTAAAGCTCCAATAGTGATAAATTTGAGAAGAAAATAGAGGTAAATTGAGTAGGAATTCAACCGAGAGAATGATAGAAAATTGGGGATCTAATTTTTAGATCTAAAAGAATGCAAATGAGAGGAGAGAGAGAGGAGATCCCCCTCTAATAGTGGCCGCCCCCCTTCCCCAAGTCACTTTCAAAGGTCCAAGTTATCCCTTCATGGTAAATTATGAGAAATAATTAGGAAGGATAATTTTGGAAGTCTCTAACTAATTATAATTAAGCTAACTCTCCTTAATTAAATAGTGAGAAATGTCTAATGGGCTTGGGTCCAAGTTGGGCTCACTAGTTGTCATGACAAGTCTAATTATTGGACTAGCCTTTAATAAAATAATTAATACAAGTAACATTTAATCTATAACTCACTAATAATTAAATAATTAATATAATCATTCAATAATTTCTATAACACACCAATATAAATATTTATTCCTAAAATTATTTACCCATGCCAATTTACCAAACTACCCCTAGCTGGAAAAGTGAGGGTGACAATCCAACCCACCTTAGAAAAAATTTGTCCTCGAAATTAAGGAAGAAACTAACTACCAATAGCAATCAATACAAGCAAAAAAGAATTATACCTCACGGCTTAAACAGATACGGATATTGCCCGCGCATCTAGGCTTTTCGCTCACAGGTACTCTCTCTTGGCGAGTGATGCCTCCACGCGACGTGTACCAAAGTAATTATCTGGTTCTGCAATACCTTCTCCCTGTGATCCAGAATCTCCACGGTCTTCTCTGGGTAACTAAGAGGCGGACCAACCTCAATCTCGAGTGATCTAGAACATGGCTAGGATCTGCCACGTACCATCTCAACTACGACACGTGAAACACGTTATGCACTCCCTTTAATGTAGGCAGTAAGTCTAGTCTGTAGGCCACTACACCGACCCTCTCAAGAATACCGAAGGGTCCGATGTACCTTGGACTAAGCTTCCCGTTTTTACCAAAGCAAATCATGTTCCGTATCGGGAAAATTCTTAAGAACACCAGATCGCCAACCTAGCACAAAATACTGCCTTAGTACTCTAACTAAAACAAGCAATCACAAGCAATACAAAACAAAATCTATACCTCAAACTCCAAAGGTCTCCAGTGGCTATCAGCCTAATGCCGTTGTCTGTCCTGCGCCATTCGAAGCCTATCCCTGATAAGCTTCACATTCTCAGCTGCATCCACGACCATCTTCGGTCCCAATAAGGCTCTCTCACCAACATTATCCCAAGATAATGGAGTGCGATATCTTCGTCCATACAATGCCTCAAATGGTGATATCTCGATACTAGCTTGGTAGCTGTTATTGTAAGCAAGCTCTACCAGGTGACGATAATCCTCCCAAGAGCCTCCAAAATCTAAAACACAGGTGTATAGCATATCCTCGAGAGTCTGAACAGTCCACTCTGATTTCCCGTCTGTCTGGGGGTAATACGCGATACTGAACTTGAGCTGAGTGCCCAAGCTAGCCTGCAAACTCCTCCAGAAGTGGGATGTGAAGTGACTATCCCGATCCGAGACTGCTCACAGAAACTCTATGTAATTTGATTACCTGATGAATATACATCTCCGCGAGCTTCTTCGTAGATGTACCCACTTTGAATGGCAGAAAGTGGGGCGATTTGGTCAACCTGTCAACAATGACCCAAATCGCGCCTTTCCCTCCTAGAGAACGCGAAAGCCCCGAAACAAAGTCCATAGTCACATGCTGTAAGCACCCTCATTTTTTAATCAGTTTATTTTGGTATTTTTATTTAATTTTAATTATTTTATATAATTTAATAGATTAGGGTAGTAATTTCTAAAACCTTCTTTTAGATATATGATCCTTTGCCATGACTTTAATATTTTGAGCAATGTACGACCTTTTTTCTTCCAACAAAATTTATAATAATAATCTTAATTGAGTATAATATAGTTGGAATATAGATTTTGTATTTATTTGATCTCCCATATGCTCCAAAAATATTAACGAACGTCTAGAATTACGGTTACCGTAAAATTCTCTCTTTTGACTAGAACTTGACCCAAACACAACCCAAACACATGTAGGCATGTAGTGCACCCAAATATCCCTATATAAATATATATATTATATATATATATAATATTGAAATTAATTTATCTCTATTTATAGGAGTTCTATCTATAGAAAGTGGTATATGTGGCATCCTAGTTGGCAAATAAATACCTAACCAATTCCCTAACCAACCCAATAACCAAACTATATCCAATCCTAACCATAACAACTAACTCTACCCTCTCTTTTCGGCCAAGAGCAGCCTGCCCCTTGGGCCGAACCTTATTAGCATTAGGACAACCCCCTCTTATATTTAAATCTATTTTAAAAGGCCATATATATATCAACATACCACCAAACCCTAACCCTAACCATATCAAATTCATTTCTCATAGCTAGACAACCCCTCCCCTCTTCCTCATGCGTGGAAGCAGCTCCCCTTCCATCTCACCCTCACAACATCATCTCCTTCACCAAAAATCTCCTATTCTTTTCCAAAAGCTCCACCTTTCATCATCCTTCCACCATCTCTCCATCCAAACACCATTAAACCTTCAAGAAGAACCTTTACTTCCCCATAAATATATCAAGAACCCTTTTTTATCATCAACAACCCATAATAAAGGGAGCAACAAGTCAAGCACAAGTAAGGAGGAGTGTTTCTTGGACAAGAAGAAGGACCATCCTCCAATCCTCCAAAAGTTTTCGTAAATCTTAAACCTTCTTTCTCAAATCCCATGACATGATACTTTTAGGTTATGTAAAATTATTGATTTAGAATCCATATTTTTCTATCTTGTTCTCATATTAGAATATATGGATATTTTATGATAGTTTGGTGATAATTTGCTTGTCGGTAGAACTAGTTTAAGACTTTTGATTCTATTACTTGAGGGAATCATTATTAATTATTAAAATTAAACTAATAAATATTTAATTTCTGAAAAATAAGTATTTTTAAATTTATTTTCTGTTATTTTAATGTCAAATCTGAACCCTATAATTAAGGGCCACTAGCCTAGATTTTCGGGTGACTTTATGACATTGTTTTGCTAGTAAATAGAGGTTATTTTAGAGGGAATAAAATGGTAAATATTTTTTGAGATTATATCAGAATATATTATGATAGAAAATAATTTTTAATAAATATAAACTATACTAATGGACTGACAATGTCTCGAACAAGTTTTGGACAAAACTAGTCAACCTAAAGTGGACAAAATCTTAAAATATGTTGATTTTATCGAATCTGAAATTTATTGCCAAAAATTCATATAAATCATGTTTAAATATAAAATATATAATTTATTATATTTTATGTTCATGTCCTTTAATTAGGGACTTAAACTTAAATTTTGGAAGTCAAAAACCAAGAAACTAGGTTCCGATACCCTGTAAAAGTAAGCAAAGTTGTTAAAAATAATAACGAGTTTGGTTTTGTATGGCATCGAAAAAATTATAGAATTAAGTTATAATTACAAGAATTCATGAATGTATCCTTAAGTATTTAATTGGTGTTTAGGTCAATTAAATTCTGAAGGAGTGGACGCGGGATCATCTTTACCACCAGTGAGTACAAAACTAGGCAAGTGTACCTTGCTAAGATGTTTACAGTTTTATATTATTTATTTGATATTATTTATGCATTAGATATTATAATTGTGTGGCTTGGTTGATGTACTTATTGATCCTAGGGCCGTTATGCAATACTTTGTGTCCGAACAAGATTCAGGTACCGACATCCTCTGCGGAGTCGAGTATCGTAGTTAGAGAGTCTTTCTTTTGAACCCATAATTTGTGCATATATTATTTGCACATCCGACCATAGGACACTGGACATGATATTCATGTGGCAGAGTCTTTCTCGACTTGTTCGTGGTACTTGGACTCGGGATAGGACTACAGGATGCATGCTATAGTGATAAGGATAGTTATACATATTGACTATGACTTGTGCTGATAGTTAGAGGTCATGATCTTGCGTGACTTGATTGAGACGTGAGGTTACATTGGGTAGGGAGAGTCTTCATCGTGCTTTGGGCATATTTTACTTATTACTATTTATTGTGTATTAGACTTTAGGTTCACTATGCGGAATCTAAGGTATTATATTTATATATACAACTTCCTCCTGGTTCCCCCACACGGAGCCTTGAGTTTACTATTAGATTACGAAAGTGTCCATTGAGATCTTTCGTGAGTACCAGTCCGGGGTACGATACCATATTCTTATTTGCATATAACATAGTTGGTTACTGTAACTTTCCCATGTTCATAATATTATACTGTTTACTTCTGGCTTGAGTGTTTATTGTACCTTATTATATCCCCTGAAGACCTGGATATGGATTATATCCCTAGTTATTAACGAGGAGGTTTATCCCGAGGTTTACGGGTCAGAAGCTAATATCGGAGCAGTACAAGCAGCCGAGGACGAGGTGGTTCTGGAGGACTTCTCTTGAGTTCTCAGATTGTCTTTATGCATGATGACTTATGATTATTTGTTATGTATTTGGATATTTTCTCTTATTATTTTGATACGGGTTGTTCCCCGTAATATTTATTTATTATATTGTGATAGACAGTTTTATTTATGGCATTTATGGTTGAGACTGGTGTATCATATTGCCTCTTGTTTATGAATTAGTGGATGAGATTAGATACATAGACTATGACATATATTATCGACCATTTTAGTTGATTACAGCTTAAGTGCACTCTAAAGGGTCCATTAAATTGGGTTTGCCCATTGGAGTTGTGCTTCTGGCCATTGCCACGTGGCTAGTCCCTTGGTATTTTGGGACTGGGGCATGAAATAATTTTTGTGGTGGTCCATATAGGTCTACGAAAATATTGCTTTAGTTTTAAATAAGGGACCGAGCAAGCCTGCAATTAGGATAGACTAGTAGGATCTCATCCACAAGTTGACACGTACTTGACCTCTATATAGAATTCAAATTTAATCTCTTGACTTACATCATGCTTTGATTCGTCTGTATGGTCCTCATAATTATTTGTGTGCAGAGTAATGGATCCACGAGCCAGCAATGGCACCCCCGTGGGTACACCACCAGGTGCTGTGTTTACTTAAGACGATGGGATAATACCAGGGGGTGGAGATCCATCCACTCTATAAAGCAACCCGATAGATCAGCCTGCCTCGAGGTTCCGGAGAGACGACATTCCACCACCACCGAAATTCACTCCCCCGATACCACCGGTACCAGCTTTCTTGCCAGGGCAGACTATGGATGGACATCAGTTATTCCAGGTGTTTTATGCAATAATACAAGCCCAACAACTGGTTTAACAAGAGGCCCAACAACGCCAAGCAGAGAACTTGAGGAAGAGTACAGTGACAGCACTAGAGCGGGTAACCCCACCAGTTAGACAGCCATCGACGGGATCCATCTTGGACTTCCGCTAACTTAATCCATGTACCTTTTCAAGCAAGGAGGAGGCCACCGAAGTTCATGAGTAGCTAACTAACATCCAACACCAATTGGAAGTAATAAAGCTTCTGAGAAAGCGCTAGATGACTGTCGTCAGGATGTAGCTGACGGACAACGCACATCACTGGTGGCTCTCTGAAGAGAAACGATTTGGGCCAGACCGACTTACTTGGAAGGAGTTCTCTAGACTCTTCCAGGAGTAGATGTACATTCCATCTATTGCTCGAACAGAACTTTAGAAAAAGTTCAATCGCCTCACTCAGGGCAATATGATAATGGACGAGTGCAATGGAGAGTTCATACGGTTGAGCCATTTTGCCCCTACGCAGATCCCGACAGAAGAAGAAAAGGTGAAGAAATTCTTTGACGGACTGAGGTTTGAGTGACAGAGACAGATTGGCTCCGTTGCACCCACTTCTTATATGGACGTCCTTGTTGTAGTTTGACGCATGAAACACATCCACAGGAGGGAGCCCAGCCTAAATCGTCCATATATAGCCCCAGCTCGAGTACCGTAGGGAGGTCAAGTGAAGCGACCTTCGATGCCTCAACCACAACGAGCAGCCCTAAATACCCCTACTTGTAACTATTGTGGCAGGGCAGGACATCTTACAAGGGATTATAGATGCAAGTTGGGACTATGTCAAGTTTGCGGATCTAGCCAGCATACAGCCAGAGATTGCCAAGTGCGTCAAGGAGGAGCGCTAATGGAACACCGACCCGCTTTACCAGCACCGAGGACGGTCCAGCAGCTACAAAGACCAGTGTATCCAGCACCAGGAGCACCAGAGGCAGGAATTGGAGGAGCCAGGCCACCAGCTCTGGGAGGATATCAACCGAGGCCACCCTTGGCACCCCAGACAGCACTTTTTTGCAAGTACAGCAGCAGAGAGCACCAGCTCAGGGATGAGGTTAGGCATTCGCCATGAATATTGATGAGGCAGAGACTGCAGGAGAGGTCATCGCAGGTACTATACTAGTTGATTTATTACCTGCTACAATATTATTTGATTCAGTAGCATCTCATTCATTTATAGCTGCAAGTTTCGTGGCCATACATAGAGTAGCTACCTCACCTCTCCTGAAGACTATAAGAATTCTTACGGGAGGCGGTATCATCCCCGTTAGTGACACTTGTAGATCTTGTTTGGTAGTAGTTTGTGGTCATGAGATGCGAGCTCAATTCTTGATTTTCTCCATGCCGGACTATGACGTTGTACTTGGTATGGACTGGTTGAGTCAGTACCATGGAACTTTAGACTACCGGCGTGGATGTGTTATCTTTAGACTGCCAGGACATCCGAAGTTTGAGTTTCTTCGAGGAACCAGAGAGCAAAGTGCCCAGCCTACTTTAAGGCACTCACTGCGGAAAGGGAGCCAGAATACCCGAAGGTTATATCAGAATTTGTGGATGTATTTCCCGGCGATCTTTCAGGCTTACCACCTGATCGAGAAATAGAATTCACTATAAAATTGACTCCAAGAGCAGAGCCCATTACATCATATGTGTACCGGTTAGCACCAAAGGAATTAGTAGAACTGAAGATACATGTTGATGATCTTTTAGAGAAGGGCTTTATTCGAGCCAGTATTTTACCTTGGGGTGCACGTATCTTGTTTGTACCAAAGAAGGATGGAAAGGTTCGCTTATGCATTGATTACGGAGTACTGAATGCTGTAACAATCAAGAACATATATCCTTTACCGCGCATTGATGATATATTCGATCAATTAAGTGGTGCTTGTGTATTTTCAAAAATCTATTTTAGATCCGGCTATCATCAGATCAAGGTGCGGAAGAAAGATATACCAAAGACAACCTTCAGGACCAAGTACGGCCATTATGAGTTCTTAGTTATGCTGTTTGGTTTAACCAACACGCCAGCTGTATTTATGAACTTAATGGATAAGGTCTTCTACCAGTACTTGGACAAGTTCATGGTCGTATCTATAGATGACATCTTGGTATACTCCAAAAACCACAAAGAATAACACAATGAGCATCTTAGAATCGTGTTGGAGACGCTAAGGCAGGAGAGGCTTGTCACGCCCCAGTCCCAAAATACGTAGGACCAGGAATACGTAATACGCCCAGCCGTATATATATGAATTCCAGTATATGGAAAACCATATACATACGTACGCTGTAAATGAATATGCAATCCATCAGTGGTAATATACTGTCATAACAAGTCATACACCATCTATATCTCATCCACAGCACAAAATACTCAGTGGGAGCAAAACTGACATATAACTGGATATCAAAGTGTATAGAGTCTATAGTCTGGTGGAAACAAATCTACTACAAAATGACTATACTAAAGTAGACACAAAAATCCCTAAAACAGTGATCATAATCACAGAAACTCTGTTGGTAGGAGCTTCTCAGTCTCGTAAGTAGCATCCGGTCCAGGTCCATACTCTTGTGGAAACTCCTGATCGTCCATATCTGGAAAGGGACCAGGTCCTCAGAGGGACATAACAAGATACATAGAAGCATGCCAATAAGTACTGAAATATAAACATCCATCGGGTCGCCTAACCATCTAAGTGAATGCAGTTTGAGGACAACTTTGAGTGTAAGAGAAAGTGTAGGCTAGACATATGCTGACATAATTCACCAATCGTGACAACTAGCTAGTATATGCCACATATGCCCCCCATCCCAGGGGCGCACGGTAAACAAGATTAATAACTATATAAGAAAGTGGGTGTCCCGTACACTTATGAGTTGTCCTCCCTATCCCAATGATCTATGCATGTAGCCTCCACCACATGCTAATACCCTAAATAACTTTCAGGTCTACTAGCATACAAAGTTTCTATCAACAGTCATTCTTAACGCACGGCCATGCGTACAGGAGGCCATCCCTGTCACGCCGTCCGTGATCTATATGAGACACACACCCGTGTAAACCACTGTGTCATGGTTAATGAACCTAATGATGCTTTTAATACTGGGTGGTCTCATAATTAGGTCATAAATCTATAAAATATACATCTATATAGGCAGAATAAAACAAGCATGTACCAATATGAAAGGTAAAATAACAGTATTATGTCAAGGTATACTTGCCAAGTAAAGTGCACGTCCAAAGTTGTTGCTGTGATCAGAGGAAGGAGTTATTACTTTGTAATTAATTATATATAGGAATAGGGGGCGGTGGAATTTACTTAATGGTTAAGAAAACTCTTGATGTTGTTATCTTCTTATTGGTTTAGGTGTGCGGCTGTAGATATTTTCTAAAGAGTGGTGGAATGAGAAACTTACACTTGTAAAAGAACAAAGCAAAGCAAAGTTGAGTTTTGCTTCTGATACAGATATTTCTTTCTTAATGATTTGTGGTTGAATTCTACGCAGAGGGAAGAAAAAAAGAGTTTATGCTGGGTAAATAAGCGATGGTTTAGTTACTGCTGCTGCGGCAGTGGTTTATGCTGGGTAGTTTGCTATTGCTTTTGATATTTATGCACAGAGAAAATATACGCGGTATGGTGAGGAGTTTGCTATTTGACTATTTTACGCGAGGTGAACTGTTGATGTTAATTCCTTAATTTACGTGCGGAATTGGTTTTGTGCGTAGAGAAAGGGATTTGGGCAGGTTGGATTTTTATGCATGAAAGAGTTCTGTAGGGTTTTCGCTAAGTGAGGTTTACGCTGGGATGATTAACGGGTTGCGGTTTTAGTATAATAGGAATTATACTTTAATAAATAGTTTAAATAATTAATTAAATAATAACTAATACGGTTTTCAGGAATGGGGGTTTACATTCTACCCAACTTATAAAAAAATTTGTCCTCGAAATTAGAACTAAGCATGGTAGAAAGTCAAGAATGGTACAAGATATAAATTAACAAAGTAATTCATACCTTGGTCTAAAAATAGGTTCGGGAAACGTTCTCGCATGTCATCTTCACGTTCCCAAGTAGATTCTCCTAGCGAGCCATGTTTCCATGCCACGCGGTCTAAGGGAATAGACTGGTTTCTCAATACCTTCTCTCGACGATCAAGGATTCCGACGGGTTGCTCTTGATATGTCAAGCTTGGTCCAACAGTAATTTCTGAGTGGTCAAGAATATGACTGCTATCTGCCACATATCGCCTGAGCTGTGATACATGGAATACATTATGCACTCCCTCAAGTGAAGGTGGTAGCGCAAGTCGATATGCCACTTCTCCCACTCTTTCTAGTACATCAAATGGTCCAATATACCTTGGACTCAATTTGCCGCGCCCTCCAAACCGGATGATGCCTCTGGTAGGTGATATCCTTAAGAAGACATGATCACCCTCTTTAAATTCTAAGGGACGACGATGAAGGTCTGCCCATTGCTTCTGCCTATCTTGCGCTTCTCGCAAGTGTCCTTGTATTTTCTTGACTGTCTCAATAGTATTGACTACTAACTCTGGTCCCAGAAGTTGACGTTCTCCTATGTCACTCCAACATACAGTAGATCTATATTTTCTTCCATACAATGCTTCAAATGGAGCCATCTGGATGTTTGCCTGATAACTATTATTGTAAGAATATTCTACAAGATGTAGGTGGTCCTCCTATGATCCTCCAAAGTCTAACATACAGGCCCTCAACATATCTTCCAATGTCTGAATAGTGCGTTCTGACTGCCCATCTGTTTGCGGGTGATAAGACGTACTAAATTTTAGACGAGTTCCAAGACTTTCTTGCATGCTCCTCCAGAAATGTGATATAAAACGTGAATCCCTGTCGGATACAATGCTGACTGGTATGCCATAAAATCTTACGATCTGCCTCATGTATAAGTCAGCCAAAGCTTCTGTAGTTTGGCCAACTCTAAAAGGCAAGAAATGGGCTGACTTGGTGAGTCGGTCCACTATTACCCATACTGCATCTCTTCCACTTGGCCTTTTGGGAAAACCCGTGACGAAGTCCATAGTGATATGTTCCCACTTCCACTCTGGAATCGGGAGTGGTTGCAATAAACCTGCTGTCCTCCGGTGCTCTGCCTTTACTTGTTGACATACCAGACATTTAGCTATAAAGCGAGCTATCTCTCTTTTCATTCTATGCCACCAAAAGTGCTGTCGTAAATCACGATACATTTTGGTGCCTCCAGGATGAATAGAATATATCGAACTATGAGCTTCTGTTATCAGCTCCTGTCGAATCTCTCCATTAGGAACATAAAGACGATTACCACATCGTAGTATCCCGTCATCATGAATGTGCAGTCCGGTCTGTTCTTCGGCCTCTGTCCTTTCCTTTAATCTTCTGAATCTGGCGTCTGTAGGCAAAGCCGCCTTGATCCTCTCTACCAGTGATGATTGTACTTGTAAATTGGCTAGTATCCCATCTGCTCCGGGTAATATCACTTTAATGCCAAGATTTTACAAGTCTTCCAATAATTCTCTCTGCGTTGTTAAGAAGTAAGCTGCTGGCTTCCGGCTTAACACGTCTGCTACGACGTTAGCCTTGCCTGGATGATAATGTAGCTCTATCTTAAAATCTTTCATCAATTCGAGCCATCTACGTTGCCTCATATTTAACTCTTTTTGTGTGAAGACATACTTGAGGCTTTTGTGGTCTGTATAGATTTCCACTCGTTCCCCATATAAGTAATGTCTCCATAGCTTCAAAGCAAATACAACTGCTACAAGTTCCAAGTCATGAGTTGGATAATTCTTCTCATGTACTCGTAATTGCCTAGATGCATATGCAATTACCTTGCCATGCTACATCAATACGCATCCCAAACCTTTTCCTGATGCGTCACTGTAGATCACATAGCCTCTTGATCCTGATGGAATAGACAATATTGGTGCTGAAGTCAGTCGCTTTTTAACTTCTCAAAAGCGGCTTGACACTCGTTGGTCCATATGAACTCTTGATCTTTGCAAGTCAACCGAGTCATAGGTGTTGCTATCTTTGAGAAATTCTTCACAAACCGTCGGTAATATCCCGCAAGTCCAAGGAAACTTCTCACCTCTGCTGCTGATTTAGGAACAGGCCATGTCTCGACTGCCGAGATCTTCCCTGGATCAACAGAAATACCATCTCCCGTGATAACATGTCCAAGAAATGAGAATCTTTCCAAAAAGAACTCGTATTTACTGAGCTTCGCAAATAATTGCTCTCTTCTTAAAGTCTCTAGAATAATACGCAGGTGTTTCTCGTGCTCCTTGTGGTTCTTCGAATAGATAAGTATATCATCTATGAAGACAACCACGAATTGGTCCAAATACTGGTGGAAGACTCGATGCATTAAGTCCATAAAGATAGCTGGAGCATTGGTCAATCCAAATGGTATGACCAAAAACTCATAATGCTTGTATTTTGTTCGGAATACAGTCTTAGGAATGTCCTCCTTCCGTACCTTCACCTGGTGATAACCTGATCTCAAATCTATCTTTGAGAACACCTTGGCTCCACTAAGCTGATCAAATAGGTCATCAATGCGTGGTAATGAATATTTATTCTTTACTGTTACGGCATTCAAGGCTCTATAGTCAATACACATACGTACTGATCCATCCTTCTTTGGTACAAAAATACTGGTGCTCCCCAGGGTGATGCACTTGGTCGGATGTAACCTTTCTCTTCTAGTTCCTTCAATTGTGTCTTTAATTCATCCATCTCCTTCTTTGCCAGTCTATAAACATGTGATGCTATAGGTGCTGCTACTGGTGTTAATTCAATTAAGAATTCTATGTCTCTATCTGGGGGTAGTCCTGGTAATTCCTCTGGAAAAATGTTTTGAAATTCTGAAATAATGGAATGATAAACAACGTCATCCATTACGAGCTGGTATCAAAGCAACACCATATTTGCTAAGGCGGCTAAATTCAGCATCATACTCGTCTACTGTTCGGTTTCCCTGCTCTAGATGGAGAAATTTATCGTATAATGCATCTCTGACAGTGTCCGAAAAATACTTTCTTTCAAAGCATTCTAGGAATTGCTCCTATGTCTGGTATGTACCCAGCTGGCGCTCCATGGATTCCCACCAGTGATGGGCATTATCATCTAGAAGCGTTCTTATTCTCGTCATCCACAGCTCTGTAGGTTGCTGTGATGCTTCTAATAACTTCCGAGTGTGAGTAATCCAATTGGTAGTTTCTTCTGGACTCTCAGTACCTTTGTATGTCCTTGGACTCATTTATACAAAGTCCTTTACTGAACCAACTCTAGCTCGAGGTTCTGATGCTAGTGCTTGAGCTGGTACAGCAGCCTGAGCAGCTATCCTTTCAAGTGCTGCCAGAAATTCTTGTCGTTGCTCGGCTGCCTGTTGCCTCTGTTCCTGCATCATCATCTGGAAGAATTGGAACAATTGGGCCTGGCCGTCCTGCGGTATTGATGAGACCGGAAGGGTCCCATTAGGTGGAATGGGAAAGTCAGATGGAGCTTGATTATAAGTCTGTCCATCTGATCCGGAAGGTCTAGGGTTTGTTGAAGTCCCCCTTGAGTCTGACCATTGACTCCAGGAGTTGTGTCATTATTAGTGATAGTACATTCTTTCTGTATATCCATCTTTCTGCAGTTAATGTATACAATCGTTTAGGCAAAGTATAGGAATCAAATAGGGTATGAGTTTGTATTACGCTGGAGAGTTATCTATGTAAAACGTAACTTCTGAGCTAGCTGCGTAGAGCAGGGCTCCAAGGAAGTTTTTGGCGTAAAGTAAAGATTTTAATTCGCCAGCGTAAAACATAGTTCAAAACTTATCTGTATAAAGGTCTATGCATAAATCTGCATATAATATGCGTAAAAGATCTGCGCATAATTCTGAGCTCGAAATATGTCTGCGTAAAGTATAGCATACTTGGCAGCGTAAAGTCGTATGAAAAAACTTTTCGTTTTTCTTGGATGGATTTGTCAGAAAACCTGACATCTGACAAAAGTACCGTACGATAATCGAGAGGACGGTTGTGATGATGATTTGCACAGAAACCTGAGTTTGCTGTTTATTGACAGAGTCAGACGCCACGCCAAAGACTGCTACTACACAGGGCTCGGAGCATATCTCTATATTTAATGCAAAGATTGATTTCTTAATGGCTAAGATAATGACAAATACGCTTATCCTCCTGATCAACTAGTACGCTGGGTTCAGGGATCATCAGGCTATTTACCTATGTCATGGTATACGCAAATTTTTAGAAAAACTAAGGGATCGTGGGAAAATAGTTTGTTATAACTGCAGCGTAGAGTGAACCTAACTATGGCATAAAAATAGGTAATCTCTTGGAGCATAAAATATACGCTAACAAGAGTAAAGGGTTGATGGCGTAAAATAAAATATAGGATAGGTGGAAGGATGAATGAGATTTTAGTCAAGTGTGGATGAGATCCTTAAAATGGGTCGCCTAACCATCTAAGTGAAAGCAGTTTGAGGACAACTTTGAGTGTAAGAGAAAGTGTAGGCTAGACATATGCTGACGTAATTCACCATTCATGACAACTGGCTAGTATATGCCACATATGCCCCCCATCCCAGGGGCGCATGGTAAATAAAATTAATAACTGCATAAGAAAGTGGGTGTCGCGTACACTTATGAGTTGTCCTCCCTGTCCCAATGATCTATGCATGTTGCCTCCACCACAAACTAATACCCTAAATAACTGCCAGGTCTACTAGCATACAACATTTCTATCAGCAGTCATTCTTAATGCACGGCCATGCATACAAGAGGCCATACCTGTCATGCCATCCGTGATCTATATGAGACACACACCCGTGTAAACCACTGTGTCATGGTTAATGAACCTAATGATGCTTTTTAATACTGGGTGGTCTCATAATTAGGTCATAAATCTATAAAATATACATCTATATAGGCAGAATAAAACATGCATGTACCAATATGAAAGGTAAAATAACAATATTATGGCAAGGTATACTTGCCAAGTAAAGTGCACGTCCAAAGTTGTTGCTGTGATCAGAGGAAGGAGTTATTGCTTTGTAATTAATTATATATAGGAATAGGGGGCGGTGGAATTTACTTAATGGTTAATAAAACTCTTGCTTTTGTTCTCTTCTTATTGGTTTAGGTGTGGGGCTGTAGATATTTTCTAAAGAGTGGTGGAATGAGAAACTTACACGTGTAAAAGAACAAAGCAAAGCAAAGTTGAGTTTTGCTTCTGATACAGATATTTCTTTCTTAATGATTTGTGGTTGAATTCTACGCAGAGGGAAGAAAAGAAGAGTTTACGCTGGGTAAATAAGCGATGGTTTAGTTACTGCTGCTGCGGCAGTGGTTTATGCTGGGTAGTTTGCTATTGCTTTTGATATTTATGCACAGAGAAAATATACGCGGTATGGTGAGGAGTTTGCTATTTGACTGTTTTACGCGAGGTGAACTGTTGATGTTAATTCCTTACTTTACGTGCGGAATTGATTTTGTGCGTAGAGAAAGGGATTTGGGCAGGTTGGGTTTTTATGCATGAAAGAGTTCTATAGGGTTTTCGCTAAGTGAGGTTTACGCTGGGATGATTAACGGGTTGCGGTTTTAGTATAATAGGAATTATACTTTAATAAATAGTTTAAATAATTAATTAAATAATAACTAATACGGTTTTCAGGAATGGGGGTTTACAAGGCTGTATGCCAAGCTCAGCAAATATAAATTTTTCCTGGACAGAGTACCTTTTCTTTGACACATAATTTTAGGGGAAGGACTTTCAATTGATCCGAACAAGGTTGTTGTAATTGAGAATGGCCTACACCTACATCAGTTGTAGAGGTTAGGAGTTTTCTCGGACTTGCCGGATATTATCGAAGGTTCGTGCAGAACTTCTTGAGGATTGCAGAGCCTATTACGTAATTGACGCGTAAGGACTAGGAGTTTGTTTGGGCAGAGGAGTGTCAGAAGGCCTTTGAAGAGTTGAAGAAGCGGTTAACGACTGTACCAGTCTTGACCCTTCCTTCAGGATTGGAAGGATTTATAGTATATAGTAATATGTCAGGAAGTGGATTGGGATATGTTTTGATGCAACACGACAAATTTATCGCTTATGCATTGAGACAGTTGAAGGTGCATGAGAAGAATTACCCGACGTAAGATCTTGAGCTTGCTGCGGTGATTTTTGTATTGAAGATATGAAGGCACTATCTTTATAGAGAGCGAGTAGAGATTTTTACTGATCACAAGAGTCTAAAGTATGTCTACACTCAGAAGGACCTCAACTTGAGGCAGAGGTTATGGTTAAATTTGATGGTTTATTATAATATAGATTTGCAGTACCATCCGGGCAAGACAAATATCGTAGCAGATGCACTCAGCAGGAAGTCAAGGGCTTATTTCTTGATGATGCAGCCCCAGCTATTAGAGGAACTTTAGGAGCTTGGGATAAAGGTCATTCTACCAGAATATGGTGGACAGTTGGCTAATATTGAGGTTCAGTCTTCACTAGTTGAGAGGATCAAGGCGGCTTTACCAATATATGCTAGATTTTGGAGGCTTAGAGAAAGGACAAAAGTCGGTATGCAAACGGGACTTCGAATCCATGAGGATGGAACACTAAGGTATGGAAATTACTTATATATACCGAATGGAGAGTTGAGTCAGGAGTTGATGAAGGAGGCACATAGCTCTATTTACGCAATTTATTCGGGAGGTACGAAGATATACCGAGATTTGAGATAGTATTACTGGTGGCATAGGATGAAAAGAGAGATTGCGTGGTTCATGGCAAAATATTTAGTTTATCATCAAGTTAAGGTCGAGCATCAGAGGACCGCGGGTATGTTACATCCACTTTCCATTCCTGAATGGAAGTGAGAACATATCACCATCAATTTCTTTACAGAATTTCTGAGAAGCCCTAGTGGGAAGGACACAGTGTGGGTTATTGTTGACCATCTCACAAAGTCAGCATATTTCTTGCCATTTAGAGTCGGACAGTCCACAGAGATTCTAGCCGACATGTATATGCGACAGATTACGAGGTTGCATGGAGTGCCAGTTAGTATTGTATCGGATCATGATTATAGATTCATATTCTACTTTTGGTGGAGTATGCAGGGGAGTCTAGGCACTCGACTCAAGTTTAGCATTGCGTATCATCCGCAGACAGATGGCCAGTCAGAGCGCACAATCTGGATCCTAGAGGATATGTTGCGATCTTGCATTTTAGACTTCGGAGGGTCTTAGGAAGACCACTTGCATCTGGTAGAGTTATTCTATAATAATAGCTATCAGGCGAGCATCTAGATGGCACCTTTTGAGGCATTGTACAATAGAAAGTGCAGGTCTCCTATATGTTAGAGTGGTATAGGTGAACGATGGATACTCGGTCCAGAGTTGGTGACACAGACAGTTGTGAAGGTGAAGCAAATCCAGAGCCATCTTCCTGCAGCCCAGGACAAGCAAAAGCATTGGACAGATATGCACCACTGACCTTTAGAGTTCAAGGAAGGCGAGCACATATTTTTGAGAATCTCACATACTCGAGGCACCATTAGATTCGAAAATAGAGGCAAGATGAGTCCAAGATACATTGGACCTTTTGATACCTTGGAGCGTATTGGTGAGGTGGCGTATCGTCTTGTATTACCTCCATCTCTAAAGGGAGTGCATGATGTATTCCATGTCTCATAACTGAGAAGGTACGTGACCGACCCAAGCCACGTAGTTGATCATTCTGAGATTGAAGTAGGTCCGAGTTTGAGATATAAGGAGCAGCCCGTGGGGATACTGGATACTAGTGAGAAGACGCTGCAGGGTCAGACGATCAGACGGATTCGCGTAGCTTGAAAGCATCACTCTCCAGGTGAATCTACTTGGGAGTGAGAGGATATCGTACGACAATGTTATCCTCATTTATTCGAGGATGCATGTATGGCCTTGGAATTTCCATGATTATTATGTCATTATAGCTTCATAGAGTAGCTTTATTCTTAATTGCGATGACGCAATTCTTTTAAAGCTGGCAGATTGTAAGCTCCTTCATTTTTGAATAGGGTTATTTTGGTATTTTTTAATTGATTTTAATTATTTTATTTAATTGATTAGGGTAGTAATTTCTAAAACTATCTTTTAGATATATGACCCTTTGCCATGGCTTTGATATTTTGACCAATGTACGATATTTTTTCTTCCAATAAAATTTATAATAATAATATTAATTAAGTCTAATATAGTTGGAACATGGATGTTGCATTTACTTGATCTCCCCCATGCTCCAAAAATATTAACGAACGTCTAGAATTACGGTTACCGTAAAATTTTCTCTTTTGACTAGAACTTGACCCAAACACAACCCAAACACATGTAGGCATGTAGTGCACCCAAATATCCCTATATAAATATATATTATATATATATATGATATTTAAATTAATTAATTTCTATTTATAGGTGTTCTATCTATAGAAAGTGGTATAGGTGGCATCCTAGTTGGTAAATAACTTCCTAACCAATTTCCCAACCAAACCAACAGCCAAACCTTATCCAATCCTAACCATAACAACCAAACCACCCTCTATTTTTGGCCAAGAGTAGCCCCCCTTGTTCGAACCTCATTATCATTAGGATAACCCCCTCCTATATTTAAATATATTTAAAAATGCCATATATATATATATTAACTTACCACCAAATTCTAACCCTTACCATATCAAATCCCTTTCTCATAGCTAGCCGACCCCGCCCCTCTCACTCACAAGTGAAAACAACCCACCTTGCCATCTCACCCTCATAACATCATCTCCTTTACCAAAAATTTCCTCCTCTTTTCCAAAAGCTCCATTTTTTATCATCCTTCCACCATCTCTCCATCCAAACACTATTAAACCATCAAGAAGAACCCCATCTTCATCATAAATATATCAAGAACCCTTTTTTATCATCAACAACCCATCAAGAAGGGAGTAGCAAGCCAAGCACAAGCAAGGAGGAGTGTTTCTTGGACAAGAAGAAGCACCATCCTCAAATCCTCCAAATATTTCGGTAAATCTTAAATCTTTTTTTCTCAAATTCCATGGCATGATAATTTTAGGTTACATAAAATTATTGATTTAGAACCCATATTTTTCCATCTTGTTATCATATTATAATATATGGATTTTTTTATGATAGTTTGGTGATAATTTGCTTGTCGGTAGAACTAGTTTAAGACTTTTGATACGATTACTTGAGGGAATTATTATTAATTATTAAAAATAAATTAATATGTATTTAATTTCTAAAAAATAAGTATTTTTAAATTTATTCTCTGTTATTTTAATTTAAAATATGAACCCTATAATTAAAGGCCACTAGCCTAGGTTTTTGGGTGACTATATGACATTGTTATGCTAGTAAATAAAGGTTATTTGGAGGGAATAAAGAGATAAATATTTTCTGAGATTATATCAGAATATAATAATATATAAAATAATTTTTAATAAATATAAACTATAATAATGGACTGACAATGTCTCGAACAAGTTTCGGACAAAACTAGTCAACCGAAAGTGGCCAAAATCTTGAATATGATTTTGTCAAATCTGAAATTTATTGCCAAAAATTTATATAAATCAATTTTAAATCGAGAATATATAATTTATTATAATTTATGTCCATGTCCTTTAATTAGGACTTAAACTTAAATTTTGGAAGTCAAAAACCAAGAAACTAGTTCTGATACCCTGTAAAAGTAAGCAAAGTTGTTAGAAATAATAACGGGCTTGGTTTTGCTTTGGCATCAAAGAAATTATAAAATTAAGTAATAATTACAAGAATTCATGATTGGAACCTTAAGTATTTAATTGGTGTTTAGGTCAATTGAATTCCGAATAAGTGGACGCGGGATAATCTTTACCACCACTGACTGCAGAACCAGACATGTGTATCTTGCCAAGATGTTTAAATTTCTACATTATTTATTTGATATTATTTATATATTAGATATTATAATTGTGTGACTTGGTTGATGTACTTGTTGAGGATACTTTGTGTCCGAACAAGATTCGGGTACCGACATCCTCTATAGAGTCAAGTATCGTAATTAGAGAGTCATTCTTTCGAACCCATGGTTTGTGCATATATTATTTGCAC
Source organism: Iris macrosiphon (assembly GCA_036927795.1). Taxonomy (NCBI): domain Eukaryota; kingdom Viridiplantae; phylum Streptophyta; class Magnoliopsida; order Asparagales; family Iridaceae; genus Iris; species Iris macrosiphon. Next base: position 36,695,850 of record JAYESA010000007.1, read on the forward strand.
ATCCGACCATAGACATGATATTCATGTGGCAGAGTCTTTCTCGACTTGTTCGTGGTACTTGGTCTATGGATAGGATTATAGGATGCATGCTATAGTGATAAGGATAATTATACATATTGACTATGACTTGTGTTGTTAGTTAGAGGTCATGATCTTGCATGTCTTAATTGAGACGGTAGGTTACATTGGGTGGGGAGAGTTTTCATCGTGCTCTGGGCATATTTTACTTATTACTATTTATTATGTATTAGGCTTTAGGTTCACTATGCGGAATCTAAGGTATAATATTTATATATACAGCTTCCTCCTAGTTCCCCCACATGGAGCCTTGAGTATACTATTATATTACAGAAGTGTCCCTTGAGATCTTTCGTGAGTACCAGCCCGGGGTACGATACCATACTCTCATTTGCATATCACATAGTTAGTTACTGTAGCTTCCCCCTGTTCATAACATTATACTGTTTACTTCTGGATTGAGTGTTTATTATACCTTGCTATGTCCCCTGAGGACCTGGATATGGATTATGTCCCCAGGTATTGACGATGAGGTTTATCCTGAGGTTTACTGGTCAGGAGCTGATATCGGAGCACTACCAGCAGCTGGGGACGAGGTGGTACTGCAGGACTTCTCTTAAGTTCTCAGATTGTCTTTATGTATGATGACATGTGATTCTTAGTTATGGATTTGGATATTTTCTCTCATTATTTTGATACGAGTTGTTCCCCATAATATTTATTTATTATATTATGATAGACAGTTTTATTTATGGCATTGATGGTTGAGATTGGTTTATCATATTGCCTCTTGTTTATGAATTGGGGGATGAGAGTAGATACATAGACTATGACATTTATTATAGACCATTTTAGTTGATTATAACTTAAGTGTACTCTGAATGATCTATTAAATTGGGTTTGCCCATTGGATTTGTGCTGCTGGCCATTGCCACGTGGCTAGTCCCTTGTTATTTTGGGACTGGGGCGTAAAATTGGTTTTTGTGGTTCTGATCTCCTCTATCAATTTATTTTTGATTTTTTCGATGGGTAATGGATTTGTCTCCACCCGACTTTTATTTCTTTTACTACTTCGTACTTGATACTTTCAGTTATTTATTTTGATATTTTCTTACTTGTGTCTGTGGATGAGATATAGATGCATGTGACTTGTATTGACAATATATTTACCACTTGTGAATTATTTATTCATATACAGCTTACGTGTGTGTTATAATTTTGCTAACATATTGGAGTGTCATATACATACGGCTGGCATATTACGTATTCCTAGTCTTACGTATTTTGTGACTAGGGTGTGACATATTTTTGTGGTGGCCCATGCAGGTCGAGAGTATATTGTCTTGATTACGTTCTGTATCGAGCAAGCCTATAAATAGGATTAAAATATAGGATCTCATCCACTTATTTAATTACCTCATTTGAATTCTAATTTCATACTGTAAAACCCCTAATCCTAGAAAACTGTATTTACCTTTTTTTAGTTAATTATTAATTTAATTATAGTAATTATGTGCTAATTAGGAGAAATAGATTTTATTTAAATTTTATTTTAGGTGTTCGTACACTTAGGGGATTTATGGGGCCATTAGAAATTTTTTCGAATTTATTTCATGTAGGAGACCCTTTGAGCAGTTGCTAGCTTAATGGTATGCATTAATATAATTATAGATTTTTCTATGGGTATATACATATATATATATATATATATATATATATATATATATATATATATATATATATATATATATATATATATACATATATATTTTAAAAGAAAAAAATTAGAAAAAGAAAAGAAAAGAAAAGAAAATCAATAGACTAATTAATGGATCCTAAAACCCACTACCCAAACTACACCCTACCCATAAACCCCTAACAGCCGCACGCCCTTTATTAGCAATCCGCTGGCATTAAAGCACAGCACCCCGTTGCTAAAAATAATTGCACGCACTCCCTTTTATTAGCAACCCGATGGCCTATGTAGCAACAACAGCTTTTAGCAAACGTAACCCCCCCCCTCCCCCCCCCCTCCCCCGCGAACACATAACAACCCTCTCCCTCTCCCTCTCCCTCTCTTAATATATATATATATATATATATATATATATATATATATATATATATATATATATAATTCAAACCAAAATCCTAACCCTACATCATCATTTCTCCTCATCTTTCCATCTAGACCTGAATATCGCCGCCACCGCAGCCAGAACCGCCGTCCAGCCATCCAGAACCAACCCCGACGACCGCGATCCCGCGCACACCGTAACTGCAGTTTCAAACAACGAAGTACCTGTGTTGCAGCATAGTTTTTCGTCACCTCGCTCAACCAAATGCCACCCCGTCTTAACCGATACGTTCACCGTTTAACTCTCTTCAATACTTGTATAATAGTAGATCTCGAACAACGCGTAACCCTAGGCAAAAATAACGTAAAAGTTGGCAGAAAATGATAATTTCTGGGATTGCAGAAAACTGCGGTGACCACCTATATTCCCGGATTCGTATCTCCCACCACAGAGATCCGAATCCGATTTTTCTTTTTGGTATGCGGAGACCACTTGACCTAGTTTAATTTCTGTTAATTAATATTAGGTTATTAATTGCTGTAGATAGAATTAAATTTATTAGAAAACCCCAAAAATATACATTTCTAGATTTCTAAAAGTTGTGAAACGGAGCTCGCCCCGCCAAACGGGACAGCCCCGCCGTGTACCAAGTGTACCAATTGGTGCGCGCAGTGTACTCGGACATGTGAGAGTTTACGGAAACTGATTCGGACGCGTGTGCGCGTCGGAATCAGCCCGTATCCGCAGACAAACTCTGTGTCGCAACTTTTACGAAAGCTGTGCGCATTTTGTGCACGCTCGTCAGATTGTGACGAAACTTGCGCCAATGGACACGTGGTAATGCGCTGGTCCTGTGACCCAATTTTTACGCAATTCTGAGATAGTTGACCAAGTCGCCAATTGGCGGGCCCCACAGTTGACTTTTTGGGCGAATTTGTGTTCGGCCCATCGGAATCCACATTTGGACATACTATTGGGTTCGTATTGACATTTAGAGTTATTTGACCTATAATTTGTCCCATTTAGAGATTGTTACCCTTGGCACATTTTTCGGTGCAAAGTGGGCCACACGTGGACCACACTTTTACCCAAAATTATCGTTTTGCCCCTGTGTCCAAATTGGACGAAAGGGAAGTACTTTCTAGCTATTTTGCTTATTCTAGGAACGTTGGTGATATTTATTTTAGCATCCGGAGATGTTCATTCTGAGGCCGTAGCTTCTGACTTTTGGTGTTGACATCGGGACATTACATTTTTGCAGCTTTCTTGCCAGGCAAGATACCTTGCCAAATTGCTTACAGTATTTTGCATGCTTAGTATATTTCTGTATATTTATTGCATTTTTGTATATTCATTGCATGTGTAGTTTCTTTCATTCATTACTATATATTAGATATGTTGACACATACATGACACTTAGTATCATGAGTGAACAATCAGTAGGCGTATGGCTTTAACCACTCTGGTAAACCGTAGTAACTAGCACGCACTATGGTGGTCTTGTCTAATGGTCACTACCCCCGAGGTATGTCGATTGATGGAGTCACGAGGGTCGCTACCCCCGAGGTATGTCGGCTGATGATGTTCTAGACGGGTGTGTGAGTTGTGAGGCTTAGATCGAGTAGCCTACCCTTGCCCATATGTCAAAAAGTTGTCCTCATTTGCATTCATATAGATTGTCTTGTACAGCGTACTTATATATTTTCAAACATTATGCATGTTTACTGTATTCAATTGGCTTGCTTCTATGTATCTTGTTATGTCCCTCTGAGGACCTGGTCCCTTGCCAGTTATAGACGACCAGGAGTATCCGCAGGAGTACGGGCCTGGACCTGACGTATTACTTTCTGCCGAGGAGGTCTTACCTTCTGAGCATCATTGATAGCTAGCGATGGATCTTTTTAGCTGATACACTTCTGACATTATTTTATATTGGAGATTTTATACTCCTCTCTCATTTTAGTTTTGGATATAGTCTTTGGTAGTGGATTTGTCTCCACCCGACTATTATTTTGGATATTTCAGACTCCTTATTCTAGTTTAGTATTTCTTTTCTATAATTTGTTGTGTGGATGAGGTTAGCATATTTGTGACTTATGATAATATCTATACCACATGTGAGTTTATATTCATATTACAGCGTACGTGTGTATTACGGTATCCATATATTGGAGTTGCCATATACATACGGCTGGCATGCTTACATGTTCCTAGTTCTACGTATTTTGGGAATGGGGCATGACACATACTCTCTTTGACTGCTTGCATTGCATCTACCTTGAACTTATTCTAACGTTATCCTTGTCTTTGTGTCCAGCAGGATTAAAATATAGCATGCGACTCAGCAACTCAAGGGGAATCTAGAGTACCGCCATCCTCGATGGTGTCCCCGACTATACCACTACAGCCGGGAAAACCACCGCCGGTAGGCCAGACACCCCCATCAATTCAGACGAACACTCAGACTCCAGTACCTCCGGTGGGGCATCAACCGCATCAAACTGTAAATCCCCTAGGTGGGAGTATGCCACTACCGCCACCCCAGTTTTTACCTCAGTTCGCCCCGCAGATACCCTTCGTGCCTCCTCTGCAGTTTCTACAGCCTGACGGGAATGTTACCTCAACCCAGTTCATGCAGACTATGATGAAGGTTCATTAGAAGCAGAATAAGCTACTGAGACAGGCTCTTATAGATGCAATGAACAGACCACCAGCCCCAACACCAGCACCAGCCCCTGCACTAGCACCAGCACCAGCCCCAGTGCCATGGCCTTATAAGGGCAATGTCAAGGGTTTCACTCAGATGAACCTAAAGCACTTCAAAGGTACGGGGACTCCGCTGGAGGTCTCCGAGTGGCTCATTAGCACCAAGAAGTTACTGAAGGCATCGTAGTTACCAGTGGACCTATGGATGACAATAATAGACCTTTTGCTTGAGGACAATGCTCACCACAGGTGGAAGGCCGAGTAGAGGCAATATTACGTCGACCAGATATGGGAGGAGTTCTGTGAACTCTTCAACGAGAGATTTTTTCCCACCAATGTTCGAGATATTCTCTACAACCAGTTCCTTTATCTCAAACAAGGGAATATGATGGTGGATCAGTACAACGCAGAGTTCAGCAAACTGAGTCATTTTGGTGAGATGTTGATTCCTACAGAGCTAGAGAGAGCCAAGAGATTCCATAATGGGTTATCCCCAGATATTAGGTGGTTCATTACTACACAGTCGAGGATATCCCAGGCGGCCATTGAAGAAGCAAGAAGTCAGGACCTCCTTCTGAAGGAGACACATTAGATGCAAAGATGCCCTGCACCAGTAGCAGCACCCTCTAGAGTTTCCTAGGGCATACCCATTAGATGTCCCTTGGCATATCAACAGCATCAGCAGAGAGCGGGACCTTATCAGTCCCGAGAGAAGCCCCTTTGCCATCATTGTGGGAAGTTAGGGAATATTTAGAGAGAATGTCGGACTCGCTTGGGACAGTGTCTGAGATGTGGGTCTGGACAATATATTACCAGAGATTGTCCGAAGTAGTAGAACTTGGCACATCCACAGCCGATACAGAGGCCAACACTTCCAGTAATGCGACTAGCTCAACAGATGACGAGGCCAGGAGCGCTAGGAGCAGGGAACACCTCGACCTCCAGCAGGTGGATGATTCCAGCGAGGACCACCACTACCTACTCAGGAGGACCAGTTTGCGAGGGCCAGGCCATAGGGCCCTCATTAGAGGTTTGGACAGGCTTTTGCTGTGGAGATGGATGACACAGAGCAGGAGATTGATGTTATAGCAGGTATTACCCTTGTTTCTACTTTTCCTGCTGTGACATTATTTTATACGGGAGCCATACACTCGTTCATATCTTCTAGTTTTATTGCCAAGCACAATATTGCCACTGCCCCTTTGCCTAGTTGTGTTAAAATTCTTACTGGGAGAGGAGTTGTACCTGTTAGCCGTGTTTGTAGATCTTGTTCTGTAGTGATTCATTGGAAGAGAGATGAAGGCTCAACTCTTAGTCTTTCCTATGTCGAACTTTGATGTTGTTCTTGGGATGGAGAAAAAAAAGATGGATGAGCTGAAGGCTCAGTTGAAGGGGTTATAGGAGAAATGCTTCATTCGACCGAGTGCACCACCCTGGAGTGCTCCAGTGTTATTTGTACCCAAGAAGGATGGGTCAGTGCACATGTTCATTGACTACAGGGCCTTTAATGTTGTGACTGTGAAGAATAAGTACCCTCTGCCACACATTGATGACTTATTTGACCAGCTTAGTGGAGCCAAGGTGTTCTCGAAGATAGGCTTAAAATTGGGATATCACTAGGTGAAGGTATGGAAGCAGGATATTCCGAAGACTGCATTCAGGATGAGATACGGACACTATGAGTTTCTGGTCATGCCCTTTAGATTGACCAATGCTCCAACTGTCTTTATGGACTTGATGAATCGAGTCTTTCATCAGTATTTGGACTAGTTCATGGTTGTCTTCATAGATGGCATCCTTGTCTATTCGAAGAGCCACGAGGAGCATGAGAAGCACCTGCGGATTGTCTTAGAGACCTTGAGGAGAGAAAGGTTGTATGCAAAGATCAATAAATATGAGTTCTTCTTGGATAAGGTCGCTTTTCTTGGGCATTTTGTCACTACAGATGGTATCTTAGTAGATCCGGAGAAAATCTCGGCAGTTGAGACGTGGCCCGCTCCTAAGTCAGCATCGGAGGTGAGGAGTTTCCTTGGACTTGAGGGATATTACCTTCGATTCATGGAAAACTTCTCAAGGATAGTAGAGCCTATGACTTGGTTGACGTGCAAAGACCAAGAGTTCATATGGACGGATGAATGTCAAGCCGCTTTTGAGGAGTTGAAGAAGCGACTTACCCCAACGTCAGTATTGACTATTCCATCAAGATCAGAAGGCCATATAATCTACAGTGACGCATTAGAGAAGGGATTGGGATGCGTATTAATGTCGCATAACAAGATAATTGCGTATGCATCTAGACAGTTGACAGTACATGAGAAGAATTATCCAACTCATGACTTGGAGCTTGCAGCCGTTATTTTTGCCCTAAAGCTATGGAGATATTACTTATATAGGGAATGAGTGAAGATATATAATGACCACAAAAGCCTTAAGTATGTCTTCACGCCGAAGGGGATGAATATGAGACAAAGACGGTGACTTGAATTGGTGAAGGATTTCAAGATAGAGCTGCATTATCACCCGTGCAAGGCTAACATAGTAGAAGATGCGTTAAGCCGCAAGCCTATGGAATTATTCTTAACGACTTAGAAAAAGTTACTAGAGGACTTGTAAGAGCTTGGTATAGAGGTTGTATTACCCGGATCAGATGGGACACTAGCCAACTTGCAAGTGCAGTCATCGCTAGTAAAGAGGATCAGGACAACTTTACCAACGGATGCTAGGTTCATGAGGTTGAGAGAGAGGACCGAGGCAGGAGAGTATATGGGATTACGCATTCATACTTATGGGACATTAAGATATGGTAATCGTTTATATGTTCCCAATAGAGAGCTTTGATAGGAGCTCATGGCAAAGGCTCATAGTTCGATATATTCTATTCATCCTGGAGGTACCAAGATGTACCGCGACTTGCGACAACATTTTTGGTGGCATGGGATAAAGAGGGAGATAGCTCGCTTTATGGCCAAATGTTTGTTGTGTCAGCAGGTCAAGGCTGAACACTAGAGGACAACAAGATTACTGCAACCACTTCCGATTTCTAAGTAGAAGTGGGCGCATATCACTATGGACTTCGTCATGAGATTTTTGAAGAGTCCAAATGGGCGAGATATTATTTGGGTGATTGTGGATCGACTCACCAAATCCACTCATTCCTTGTATTTTCGAGTTGGACAATCTATAGAAGCTTTGGCTGGCTTATACATGAGACTGATCGTGAGATTATACGGTATTTCTGTTAGCATTGTGTTAGACATGGACTCGCGTTTTATATATCAGTTTTGGCGGTGCATGCAGGAGATTCTTGGCACTCGTCTGAAGTTTGGTACATCTTATCATCTGCAGACAGATGGGCAGTCATAGCGTACCATTCAGACATTGGAGGATATATTGAGATCATACATGCTAGACTTTGGAGGATCATGGGAGAATCCCCTACATCTTGTGGAGTCTTCCTACAATAATAGCTATCAAGCGAGCATCCAAATGGCTCCGTTTGAAGCTTTGTATAGAAGAAAGTGTAGGTCTCCCGTGTATTGGAGTGACGTGGAAGAACGTCAGATCTTAGGGCCATAGTTGATTTTTAGCACTGTGGAGAAGGTCAAGAGGATACAGGGGCACTTGCGAGCAGCGCAAGAGAGACAGAAGCAGTGGGCAGATCTTCATCGTCATCCTTTGGAGTTCAAGGAAGGCGATCATGTCTTCTTGAGGATATTGCCAACTAGAGGCACTATCGCTTTAGGGGATGCAGCAAGTTGAGTCCAAGGTACATTGGACGATTTGACATTGTTATGCCCCAGTCCCAAAATACGTAGGACTATGACACGTAAGCATGCCAACCGCATGTACATGGCAACTACAATATATGGATACCATGATACACACGTACGTTGTAATATAAACAATAATTCACAAGTGGTATAACTATCACAAATTATAGTGTATAGTCTAATCTCATCTACAGAAATCAAATAGAAATAAATAACCAATATCTATAAAACTAGATCTCACTATAAAGTATCTAAGGACGACAGTCGGATGGAAACAAATCCACTACCGAACTTGAATATAAAAGCAAACACAACAATATAAGTACAACAACCAACAATCACTGAGACTGGAAGAGAGGACTCTTCGGAACATAAGTAACCAGTCCGGATCTGCGCTCCTGCGAATACTGATGAATATTTGCATCTGGAAAGGGACCAGGTCCTCAGAGGGACATAACAAGATATATAGAAGCATGCCATAAAGTAAATAATGAATAAATAAAATGGGTGCGCTAACTATCTAAGTGAATAAAATTTGAGGACAACTTAGTACGTATGGGAAAGTGTAGGCTAGACATATGCTGACGTAATTCACCAATCGTCATGACTGGCTAGTATATGCCACATATGCCTCCATACAAGGGCGCTATGTAATAACGTCCAGCTCCGAAGAGCATGGCATCTGTATAGTATATCGTCCATATCGCTCCGAAGAACGTGGCGGCAATATAGTATATCATCCATATCGCTCCAAAGAACGTGGCAGCAGTATAGTATATATCGTCCATATCACTCCGTCGAGTGTGGCAGCAGTATAAAGGAAGGGGGTGTCCCATACGCCTACTAGTCGTCCTCCCCTCCCAATGTAGATATACAAGTCGTGAATACGACGTGGATATCTCGTACTATAATGTAAGTCTCTATAGAAATAAAAACTAAGCTAAATACCGTCACACGTGTTGCTCACACCGATGGCCAGTCGAGTATGAGGCACGTGTCCCTACATGAACTCAATCTGTGACGTGCAATGATACGTGTCAAGGCCTGGGGAGTCATACCAATAACTCCACAACTTTAGGTGGGTCCACTAGACACTAGGTCAGACACAATCCTAACGTCAACGCCTTCGTTGACTGCACCCGAGTCTCTCTCGGACGTGCAATGTTATATAATATTAAAATAATAAATATGCAACTAATAATATAGAATTTAAACAGTACAACAAGGCAAGGTATACTTGCCTGGCAAGCTGCGTAGTATCAATAACCTGCTCCTGAAGTCGCGCAAAACGATCCGATAGGTCCTATATACATATAATAAAGTACAATACAATATCAGTCATTACACTAGCACATACATGACCATAAAGACACTGGCTCAGAGGGTACACTAGGGGTGGTATTGGTCAACTAACAGGGTCAATTGCGCGCCTAATTATGCGGATGTCCTATATTAAATGTTGTATCAAGATCAGACAGTCAAAATAGCATGTGTCTAGGCCAGTACGTAAATATACACAAGGCAGTCATCTAATATTTTCTTAGGGTCAACATGGTCAAGGTAAATACGGGATAATCCACAGTGTCCTAGGGTCATACAATATAAATACATATATAGTCATAAGCATATAATTACTTATATAATACATCCATCTATATATATATATATATATATATATATATATATATATATATATATATATCACTTAAATTCTAATACACGTATGTGTACGCGTACAAGTCATTGGGTTCACCGACTCAGGGTCCTATATCAACTAACAGTCATAAAGTAATACTCATGTCCTAATAGCATATACGCAAGCACACACATAAAAAGGAGGAGAGGGACAGGTTCGAACCTCGGGGTACGCGCACGGGAATGACGGTGACGACGATGAGGATGACGATGATGACAATAATGACGATGATTGGGGTTACAATGAGATGATAACTACGATGATGGCGATGATTACGACTACGGCGACGATGATGATGGTGATGCTCATGGTGAAGATGGTGGTGATGATCATGATAATGATTACATGATGGTGATGACAAGGATGATAATGTGGACGATGGTGATGACGAGGATGATGATATGGACGATGGTAATGACAGGACGATGATGTGGATGATTAGGTTAAGGTGTTTGTGATGATGATGATGAGATGGTGATGATGTGGTGATATTGTATGGTGGTGAAGGGGATAAGTGTGATGATGATAATAATTTTGGTTATGCAGACTGCCGAAGTTCGGCCAGGGGGAGGTCTGGCCAAGGAGGTCCAGCCATGGAGGTCGAGCAGGGAGGAAGGGGGGAGGAGTTTGTGGTCAAAGAGGAGGAGTTTAGGAAGGGATGGGGATGGCCGAGAATGCTCAGGCGGCCTAGGGGAGGAGAGGACATGGAGGTGGAAGATGAGATGGCAATGGTGGTGGCGGTCACGGTGGTGCTGGCAGTGGAGGAGGTGCAGGATGGAGGAGCTCGGGAAGAGGGAAGGAGGGATGAATGGTGGTGATGTAGCTCCAGCCAGAGGGAGGTGTCTGGCCGGGTGGCGATCGTGGCAGTAGTGGCAGTGGTTCTGGTGGTAGGGATGATGATGGAGAGGATTATGGTGGCGGTGGTGACGGGCTGAGGGAGGTCCGACGAGATGGAGAGGAGAGGAACGTGGAGGTGGTGATGGTGGTAATGGTGGTTCAGGGTGCAGGTAGGTTGAAAGGCGGGTCATGCGGCTTCGGGGTACAGCGGGGCTCGGTGGTCGCGGTGGTTCCGGTCGATGAGGTTCAGCGGAATGAGCAGCGGGTTGGGCGATCGTGCAGGCCGGCGAGGTCGAGCTCCAGGCGCTCGGGAACGGCCGGGATGGGTGAACTCCGGCGAGAGGTCGGGTACTGGCTTCTCCGACGAAGGTGGGATTTCGGCGGGGCTTTGGCTGCGGGAAGGAGGAAGGAGAATGTGAATAGGAGTTGGGGGGGGGGTCGGCTGAGTTATTTTCTTTAGGTTTTGGTTTACAAATATAAAAGGGAAAAAAAAGGAATAGAAATTGTATATTTATACATGTGGGGCCTAGGGTTTTGTTGACCTAGGAATTTGGCTTAGTCAACACCTCCTTGGAGTTGGGCTTTGGGCTCTCATTGGGATGTTTGGGAGGGCTATAATCGCATTGTTTAAAATGTAAGGATAGATTTAAATGGGGCGATGTTTGTACGTTGTACATTCCAAAAAATTATAAAAAAATTCATGTGAAGGGGAAAAAAGGGTTTCTTCATGTATTGTCCAATGGTGTGGACACCTTATTGCATTTTTGCATAAAAAATGCCCAATAATTAAAAAATTGCATAAATATGGAAATTAGATTAAATTAATTAAAATTAATGTGCAAGGTGCTCTGGAATTAATTAAGAAGTACATGGGGATAAAATTAGGTGGGACACAAGTATCATGGACGTAGAGGGCTCAGAGTAGAATTTTATCATAAATTAGGTTGTACGAAACTGGTCAAGATTGTGTCTCCAATTTTGATTGGAACGCACAAGGATACAAAGTCGTATTTACATATAATTAATTATAAACGTCCGCGACGAATATTGTACGAATAAAATGTAGCACAATAGAGCATAGTTATAAGTTACACAAAGGTCAGAATGGAATACTATCATGTCTAAGACAAGGGTGTGAAATTGGTAGAAAGGCAATGGCTAGTGTAGTGCTCTAATTATCGAAGCAATGATAAGGTGCACTAGGTGATATAAATATTGTATAATTAAATTAAATGCCGTGTTCTATTTCTAATCCAAAATAACTTCGCAAACTGGGGGGTAGCAGTCTTCTAAAACTCTTCAATAATCCATCATTATGCGAAGACAACAATTCTCAAGGAACGGTGATAAGATTCCTTGGGGTAGTCACCCTTATCAAAATGAAGCACTTCTGACGCCGGGGGTAGTATTCTCTCCGAGTCCGAAGAGGATGCCGCATTTCCATCTTTCCCTAAAGACTATTCGATGCAAGAGTCTGAGATAAAAAGTGAGAGATCTACCGTCCCGTTTGTCTCTCCCCATGTAAGGACAATATACATGGCTTGGAAGGACATTAAGGGCACGTGCGATCGCCAATGCCTCGACATTCTGGAGGCAATAATGCACACTATGAGTGCCTCAATGCAAGCCTTGAACCAAACAATGGTAGAGATCAAAGCAAACATGGTCTGACAACCGCCGAGGACCGCTACATAAGCAAGCCAGGACCCTGGGACCAACGGAGACTCGAATGCAACCGCCCCATCCGCTGATTGAAATGATACTCTGCCAGGATCATCTTCTCTTCCCACAGTATATGAGGCCTGGGATGACATATGGAAAATACTAGAACTTCAAGCACGCCTGGACTCAATGGGAAATTGGGACACACTGCACAAGCTAGGGAAACGACAACCATTTCCTCTCGAGTGGAAAGATGTGTCGTACCCGCCAAAGTACAAGCCCTTCTTCATGACTTTATTTTACGGGAAGACATCTCCCCGTCAATACATGAGTTATTTTGAGATGGAAATGAGGCATGTACCTCGCAGCGATGCCCATATCACTAAGCTCTTTATCGTGCATTATCCGGAGAAGACCTCAAAAGTCTATTCCTTATCCTATTCTATGATGGAGGAAATAAAATGACGATGTTCTCTCTGACAAACATCACCCAGAGAGAAAAAGAGCCTGTACGGTAATATATAGAGCGATACAAGCAAGTTGCGTTGAAACTACCCTCCGACAATCCTGAGTCTACAATAATGGACATGTGCCAGAGAAATCAACTTCCAGCGGTAAGACTCTGGACGGGCGTCACTCAATTCAAAGATTGGACGACATTTATCATAAGTGTCATCACTGTTGAAAAAAATGTGAAGGACACCCGATTGCTGGAAATATAGATTTTTGTCGCTGATGACAGGGGAAAACGCCCTTAAAAAAATAACAACAACAACAGTAATGGTTGCTATGACAAAAAAGGAAAGTAGGACCTTACCGTCAACGTGTCCAAAAAGCCCACCTCGACGGACCAAAAGCCCGCCGAAGCACCACGGCCGAAAGAGACTTACTCTTTCGATAATAATGGCCTGATGGCAGTCTTCGATGTGCTGATGAAAGGCAATAAGGTCCAACTTTTGGACATCAAACATCCTGATGAGGCAGACCAGGTCAATAATCTCAAATACTGCCACTACCATCGGTTCGTCAACTACCCGACACGGGATTGATACGTATTGAAACGATACATCCAATGCTTGCTTGATTTAAAAGCCCTCACCTTAGACTTTGAGGACAAGACAGTTGCTGCCAACATGGTATCCCTCAAGTTTGGGGACTTTCCAGTAACGGAGGCCCAAGATGGTGTTGTCCTAATTTTGAGGGCAACGATGGTGGTCGTTAATATCCCTCCAACTCGCAACCAAGCAGCGCTGATACCTCTTAGCACACCTCAGGGCAAGGTCATGTGGGTTCACCCAGATCTCGTTCAGTACATGATGCAATAAGAAATGCCCTCTACTACTAAATCCAAAGGTAAGAAGTCCAAATCCGTACACATGGTTTCTTCTTCCACTAAGGAAGCTATGCCAGGGAAAATTAGATCAGGCCTCGCCTACCATCCAGACTATAATGCTCCTAAAGATGATATTTTGTCAGTTGTTGCACCCACTGCACCTATCACATCTGATCCGGGTATTTCTCAGTTCCCCGCTGTCGACAAACCGAAGTAGAAAGAGACTCGCTTTGACAAACTTTTACGAAAAGAGATGGCTCATGGGTTGGAGAAACCCTACAACTTTGACATCTTGCACAACTTGCCAATACTCCTACAAAGTTGTCACTTCTCGAGCTCCTTCGACTTTCCAAGGATACTCGGAATGCCCTTAGAGAGGCATTACAGAATGTCGATACCAACTTGGCACAGGTCAAGCCACCAGCTGAGAATCCTGTTGCATGTCCCTATTGCAATAATGTAAAGGAGGTAATACAACATCAAATTCTTGCAACAAGACATGTTGCTAAAAGTATAGACACGATCGCCCACTGTACTATACAGGGTACATCGGTGCCATCAAGATGTACTACAGACACATCGACCCTGGTTGGTCCATCAGCATCATCCTGCGGAGTCTGCTTCAGACCTTGGATATCCCAATGTATCGGCTGACAGCAACCAACATTGCCATCAGTGGCTTCAAAGCATGAAGGAGTTACCCTCTGAGTAAGATTCGCCTAAAATGCCAGATCGACGATCTACGGACAGAGGTCACCCACTACGTCATAGACGTAGTCCTACAATATCATGTTAGGATGTCCATGGATACATGAGTACATGATCGTGCTGTCAACTCTGCACCAGTGCCTAAAATACGTCGATGATCATGGAGTCATCAGGACAGAATTTGTCGATATCGATCCATTCGAAGGGTCGAAGCCTATTACCCAGACTCGATCTTATACAAGCAAGTCTACCAAGACGAAGGTGGAAATGACTCCGACGATGAAGCGAAAGCTGGTACAACATCGGAAGAGCCTTTGAGGGTCTATCTCAAAGGACGGGCTCCTAATACGACTCCTCACCTCGTGGTGAAACTTTGTGAGAAAACACTAAAACCCCGTACCTCTCCGGAACCTATAGTGGTAAAATTTTACAAAAAAGTAATAGAACCTCTGGTCGTTCACCTACAAAGACCGAGTCAACTATCTAAAGAGGATCCAATATCCGTTACTGCTTCAGAATCACTGGTGGTAAAACTTTGTATGAGACCTCCGAAGCCGTCACTCGCATTGGGGGTAGACCACGGAAAAGATGAACTGGGAGAATATGTAGCTGCTCATGCTGATGTTCCTTCCATAGATGATGTAATTCCTCTAGAAAAGATACCTTACTTCATGAATAAAGGGTTATTTTTGAACTACTCTGATGTCGCATATTTAAGTCTATTGTATTCTTTAGAGCACGAACTAGGCCTACAACTACACACGCAGGTGACTACCACCTATGTAGTGAACCGAATTCTCCTTAGTCAATGCTCCTACTTTATAGTGCCAGCAAGGAGAAGGGGATATAAACCCATCATCTATGGCCGAGTAGAATGTCCTCAGTCCTTCATCCTAGAGGAGCAAGAACCATAAATCGAAGGTAGAAGAATCCAACTTTACCATATATTTCTCAAGCCAAGTACCTTATCCAGAAGATGGGTTATGAATTAAAAGCGACTGAGGCCTGAATTATGGCAAAGGTCAGCGACTGCCTCTGCGTCTCCATGCTACGACAGGCAAGTCTGAGGCTTACTACCAGAAAACTCGCCATGGTCTGGAATACGTTACACCTCCATTGAATCCCAAAGATTCGGAGGAGGAGGGCGAATTATATTCTCACTCTTCAGAATCCTCCACTTGGGACTCCGATACAAGTATTGGAGAATTGCTCAAAAAATGCCATATTTTGACATAACATCTGCACACCCAAAAGAAGACGACGAGGACCCACATGAACCCTTCGTGGTCGAGCCATAGGCCCAATGCCTAGACGCACAGTGGAAGATACAACTCGAATAACGAGAACCTTCTACTGAGGATGAAGTTGTACAAGTCGATCTGGGCGATGAATCTGCCCCTAAACCTATCTTCATCAGCAAAATATGTCATAATCCGCACCCGATGTAGGGGAACGAGTAGTGAACAACGTCCAGCCTACGCCACAACATCGACGGTAGAACGTTGTTTGGGTAAACTATCTATCTAGCAATCAAGATATAATAATGCCACCAATAAAAATATGAATACTCAATCATAGATCTATAAGATGGAACAATCGCACGAATATAATATAAAGAACTGAAGAGTCAAATACAACACACAAGACAAAATAATATCCAATGAGTCATCAAAAGAAATACTAATACCAAAATTCTGGAGACAATTCTATTACAAATAAATCTATCTACTGAGCTACGGGTATTGGGTCGTATGTCTCAACCAGGATGAGACCCTCCTGAGCCAGTCTCTGGCTCTAAGCCAACTACGTCCTGAGGCCCATAGTGAGTGGGATACCACTCCTCAGTGTCATCTGGAAAAAAAATATCCAGTCAGGAAAGGAGCAAAGTACATCTCTAACAACAGTTCCAATAAATAATATAAACTATGTAACAGTAAATAGAGCAAATATACAAGATGCAATATACAGGTACAAGAGATATGCACAATAGGAATGCTGGAAATAAATACAAGAATGGACATCACAGAACTGAGCAAGAAATACTACTACTAAGTGAGTGAGTATCAGCTTCAACATGTGATCGGCTTGGGAACTTGCACAAGGATTAGGGCCTGGTTAATCATACATGCGGTGTATGATCAACACTCACAATGAAATACACAAGAAGGGTATGATCACATATCTATACTAACACTCCCCGCCCCAACTTGTATAGTGGATCCAACCATGGTACTTTATGATACGGGATTCACTGGGTAGGTAGCTAGTCTCCCCAAGAATCAATGTCTGTACATGTACAAGAAGAACAAGGAACAAGTCTTGCAAAAGATACACCATATTTCCAAGGAATAACATCTCATGAGGAGATCCGGATATACCAATCCGTGTAACCATCGTGTTAAGAAATCAAGGATATCTACACTATATACAAGAAATATAGGGGATATCATGAATGAGAAACTATCAGAGAATGTACTTACCTAGAATCTGTTGAACAGTATCAAAGATGTCCAAAATGGTGCCCCAGAGACCTAAATATGGAATATTACATTAATACAAGATATTGGAATAAAAATAAGTTAAACTAGTCAAATTTTAGGTCATAAAGTTATTTCTAAGTTAAAACAGTCAAACTAGGTCAACTCTAGGTCAAACTATTCAAACTTGGCCAAACTAGCTATTTCTAGGTTGTATGAGTCCATCTCTAGGATATTGGGTCCATATACTATGTAACTAGGCTATACTAGCTATGTTAGGATACTAGACTATCAACACTATACCGTATCATAAAATACATAAATTATTAGATATAAAAATACAATAATATATATACAAGATGAAAATATATAGTATCCCTAGCTAAACTAATGCTAAATGGATACCTTGGCTTTCAGCCCAATACGGTATCACACCACCTACACACCCCTCTTGATACACAAACCTAATACCTATACTAATTAATATATTATCAATATCTATATATATATATATATATATATATATATAAATTATACAATACTATATACCATAACTTAACACCAATATATACTAATACCTTAGTACTAATAATTACCTTAGTATTTTAATTGCTTAATACCCTCAACGACAATATCATATATCTTAATGATTACCTAGCAACTTAGACCAAAACCTTAACTAGATCAACTAGCTATATTGAGTATACTAGCCAATACCTTACTATTTAAAACTTACCTTAACTATAAACTAATAGTTATCCTACATTTCCCTAATACTTAACTCCTATACTCTTGGTATCATACATAAAAGTTGATACTCAACCTTACTACACTTAATCACATATTATATTAGTAATCTCACACATTCCTCATCTCTTGGACACCAATCATATTGAGTACTACAACTGCTACTATATACTGCTTATTGTTGCTTCTCACTGCTGCTGCTGCATTCTTATTGTTGTTGCTGCTGCTTCTTATTGCTGCTTAGTATGCTTCTTATTGCTACTGTTGCGGCTTATTGCTTGCCCGATACCTCCCCCTAGCACATATACACACACCTATACACATATACTCACTTATATATATATATATATATATATATAACAACTATAAATACAATACTCTAATAGTGATAACCAAGGTAAATTGAATTATAATACAAAGTATCAAACACGTGGAGTGCATCGCACCTGTATCACACTCAATCTATGATACTCTTACGATATGGATCCACCACACCACCAAACGTATCTCAAAGGAGTCTAGAATCATAATTAGAAGCAACATGAAGTGTTAGCTAGTAATCTACGTGCCCATGTTAAAATATGACATGCTCAAACTCCCGTGTCGGAAGAATATTACCAAATCAACTCGTATCGCCAAATTGTCTTGATACGGCCAACACATATCCAATTATGGATACGACCCTAGTCACATACAACCAAACATATGTCAATTTGGTCTAATTGACCTATTGACAAACACAAGATGTGCCAATCTCGAAATTCTCCCAAAATTGACACAAAATACCACATAACTTTCTCCATAGGCCTCCTATGAACCTAATTCCACTTCTTATGGGTAGCTTTAGTACATGAGAGGGTTTCTAATGATTAAATTATAGATTTAGAGTCTAATTAGAGAAAAAAACTAAAATATACCTATTGAAAGATGGATTCCCAATACAATTCTCCAAATGAGTGTCAAGAGCCTTTAACTTGTGTTCATTCCTCCTCCTTGTAGATCCTTACCTCCTCCTTGTTCCAATAGGCTCCAATGGTGAGTAGAGATGGAATTGGGAATGAATTTGGGTAGGAATTAGTGTAGAGATAAAGGAATTTAGAAGAGAGAAATTCTCGATCTAGAATTGTAATGAATGAATGAAGAGAGAGAGAGTCTCTATCCTCCCCCTTGCTATGGCCGACCTAGACCCTACTCCAAGTTACCATAAAAATTCCACAATACCCCTTGGTGCTTGTCAGGACAGAATTAATTAAGGAAGGAAGGTTCTAATCCAATTTGTTTAACTAATTAAGTCATCCTCCTAATGAATGTGCTACCTATTGGGCTTGGTTGTTGTGCTCAATCTAACTAGAATAAAATATTAGTCCATGAGTCTAGTCTAATCTAGTTAGGTCCACTAACACAAGTCCAAAATCAAATTTATCATCTACCAATAATTAAATAATACAATAAATAAATATTCAACAAGCACATAAAATAATTAATTATAAAATAATAGAAATATCCTTTCCTAGAAAATATGGTTGTGACAAGTCACCCCCTTAAAATAATTTTGTCCTCAAAATTCAAAGACGAAACTACCCCCAGAAAATAAAACAGAATCAGGAAAGAACATACCTCAAGGTACAAACAAATATAGGTAACGCTCTGTCACGACCCGCACCCGAAAATCGGGCATGAGTCGTGGGTACGTCCAGCCAACGCCGCAGAATCGGCGGTAGAACGCTGTAAAGGTCCATTCTAGGTCAACCATCTATATATATATCTCACAAAAATTTGTCAATAACCTCTCCAAAAGGAGGGCAACCACACAATATATATATGAATAATCCTCTCCAAAAGGAGGACAACCACGCAATATATATATATATAAACTCTCAATCACAATAACTAGGGGAAGAAATAAAGCACGATATGATATGAACAAAGAAATAATGTGTCAGAAGCACATGATAGCACATGAGAATAAATACCCGAAGCACATGATAAAATATACGTGATAGAGTACCCGCTGAACACGGTAAGGGGATAGCATCTCATGACAGGATCCACTAGTACCAGCTCGTGTAATAATGTGTCAGAATCAAGTATTACAGTTCTAGAACAGGTGATATAAACGCTATCATGAAATGGAAACTATCAGAGGTAGGTACTCGCCTGATGTCTTGAGCAACTGATGAGGATCGAGATTCGGACCGGTGTCGCAAGAACCTATTGCGAAAAGCAGAATTAAACAGGGTTCTGAGGATTTAAACTGATATAAAAAATTAAAAATAGGCTTCTAGGGCTATTCTAGGTCGAACGGGTCAAACCGATGAAATTCGGGTCAAAAAGTCAACTCGGGGTCCAAAAAGTCAACTCTAGGTCAAAACTAGGTCAAACGTTGACTTTTACGGTCAACGGGGACAATTATGGTCAAACTAGGGTGCCCCTGAAATTCTAGGTCAAACCGAGC
Organism: Iris macrosiphon; assembly: GCA_036927795.1. Taxonomy (NCBI): domain Eukaryota; kingdom Viridiplantae; phylum Streptophyta; class Magnoliopsida; order Asparagales; family Iridaceae; genus Iris; species Iris macrosiphon. Next base: position 36,716,337 of record JAYESA010000007.1, read on the forward strand.
TCATTAAGCTAGAAAACTCTCAAACTCGCCTCCTCGAGATACCGGGATACCCTCGGTATCCGATACCTCGCCCTAAGCTACGCACCCCGCCTAAACCCCCTAAAACCTATGCTAGCACGCGTAAATATATACACATAAGCATATAAAAATTACTCTAATACTATTCCTTGGCTATTGCTCAAAAACTCCGCTCGAAACTCAATACCTTGGATATCTCAAGGTATTGAGATACCTTGATATTCTCAAGGTATTGAGATATCGCCCAATACCTCACTAACTACCCCTCTAACTAGCTATTTAGGTATATAAATATATTCCTATTTATTAATCTAGGCTAAAAAATATATATAGCACATATATATATATACTCCTAGATATCTATATATATATATATATATATATATATATATATATATATATATATATATATATATATATATATATATATATATATATATATATATTCACAACACATACACATACCCATATACCTCACTTACCTATACATATATATATTTCTAGCTATAATATATATCTAGCTATATGTATATATCTATATCTATACACCTAGATAGATATAACTATCTAGCTATCCATTACCTATCTAACTATCTATTTAGCTAGATATATCTATTACCTAGTTATCTATCTATCCATCTATCTAACTATCTTATTATCTATCTATCTAACAATCTAACTATCTATCTATTAATCTATCTAACAATCTAACTACATATCTATCTAGATAACTATCTAACTATATAAACCCTCACCCAACTGCTAGAGCAACGCGGCGCGCGCCGAGCCACGAAGCTGCTGCTGCCTGCTTGTACTGCTGCTGCTGCTGCTTGCTGTTATTGCTGCTGTGCTGCTGCTGCAGTGCAGCAGCAGCTGCTGCTGCTACTCCCCCCTCGCTCGCCTCGCTCGCTTCGCACACAAACACAACGACACACACACACACACACACATATATATATATATATATATATATATATATATATATATATATATATATATATATATATATATATATATATATATAACTCTCTCTATATATATACACACACACACACTAACGTATATATTAACACACACACACTTACATATAGGTATATAAATACACACATCTATATATACATAGACACACACTAATCTATATACATATATAAACACACCTATTTATATATATATGCACACACACACACACACACACACACACACACACACATATATATATATATATATATATATATATATATATATATATATACACACACACACTCAAAGATATATATATATATATATAGACACACATAAATATATATATATATATAAAGATACAAATACACAACACTACACACAACCACGCACACAACACTCTCCAACGGCCCTGACACGCAAAAACACGTATAAATATATAAAATATAACCCAAGAACTCTAGCACACACTACCCGATGCTAACCCAACGCACGCACAAACCCGAAACTAGGAAACCAAGTCGAAATGGCCGTTCGGTCATTTCGACGAACATGCGGTGTGCGTTCGAAAAATCTCCTGAAACGCACACCACACCAACTCAGAATCGGCCCAAAATTTACCCACGGGTTCTAAACGATGTCTAGTTCCTAGAAAAAATACTACCGTGTCGATTTTAGGCCCGTGCCAAAAACGTGTATGCACTTAGAATCGGCGACGACGAAACCCCAATTTCGTCCAAAACGCCCGTTTCTCCGCGACACGACTTCCCGTGTCCGAACGAAGACACGCACTCACCCTCAAGATACCCGACAACGTCTATCTAGGTCCGTCTAACCTAGGACATCACCCAAAATTGGGCCAAATTTAGATTCCATCCGAAATTGACACAAAACCTAATGTCAAAGTCTCTAAACTCAACCAAACTAGTTTCAACTTCCTCCCACGGGTAGCCTTAGGGTCTAAGAAGGTTATAAAACACTAATTACACTATATAAAAGTAATTAGCAAGGGAAAAGTTAGGGTTTACCTCTTGGAAGTTGGAATCCCAAGGCCAAAGTCTCCCAATCACTAGAAATCACCTCCCTCAAGCTCCAAGCCAACAAATCTAGCCTCCACACTATGTCTAGGGTCCACACACCTAGGTTAGGGAAAATACAAGGTTAGGGTTCACATAAAGAAGAAGGAATGGAAGAAAGAAGGAAGAAAAATGAAGAGAACTTACTTTGGAAGAAGGAAGGAAGAAGAAAGAAGAAGTGGAGAAGAAGAAGAAGTGAAGAAGAAGTAGAATAAGAAGGAATGGGGGCTGGGGCTGCTGTGTGGTTGGGTGAGGGGCTGGGAATAGGGGCCGGCCATACTAAATAAGGGTTTTACAAGTTTCTAAATGCCTAAAACGTCCCCCTCTCACTTGGTTTGGGTTTTAGGTTTCAAAAGCACTCAAACTAACTCCAAATCTCTCCAACTACCTCACTAAAAATATAATAAATATTCTAAAACCCAAAATAAGTCTCACAAGGGTATGGGTTGGGTCGGACATGGGTTCACTAGGGTCTGACATGGGTCCAGGCTAGCCAAAACCCTAAAACAATCAATTAAAAATAATAATACAATCACTATTTAAATATAAATATAATTAATTAAATATAATACACAATTTATCAAATAAAAATAAATAAAAATAACCCTATTTTCTAGAATTGGGTAGTGACAAGCCTACCCTCCTTAAAATAATTTCGTCCTCGAAATTAAAAGACGAAACTAGGACAGGAATGCAAGGAAAGAACCATACCTCAGGGCTCGAAAAGATAGGGGTATCGCTCTCGCATTTCATCCTCCCTCTCCCAGGTTGACTCACCTGGAGAGTGATGCCTCCACACGACGCGAACCAAGGGAATAGTTTGGTTTCTCAACACCTTCTTCCACCGATCCAGAATCTCCACCGGCTGCTCTGGATAGCTAAGAGTAGGGCCCACCACGATCTCTGAGTGATCCAATACGTGATTGGGATCCGCCACGTACCGTCTCAACCGCGACACGTGGAACACATCATGAACTCCCTCCAGCGTAGGCGGCAACTCAAGCCTATACGCCACGGCGTCGACCCTCTCAAGGATACGGAAGGGTCCGACGAAACGTGGGCTAAGCTTCCCGCCTCCACCAAAGCGAATAGTATCCCGCGTCGGAGAAATCCTCAGGAACACCAGATCTCCAACCTAGCACAAACAAGGTATCTGCACTTAGTCTAAAACAAGCAATCACAAGCAAACACAAGAACAAAATCTAGATTCTAAGCTATACCTCGAACTCCAAGGGTCTCCGGTGGCTATCGGCCCAATGTCGCTGCTTGTCCTGCGCCACCCGAAGTCTATCTCTAATGAGCTTGACCTTCTCCACTGCATCAACCACCATCTCCGGGCCAAGCAAAGCTCTCTCGCCTATATCATCCCATGATAACGGAGTGCGACACCTCCGTCCATACAATGCCTCGAATGGTGACATCTCGATACTGGCTTGGTAGCTGTTGTTATAAGCAAACTCTACCAAGTGCAAGTGATCCTCCCAAGAGCCTCTGAAATCCAAAACACAAGTGCGAAGCATGTCCCCAAGTGTCTGAATGGTCCTCTTTGACTGACCATCTGTCTGTGGGTGATACGCACTACTAAACTTGAGCTGGGTGCCCAAGCTAGCCTGCAGACTCCTCCAGAAATACGAAGTAAAGCGACTGTCCTGATCTGATACTATGCTCACAGGAACTCCATGAAGTCTGACTATCTGGCGCACATACATCTCTGCTAGTCTCTCTGTAGATGTACCCACTTTGAATGGTAGAAAATGGGCCAATTTGGTCAACCTGTCCATGATGACCTAAATCGCATCCTTTCCGCCTGGAGAACGGGGAAGTCCAGAAACAAAATCCATGGTCACATGCTCCCATTTCTACTCCGGAATGGGTAACGGCTGGAGCAATCCTCCTGGCCTCTGCCTCTCCGCCTTTACCTGCTGGCACACTAAGCATCGGGATATGAAGCACGCTACCTCCCGCTTCATCCCGTACCACCACACATGCTCTCTCAGATCTCTATACATCTTGTTGGCACCTGGATGCATAGAGTACTGGGATCGATGCGCCTCCTGAAGAACCTTCTCGCGCAACGACCCACTCGGCACACACAACCGAGTACCGTGCTGCAAAGAACCATCATCAGCAATGGTGATGTCATCTGATAATCTCATCTGAACCTGCGCCCTGATGCTCCTCAGGGACTCATCCTCAAACTGTGTAGCCCTGATCCGGTCTACCAACTCTGACTGAATCTGCAGTCCACACATCTGTATCTCAACTCCAGGCACTATCACCTCAATGCCCAAGTTCTCTAGATCTGCCAGAAGATGACGATCTGTAGTCGGGCACATAGCTACCGGATACCTGCTCAATGCATCCGCAACTACGTTCGCCTTCTCTGGATGGTACTACAATAATATGTCGAAGTCTTTCATCAACTCCAACCATCTCCCCTGCCTCATGTTTAGCTCTTTTTGGGTAAATACATACTTCAAGCTCTTGTAGTCTGTGAAGATCTCCACACGCTCTACATTTAAATAGTGTTTCCACAACTTCAGAGCAAAGATGACCGCTGCCAACTCCAAATCGTGGGTAGGGTAGTTCTTCTCATGAGGACGTAATTGCCTGGAAGCATAGGCAATCACCCTCCCATTCTGCTGCAACACACAACCCAGTCCCTTCCCCGATGCATCACTATAGATAGTGAATCCTCTAGAACCTGATGACAACGTCAACACTGAAGCCGTCGTCAACCTCCTCTTCAGCTTATCAAAGGCGATCGGGCACTCCTCTAACCAAACAAACTCCATGTCCTTTCGAGTCAGCCTGGACAACGGCTCTGCAATCCGGGAAAAATCCTGAACAAATCTCCTGTAGTAACCTGCCAGTCACAAGAAACTCCTGACCTCGGCTACTGAACTCGGAGCACTCCATGCCTCAACTGCCATGATCTTTCTCGGATCCACCGAGATACCCTCTCCAGTCACCACATGACCAAGGAATTCAACCTTGTTAAGGAAGAACTCATACTTCGAAAGCTTTCCATAAAGCTTCTCCTTTCTGAGAGTCTCCAACATTATTCTCACATGCTCCTCGTGCTCCTCTGGTGTCTTCGAATACACCAAGATTTCATCTATAAACAACACCATAAACCTGTCCAGATGCTGATAGAATACCTTGTTCATCAGATTCATGAACACTGTCGGGGTATTAGTCAACCCAAACGGCATCACCATGAACTCATACTGTCCATATCTGGTCCGAAAAGCTGTCTTCGGAATATCCTCCTTCCTGACCTTCACCTAGTGGTAGCCTGTCCTCAGATCAATCCTGGAAAATACCCTCGCTCCGCTCAACTGGTCAAAAAGATCATCAATACGCGGCAGCGGATACTTATTCTTGATTGTGAGGTTGTTCAGAGCCCTGTAGTCGATACACATCCGTATCGACCCATCCTTCTTCGGCACAAAAAGTACCGGAGCACCCCACGGAGAAGAACTAGATCTGATAAATCCCTTGTCCTGAAGCTCATCCACCTGCTTCTTCAACTCTATCAGCTCACTGTTGCTGACTCTATAGACGTGCTGGGATATCGGCTCCGCACCTGGCACCAAGTCTATAGAGAACTCCACATCTCTGTCCGGAGCTAACCCTGGCAACTCCTCAGGAAATACATCCATGTACTCCTCTATCAGTGGATGTAGCAACCTCGGCTCTACCACCAGGGCTCCGCAGAAGACTCCCTTGGTCTGCTCCATTGCTCCTCTGGCAAACTGAAACTCTGGCTCACCCGGCGAACTAAACAATACTTTGCCTCCACGACAATCTATACTAGCACAATGC